>JASVEL010007329.1:0-498553 GCA_032618575.1 Nicotiana noctiflora
GAGGCTCGGTTGTTGGGTACAGACTTAGTTCATGAGGCCTTAGATAAGGTCAAGACTATTCAGGAGAGATTGCGTGCAGCTCAGTCTAGGCAAAAGACTTATACGGATTGTAAGATTCGAGATGTAGATTTCATGGTTGGTGAACGAGTATTGCTCCGAGTGTCGCCTATGAAGGGCGTGATGAGCTTCGGAAAGAAGGGCAAGCTCAGCCCTAGGTATATTGGTTCATTTGAGATTTTAGACAGAGTGGGAGGGGTGGCTTACAGATTAGCTTTGCCGCCTAGCTTATCAGTCGTGCACCCAGTTTTTCACGTATCTATGCTTCGGAGATACCACGGCGATCCCACACATGTGTTAGACTTCAGTACTGTCCAATTGGACAATGATCTATCTTACGAGGAGGAGCCGGTGGCTATTCTAGACCGGCAGGTTCAACAGTTGAGGTCGAAGAGTTATCCTTCTGTGCGTGTTCAGTGGAGAGGTCATCCTCCTGAGGCATCGACCTGGGAGTCCGAGTCTGATATGCGGAGCCACTACCCACACTTGTTTCCTGACTCAGGTACTTCTTTCTTTTGTCCGTTCGAGAACGAACGGATGTTTTAGAGGTGGAGATTGTGACGACCCAAAGGGTCATCACTTATTTAATTAATCATTTCGAGCTTCTGAGGCCTTGAAAACCTCATTCTATATTGCCTCGATTTATGTGCACAATCCGAGCATGTAGCCGGAAAGATTTTGTGATAGAAAATATGAATTCTATGAGAAATTTGGATAAAAATGATATTAATATTGATATGGTTGACTTCGGTCAACATTTTTGGTAAACGGATCCGGACCGAGATTGGATGGTCCCGAGAGGTCCGTAGGAAAATATGGGACTTGGACATGCGTCCGGAGTCGAATTCCTGAGGCCTAGAGCCGAAGTTATGAATTTTTCTATGAAATTGTTTTTGATGTAATTGTTAAAGGAAATGAATTAATTGACCTTGGTATCGGGCTCGTATTTTGGTTCCGACGCCCGGTACAAGTCTTAAATATTATGTATGTGATTTCTGTAAAGTTTGGTGACATTCGGATGTCTTTTGAGATGTTTTGGACCTTGAGTCCCAAGTTTGAAAGTTTTGAAAACCAAAGGTATGAAAATCATGAATTTGAGGCTTGATTTGATGAAAACGAGGTGATATTGGCGATGTGATCGCACGAACAAGTTCATAATATGTTTTTGAGGTTGTGTACATGTTTGGTTTGGAGCCCGGGGGGCTCGGGTAAAGATTTGATAGGTCGTTGGATTAAATTCTGAAATGTTGCACTGCTGGTTTTTCACCCAGCTGTTGGCTTCGCAATTGCGAAGTATTTCTCGCAATTGCGAAGGGGCAGTACAAGGCAGGGCTCGCAAATGCGAACCCTAATCGCAAATGCGAAACCCCTCATGCCAGCCTTGTTCGCAAATGCGAAAGTCCCCAGGGCCTGCCTATGTTCGCAAATGCGAACAAAAGTTCGCAAATGCGAACATTCCCTATACTGCCTTGGTTCGCAAATGCGAACCATTGTTCGCAAATGCGAACACTGCCCTATACAGCCTATGTTCACAAATGCGAACATTAGTTCGCAAATGCGAACAGTCCCTTTGTCTGCCAGTGTTCGCAAATGCGAACAAATGATCACAAATGCGAACTTCCCAGCCTTAGCTTATTTTTCAAACTCCAGAAATTGGTCGGGGTTCGCAATTGCGAACCCATGTTCGCAAATGCGAACACAGCAGAGACCTGTAAAACACGATTTTAAGTTCATTTCTTCACTTTTTACAAAACAAAAAACACCCATTTGTGATTCTTCACGGATTCCTTCTTCATCAAAACAATTGTAAGCCACTTTTTACTTAATTCTTTCAATTCCTAACATCATTAAACATGTTTTTCATTAGAAATCAAAGGTTTTCATGGTAGAATTCTTGTTTTTGTTAGAAAATAGGGTTTTTCATAAATTGGGTAATTGGACCTCGAATTGAGGTCCGATTTTGAAACAAATTATATACATGAACTCGTGGGGGGATGGGTAACCGGATTTTGGTCCTAACCCCGAGTTCCGACCATGTGGGCCCGGGGTTGAAATTCACTATTCCGGGCGGAATGTTGTAAAAGTTGTATTTGGTCTTAAGAATTAGTTTGTTGAGTAGTATTGATGATATTAAATCAATTGTGTATAGATACGATTGGATTGGAGCCAAATTTGAAAGAAAAAGACATTTCCACGGATTGAATTGTTCATAAGCGTTCGAGGTAAGTGTTTGTTCTATCCTAGCTTGAGGGAATAGGATTATGTGTTATGTGTTATGTGATCGAGTGCGGTGTATGGGCTGTGGTGACGAGCATCCATACACCGGCGTCTAGTATGACCGTGAGTCGTTGGAAAATGATTATTTTGAGATATATTACAGATGAATTGTTATTGTTCTCCCTTGTCGGGACTTGTTGTGAAGATGATTATTGATTGCCCTTGTTGGGACAGTTTATGAATTACTGCTTCTTTCTTTGCCCTTAACTGTGATTGTTATTTGGGATAGGAAGAGTGATAATGCACGAAGGGTGATGCCGTGCCATGTTTATTTATTTATGCACGAAGGTTAATGCCGTGCCATGTTTATTTATTTATGCACGAAGGTTAATGTCGTGCCATGTTTTATTGATTATGCACGAAGGATCATGCCGTGCCCTCTGTTATTGAACCATGTATGAAGGATCATGCCGTACTATGGATGTGAGGATGAGAGTAAAAGCACGAAGGGTGATGCCGTGTACTTTATTTGCTTATTTGGTGAGGAGAGTAAAAGCACGAAGGGTAATGCCGTGCAACTGTTTGCTATTCCTTGACTTGATATTACTTGTGTTTACATTATACTTTGTTTTTCCTTGTGAATTTATTAACTGTGGTTAATTGTTGAATTCTTTGAGATATTCCTTATTGTGTTAATACCTGGTTATTTCTTGTTATTCTGTGGTATACATATATATTGAATTGCACAGGTTTATGTGGGTGTCTGGTCCTAGGCTTGTCACTACTTCGCCGGGATAGGCCATGCACTTACCAGCACATGGGGTCGGTTGTGCTGATACTACACTTCTGTGCGTCTTTGCACAGGTCCAGGTTACGATCAAGAGCAGCAGCAGCAGTAAATCGATTTCGTGGGAGTTGATCATATTTGAGACTGAGGTAGCTTGTAGACGTCCGCAGGCCCGGCGTCTCTCTCTTTATTATGTTATTAGTTGTAGTCTCTTTGTTCCGAGACAAACAAAATTATGTTATATTTCCTTCAGACTCTTATGTGTAGTATTCAGTAGTAGTTCGTGAGTTGGTGACTCCACATCTTGGGTAGAGGATTTCAGTATGATTTTCACTTTGTAATTAGTTATTTCTATTTCGATAAAGTATTCCGCATTTATTTAATTAAAATTGTGTTAAAAACAGGATAGTATGAATACAGTGGCTTGCCTAGCTACCACGAGTAGGCGCCATCACGATCCCGATGTTGGGGAAAAAATTCGGGTCGTGACAACTACCCTAGAACAAGACAATTATGTTGATATAGCAAGGGGCTTTTCTCAAATGACTTTTTGTTGTTACCAAAAAAAGAATTGTATTTCATTTAAATACTTTTTATTTTTTAATATGCGAATAATTATAATTTAAATAAGTTTATTTTCGTTAGTAGTCTTAAGATGAAATTTATCCAATTTTAATTTTAGTTTGTGCCTTTTATATTCATAATATTTTAAGTTTTCTTAACTAGATAAAACTTAAATTCATTTTGATATCATATGCGAGAATTTTTGTTGCTAATAAAAAAAGGTTTTATTTTATTTATATATAGTTTCATCTTTTCATATGCAAATAATTATAATGAAATATGTTTATTTCATAATTAGTAGTCTTAAGATAAAATTTGTCTAATTATAATTTACTTTGTGATTTTTAAATTGTTAATAATTGACCTTCTTTAATTAAAAAAAAAAATTAATCTATTGATATCATATACGATTGCACATCGCTAACTTTATTTGTATTTTACGTTATTAGTTTTGGTGGTTGTTGAAGTTGAGGACAGTTCAAGCTCTAACAATATAAACAATATTAAAGCTAGTTACGTTTTCCTTTTTTAATCTGATATCAAGTCATTGCGATTAAAAACTGAACTGATGTAAAGCTGATA
The DNA here is from genome assembly GCA_032618575.1 of Nicotiana noctiflora. NCBI lineage: Eukaryota > Viridiplantae > Streptophyta > Magnoliopsida > Solanales > Solanaceae > Nicotiana > Nicotiana noctiflora. Next base: position 4,208 of record JASVEL010007329.1, read on the forward strand.
AATATTAAAGTACTTTTCTCCTAGTATAAAATATTGGGTAATCGAATACTTTTATTTTTTAATTTTTTTTAGGAACTTGGTGGTTGTTTTAGTTGAGAATGACCGTCAAATTCTTTAATTTATTTACATTAAAAAAATAGGCGATGAAGCTGGTGTTACTCTTAATTTTTAATCCTTTTTTTTTAAAATTATTTTTCTTGTTTTATGTTTTTATACTTAATAGTCTTGTGTGGAGCTCTATTATAAGAGAATATTACGTAATTAACTGTAATGGTCCGTTTACAAAATAATGGGTAGAATTTATATTTGTTTATACTATATTAAAAGGAGAGTAGTTTGCAATCTATCCTATATTAAAAGGAGAGTAGTTTGCAATGTGGTTAAGTCAAGTGGCAAGCTAAAATCAAGCCACTTGGCAATTTTAAGACAACATAAAAAATCTATGTTATCAATAGAAAAATATTTAATGAAAGTAGCAGTCCAAGGTTTTCTATATGTATCTTTAATTAAATTTGTATATAATTCAATTATGATAGGTATCTTTTTTTTAGCAAGAATTAATTAAAATTTCATTGAAAATCTCATGCACTAATTTAAATTGAAATAATAATTCTTTATTTTGTACAAGTTTTGTATCTAACCTTATTTGTGAACAATATACATTATTATAGGTATTTTTAATTAAATTTTATGCATAATTTAGTTATGGTAGATATTCTTTTTTAAGAAAAATATTTAAATAAATATTTTATATCTTACAAAATCGATAGTTCATATCGAACCCTTACTATTAAGAAAATATTTATTATAAATTTTACTTTAGAGCTGAAAATATTTTTTTAGGAACATTTGATGTAATTAAATTATTGCAAATGTTTTTTAATGCAGACTTCAGATGATGAGGTTTAAATTTATTGAAATGAATTTTGCAAATATTTTGTAAAATATTTTTTAAGGAAAACAGACTCCTAAATTGCCATATCTTTTAGACTATTATCCTTAACGAAAAACAAAGATAAATAAATCACTCAAATAATTAATTAAGAATAACAATGTAATCAACCACATCAAGTGGTGTGATAAGAAAAAGTTAAAGGGAAAGTTAATAAACATTATAATAAAAATATTGAATTTAGATTAAAACATATTTAATTGAGATAAAGAAAATTTAAATTGAAGAATAAAAGTTTTTGAATTGAAATCTTAAATATTGAATTGAAAAGTAATCTTTTTTTTTTCCAATTGAGATTCAAAAAATCAAATTTGATTGAAAGAAGCATTATGACACTATTAAAAAACTCTATACTATATTAAAAGGAGAGTAATTTGCAATGTGGTTAAGTCAAGTGGTAAGCAAAAATCAAGCCACTTGGCAATTTTAAGACAGCATAAAAAATCAATATTATAAATAGAAAAATATTTAATGAAAGTAGCAGTTCAAGGTTTTCTATATGTATCTTTAATTAAATTTGTGTATAATTCAATTATGATATGTATCTTTTTTTTTAGCAAGAATTAACTAAAATTTCATTGAAAATCTTATGCACTAATTTAAATTGAAATAATAATTCTTTATTTGTACAAGTTTTGTATCTAACCTTATTTGTGAACAATATACATTATTATAGGTATTTTTAATTAAATTTTATGTATAATTTAGTTATGGTAGATATTCTTTTTTAAGAAAAATATTTAAATAAATATTTTATATCTTACAAAATCGATAGTTCATATCCAACCCTTACTATTAAAAAACTATTTATTATAAATTTTACTTTAGAGCTAAAAATATTTTGTTAGGAACATTTGATGTAATTAAATTATTGCAAATGTTTTTTAATGCAGACTTCAGATGATGAGGTTTAAATTTATTGAAATGAATCTTGCAAATATTTTGTAAAATATTTTTTAAGGAAAACAGACTCCTAAATTGCCATATCTTTTAGACTATTATCCTTAACGAAAAACAAAGTTAAGTAAATCACTCAAATAATTAATTAAGAATATCAATGTAATCAACCACATCAAGTGGTGTGATAAGAAAAAGTTTAAAGGGAAAGTTAATAAACATTATAATAAAAATATTGAATTTAGATTAAAACATATTTAATTGAGATAAAGAAAATTTAAATTGAAGAATAAAAGTTTTTGAATTGAAATCTTAAATCTTGAATTGAAAGGTAATCTTTTTTTTTTTCAATTGAGATTCAAAAAATCAAATTTGATTGAAAGAAGCATTATGACACTATTAAAAAAAATTGCAGATCTTAGTGATTTATCTTCGTGCTTCATTATTGTTGAAAATATGCTATTATTAGAATATTCTTAAGAGAGATTTTAAGGAGTATGAGATTAAACTCACGTATATATATTCTTCTTCCCGGGAATGAGAAAGCTGAGTCCGATTCATCCAAAATTTGTGCAATCTATAATGTATTATCTTTCCCATTGACGTAGTGGTAGTGCAATGAATTCTCATTTTCTTTTTTTATTTATGAAGCTTTTAAAAAATTCTACAACCATGATATGAAATTGTTCTTAATATTTAGCTGAATCACGGGGGCATTGTCCTTAGGGGCTACCTGTTCCGGGGTACGTATAACAGGAGTCTAAACCCCTCCTCCAGCCTGAGAAGTGGCTAGTGCAGCTGGTAACAACCCCGCTCTAGAAACACTCTCCATAAAGTCTGCTAGTCTCACTATAGCATCCTGAAACTCTGGGGTGATCACGACTCCTCCTGGGACCTGAGCTGGGTCCGCCTATACTACTGGGGCTGGAACCTCCTCATCATAGTCAACATGAGGCTCCACTTCTAGAACGGCTACCTAGGGCTGGGCTCTGCCCCGGCCTCAGCCTCTACCCCTCACGAGTGCAGCTGTGGGCTCAGGATGCCGCGCGGTGGAAAATGAAGCACGTGTTCTCGCCATCTGCGAAAGAACAGAGTAGAAGGACAATCAGTGTTTGAGAAACAGAATTGCACGACAAGAAAGAACAAAAGTGAAAATTTTCCTAACTCTGCAGCCTCTGAGGGATAAATACAGACGTCTCCGTACAGATCCCTCGGACTCTACCTAGTTTGTCCGTGAGTAGCGAGATCTATGCAACCTAGAGCTCTAATACCAACTTGTCACAACCCGGATTTCCCATCATCGGTAGTCGTGATGGTGCCTACTATCGAAGCTAGGCCAGCCGAACCTTAACAACAGAATATACTCGAATAATTAAACTTTTCAGAAAAACTTTAAATCCAGTAAAGAAGAAATCAAATGCGAAAAAATACTGAACATAACACTACCCCATAATCTGGTATCTCTATATCACAGACTACTATATAATACTACAACCAAGTCTGAATGAAAGAAAATACATAAGTCTGTTTTGATACAATAAAAACAAACTGAAATAAGGGATAGAGACTTCGGCCTGCGAACGCCGGCTAGGCTACCTCGAGAGTCCCTTGACTGAAGACAACTCCCAAAAATATCCTACTGTTGCTGCTGTCCGAAAGCTGCTCCAACGCTGTGATTTGTGCAAAAAGCACAGAAGTATAGCATCAGCACAACCAACCCCATGTGCTGGTAAGTGCTTGGACTAACCCCGGTGAAGTAGTGATGAGGCTAGATAGGACTTACTAAAATCAACCTGTGCTGATATATATATAGATACAACGACAACAGAAGGAACAACATGATTATATATGAAGGTATACAACTGAAAAGAGAACATGCTCAGAAAATATTAAACAATGTGAGCAGGTCATCTATGACAACATTAAACCAAATTCACATTATTTACTTTCATAAGTGGTCGACGCGCCACTTGATCCCATAGTATGTATCATAAGTGGAAGGCGTGCCACATGATCGCAATAATTATAATATAGGTGGACGGCATGCCACAAGATCCCGATAAATATAATATAGGTGGACGGCGTGCCATACGATCCCAATAAATATCATATAAGTCGATGGCGTTCAACACGATCCCAATAATTATAATATAGGTAGACGGCATGCCACACGACCCAATAAATATAATATAGGTGGACGGCGTGCCACACGATCTAATAAATATCATGAATGATTCATATAGCCTCTCTCAAGGAGTTCCCCTTTAGGGAAAACTCGGCAATATAACGATCTACCCAATAAGGGTACCACTAGCAGCCCAAACATCTCAATAACGGAGAATACGTATAACGCTCAACCGGATAGAGGAGCAACAACAATCATAACTTACACGTCCCGGCAAGGGATTCAACCATATTTCTTTATAATCCTTACAATTTTTACTTCATAGGATCACTACCGTTTGAGCCAAAGCTCCAAAGAATTTTCGTTTTTCATAAATAATTCCTCAACTAACTCATCATGTCGAATTCACAAATTTCTAGGAATAGTTCTCAATATATACCCAAAGCAAGTACAAAGAAGACTCACGGTCATGCTAGACGCCAGTGTATAGATACTCGTCACCATGCCTATACACCACACTCGATCATTTAACAAATAGCAAGCAATAATACTCTAATCCTATTCCCTCAAGCCGAGATTAGATCAGACACTTACCTCGGTCCAGAAAATAGCAATCAATCCTCTAGCACCGCCTTTCCTCTAGAATCCGACTCCGAAACAATGGTATCTAGTCATTTTTAATTCAATAACATAAATTAGGGCTCAATATCATAATCCCATAGCCTAGAAATGAAATTTCCATAATTCTTCCAAAAATAGAAAAATCCGACACCAAGCCCACATGGTCCAAACTCGAGGCTCGTACCAAATTCCAATCACTCATGACCCCACGAGTTAGAATATATGATTTTTTTCAAAATCCGACCTCAAATTGAGGTTGAATCACCCAAAATCCTACAAGCCCTAGTTCTACCAAAAACCCCCATTTTCTACCTTGAATTCATGACTTAGGGCTAGGATTAATTATTATTAGGTGATTAAATAATGAAGAAATGAGGTTAGGAAGACTTACCCAAAGAGTTATGGAGGATTGGGAGCTTGGGACTTGACAATGGAGGGTGGAAGAGAAGAGCATGTATGAAATTTTTGTGAGAAGTCCCGTGCAAGTGTTCTATTATTAAGAAAAACTCACCGGGCAAAAATGCCCTATGCGATCGCATACAAGGCATTACGATCGCATAGGGTAAGGAGGTAATGAAATGCGATCGCGAAAGGCATGTTGCAAATGCATAGAGTAAATACGATTGGGCGAGGGAAAATCTTTCTACAATCGCGAGTGTGACAGTGCGATCGCATAGGTATGGAAGGCTGTGCAACGCAATCGCACAAGGAGTGATGCGATCGCATAGCACACATTATGGGCTCCGGAAGTTTACACTATTCGATCGCGCAAGGACCTATGCGATCGCATAGAAAATCATACCAGATACCAATAACAGCTAAAAATACCAGATTTTCAAGTGCAAAAACATCCGAACCACCCCCGAAATCACTCCCGAGCCCTCAGGGCTCCTAACGAAATGCACACAATAACTCAACAACACCATACAAACTTTCTTGAGTGATCAAATCGCTAACATAACATCAAAAACAAAGAATCAACCCCCAAAACTAAAGATTTCATTTCAAAGTTCATAAATCTCTAACTTTAGCTATTTAGGTCCGAAACACGTCAAACGACATGTGATTTCGACCAAATTTCATAGGAAGTGCTTAACAAATATTTAAGACCTGTACCGGGCATCAGAACCAAAATACGAGCCCGATACCTATAGTTTCTAACTCGTTTTCATTACCATTTTTACTTATTAATTTCAGAAAACAATTTAACGAAAAAATCCTTTTACCGGGGTTTTGGACCTCGGATTTCTACTCTGGGCACATGCCGGAGTTTCAAATTTTTCTACGGACCTCCCGGGACATCACATCACCGGTCCGAGCCCGTTTACCAAAAATATTGACCAAAGTCAACTGTATCAATATTAATATCAAAATTCTTCAAATTTTCCATAGAATTCATATATCTTAACACAAAAACTTTTCGGCTTCGCACTCGGACTATGCACGCACATCAAGGCAACTAAGAGTGAGGTTTCCAAGACCTCAGAAGCACAGAAAAAGGGAGAAACAATTCGCAAATGCGAACTAAAATGTTTGCAAATTTCAAGCCCGCGTTGTTAGCAAATGAGAACCTATGTTTGCAATTCCCACATTCGAGGTGTCACGACCCGGATTTCCCACCATCGGGAGTCATGACGGCGCCTACTAGTGGAAGCTAGGCAAGCCAAATATTACTTACATTTCCATTAGTTACCAAACTCTTATTAAGACTTTAAAATTAAAAATATATAAATTACAGCGGAATAATTAAACTTAGCGGAAGACTTAGTCAATCTTATCAAATATGATAAAGAAACCCAAACACGATACACTACCCAAGACTGGTGTCACAATACTCACGAACTTCTAAGAATAATACACACAATTATCTCAAAGAAATATAAGTTTTTTATCTCGAATACATGAGATAACAGAATGAAATACATAGATAGAAGAGACAACGGGTCCGGCGGACGCCTGCAAGGCTACCTCGTAGTCTCAGTAGTCGGAATATCCACAATCGCTACTGTCGCTGCTGCTGTCCGTAACCTGTATCTGCGCAAAAAGAGCGCAGAGTGTAGTATCAGCACAACCGACCCCATGTGCTGGTAAGTGTCTGGCCTATCCCAGCGAAATAGTAACGAGACTAAGGTAGTCACCCACACAAACCTGTACAGTTGCAATATATATACATATACAAAATATTTATAAGGAAGGATTCTGCTCTGAAATAACAGTCAATAACTCATAATATCTAGAGTAATCTAATCAACAGAATAAATCTTACTTTCATATCTCAATTCCTTTTTCATTTCACATCTCGTGGTAGGCGTACCACCCGCTCCCATCTATAACAGTAAGTTATTTCTTGTGATATGCGTACCACCCACTCCCAAATATATCAATAGGCTACCGGCAACTATGGCCAATGCCAGATTTCAAATCACTTTGTGGTCGGTGTGCCACACGATCCCATTCCTTATCATATAAGTGGTCGGCGCGCCACACGATCCTAATTCATAAATATATATATTACCGGCATTTAACCAATAATTGATAATAATTCAACAATTTATCTCCATTACCGGTGTGACACCAGTAACTCTTAATCAACAATTCATACACAACTAAATTCGTATTCCATCAAACTAGGATAGAACAAACACTTACCTCGAAAGTTTACGAACAACTCAATCCGTGGAAATGCCTTTTCCTTTCAAATTCGGCTCCAATCCAATCGTATCTATACACAATTGATTTAATATCATCAATACTACTCAACAAACTAATTCATAAGGCCAATTTCAACTTTTACAATATTCTGCCCGGAATAGTGAATTTCGACCCCGGGCCCACATGGTCGGAACTCGGGGTTCGGACCAAAATCCGGTTACACATCCCCCCACGAGTTCAAGTATATGATTTGTTTCAAAATTGGACCTCAATTCGAGGTCCAATTTTCCAATTCATGAAAAACTCTATATTCTACCAAAAACAAGAAATTCTACCATGAAAACCTTCGATTTCTATTGAAAAACATGTTTAATGTTGTTAGGAATTGAAAGAATTAAATAAAAAGTGACTTACAATTGCTTTGAAGAAGAGGGAGTTCGTGAAAAATTGCCAATGGGTGTTTTTGGGTTGTGAAATGTGAAAAATAAAGCTGGAAATTAGGATTTACAGGCCTCTGTGTTCGCATTTGCGAACATGGGTTCGCAATTGCGAACATGGGTTCGCAATTGCGAACCCCGACCCATTTCTGGAGTATGAAAAATAAGCTAAGGAATGCGAACTTTTGTTCGCATTAGCAAAGCCAAAGCAAATGCTGGGGGGTTCGCATTTGCGACATAATGTTCGCATTTGCGAACAAGGCTAGCTTCAAGGGACCTTCGCATTTGCGAAGAATGCTTCACATTTGCGAAGCGTGGCTTAACACTGAAGGCCTCGCATTTGCGAGGTTGTGTTCGCATTTGCGAACCCAAGCAGTCCTGGACGCCCTTCACATTTGCGATCAAGGGTTCACATTTGCGAACCCTGCCTTGATCTGTCACCTTCGCAATTGTGAGAAATGCTTCGCAAATGCGAAGCCAACGGCTAGGTGAAAAACCAGCAGTGCAAAAATTCAAAATTGATCCAACGGCCTATCAAATCTTTACCCGAGCCCCCGGGCTCCAAACCAAACATGTACACAACATCAAAAACACATTACGAACTTGTTCGTGCGATCACATCGCCAATATCACATCGTTTTCATCAAATCAAGCCTCAAGTTCATGATTTTCATACTTTTGGTTTTCAAAACTTACAAACTTGGAACTCAAGGTCCAAAACATATCAAACGACATCCGAATGTCACCAAACTTTGCAGAAAGCACATATATAATATTTAAGACTTGTACCGGGTGTCGGGACCAAAATACGAGCCCGATACCAAGGTCAATTAATTCATTTTCCTTTAACAATTACATCAAAAACAATTTCACGGAAAAATTCATAACTTGGGCTCTAGGCCTCAGAATTCGACTCCGGACGCATGTCCAAGTCCCATATTTTCCTACGGACCTTTCGGGACCATCCAATCTTGGGTCCGGGTCCGTTTACCAAAAATGTTGACCGAAGTCAACCATATCAATATTAATATCACATTTCTCCAAATTTCTCATAGAATTCATATTTCCTATCACAAAACTTTCCGGCCACATGCCCGGATCGTCCACGTAAATCGAGGCAACATAGAATGAGGTTTCAAGGCCTCAGGAGTCGAAATGATTAATAAAATAAGTGATGACCCTTTGGGTCGTCACATTCTCCACCTCTAAAACAACCGTTCGTCCTCGAACGGACAAAAGAAAGAAGTACCGGAGTCGGGGAACAAATGTGTGTAGCGGCTCCGCATATCAGGCTCGGACTCCCAGGTCGATGCCTCAGGAGGCTGACCTCTCCACTGAACACGTACAAAAGGATAACTCTTCGACCTCAACTGTCGAACGTGCCGATCTAGGATAGCTACCGGCTCCTCCTCATAGGACGGATCTTTGTCCAATTGGACAGTGCTGAAATCTAACACGTGCGACGGATCGCCGTGATATTTTCGAAGCATGGACACATGAAACACTGGATGTACAACTGATAAGCTAGGTGGGAAGGCAAGTTTATATGCCACCTCTCCCACACGATCAAGAATCTCGAATGGTCCAATAAACCTAGGGCTAAGTTTGCCCTTCTTTCCAAATCTCATCACGCCCTTCATAGGCGATACTCGGAGCAATACTCGCTCCCTTACCATGAAAGCTATATCTCTAACCTTGCGATCTGCATAGCTCTTTTGCCTGGACTGAGCTGTGCGAAGCCTTTCTTGAATAATATTGACTTTATCTAAGGCCTCCTGAACTAAATCCGTGCCCAATAACCGAGCTTCTCCCGGTTCAAACCATCCAACCGGAGAATGACACCGCCTACCATACAATGCTTCATAAGGATCCATCTGGATGCTCGATTGTTAACTATTATTATAAGCAAACTCTGCCAAAGGTAGGAATTGATCCCACGAACCTCCAAAATCAATAACACATGCCCGTAGCATATCTTCCAGTATCTGAATAGTCCTCTCGGACTGACCATCCGTCTGGGGATGAAAGGTCGTACTTAGCTGAACTTGCGTGCCCAACTTTCATAGAATTGCCTTCCAGAAATGTGAGGTAAACTGTGCACCTCGATCTTAAATAATAGAGATAGGCACACCGTGAAGGCGAACGATCTCCCTAATATAAATCCCAGCTAACCTCTCGGATGAATAGGTAGTGGCAATAGGAACAAAATGAGCTGACTTGGTCAGCCTATCAACAATCACCCAAACAACATCAAACTTCTTCCGAGTCTTCGGAAGTCCCGAAATGAAATCCATCGTGATTCGCTCCCACTTCCATTCAAGAAGTTCAATTCTCTGAAATAAACCGCCAGGTCTCTGATGTTCATACTTAACCTGCTGACAATTAAGGCACCGTGCCTCATATGCCACAATATCCTTTTTCATTCTGCGCCACCAATAATGTTGACGCAAATCTCGATACATTTTCGCTGCGCCTGGATGAATAGAATACCGCGAACTATGAGCTTCTTCTAGAATCAATTCTCTAAGCCCATCAACATTTGGCACACAAATGCGCCCTTGCATCCTTAGGATCCCATCAGCATCTAAGGTGACCTGTTTAGCACCTCCTCGCTGAACCATATCTCTAAGGTCACATAAATAAGAATCATAATATTGTTGATCGCGGATACGCTCCAATAATGAAGAGCGAGCGATCGTGCAAGCTAGTACTCGACTAGGCTCAGAAATATCCAACCTCACAAATCGGTTGGCCAAGGACTGAACATCCAAAGCAAGCGGCCTCTGATTGACTGGAATATAAGCAAGACTGCCCATATTGGCTGACTTCCTACTCAAAGCGTCGGCCACCACGTTTGCTTTTCCCGGATGATATAAAATGGTGACATCATAATCTTTTAGCAATTCTAGCCACCTTCTCTGCCTCAAATTCAACTCTTTCTACTTAAACAAATATTGAAGACTCTTATGATCGGTGTATACTTCACATGCTACCCCATACAAATAATGCCTCCAGATCTTCAATGCGTGAATAATCGCCGCCAATTCTAGATCATGCACTGGATAGTTCTTTTCATGAATCTTCAACTGCCTCGAAGCATAGGCAATAACCTTGCCATCCTGCATTAACAATGCACCAAGCCCAATACGGGAAGCATCACAATAAATAGTATAAGGTCCCGTACCTGTGGGTAAAATCAATACCGGTGATGTGGTCAAGGCTGTCTTGAGCTTTTGAAAGCTCGCCTCACATCCATCGGACCATTCAAATTGAACACCTTTCTGTGTCAATCTGGTCAGTGGGGTTGCAATAGATGAAAACCCCTCTACGAATAGGCGATAATAACCCGCTAATCCCAAGAAACTCTGAATATCTGTGGCTGATGTCGGTCTAGGCCAGTTCTTGACTACCTCAATCTTCTTCGGATCAACCTGAATACCTGCTGCCGTCACAATATGACCTAGGAATGCAGCTGAACTTAGCCAAAATTCACACTTTGACAATTTTGCATATAGTTGGCTATCTCTCAGAGTCTGCAAGGCCACTCTGAGATGTTGCGCATGCTCCTCATGACTGTGGGAATATATTAATAAGTCATCAATGAAGACTATTACAAACAAGTCTAAATAAGGCCGGAACACCCGATTCATCAATTCCATAAAAGCTGCTGGGGCATTTGTCAACCCAAAAGACATGACCAGAAATTCATAATGTCCGTACCGAGTGCGGAACGCTGTCTTAGGGACATCAGATGCCCTAATCTTCAGCTGGTGATAGCCGGATCTCAAATCTATCTTCGAAAATACCTTGGCACCCTGAAGCTGGTCAAATAAATCATCAATTCGCAGAAGTGGATATTTACTTTTGATAGTCACCTTGTTTAACTGTCGATAGTCAATGCACGTTCTCATCGAACCATCTTTCTTCTTTACAAATAATACTGGTGCACCCCATGGCGAAACACTGGGTCTAATGAAACCCTTTTCAAGTAAATCCTACAACTGCTCCTTCAATTCTTTTAACTCTGGCGGAGCCATACGATATGAGGGAATGGAAATGGGCTGAGTGCCTGGAGCCAAGTCAATGCAAAAATCAATGTCCCTATCGGGCGGCATACATGGCAAGTCTGAAGGAAATACTTCAGGAAATTCGCGAACCACAGGCACAGAGTCAATAGAAGGAACCTCAGCACTGGAATGACGAACATAGGCCAAATAAGCCAAACATCCCTTTCCAACCATATGCTGAGCCTTGACATATGAAATAACATTGCGACTAGTATGACTCGAAATTCCTTTCCACTCTATACGAGAAAAATTCGGCAGAGCTAAAGTCACAGTCTTGGCATGGCAATCTAAAATAACATGATATGGAGATAGCCAGTCCATGCCTAATATAATATCAAAGTCCACCATATTTAGGAGCAATAAATCAGCACGAGTCTCGAGACCCTTAATTACTATAATACATGACCGATGGACTCGATCAACCATAATAGAATCGCCTACTAGTGTAGACACATGAACAAGAACACCCAGTGCATCACTAGGCTGAATCAAGTACGGTGCAAAATAAGAGGACACGTACGAATATGTAGACCCAGGGTCAAATAATGATGATGCCTTTCTATCACAAACCAAAATAATACCTGTAATGACGGCATCAGAAGACCCGGCCTCTGGTCTGACGGGAAGTGCATAACATCAGGGCTGTGCCCCACCACCCTGAGTAGTATCTCTAGGACGATCGGCTGCTGGCTGGTCTCTACCTCTATCGGTCTGAGCTCCACCTCTATGACCTCTACCTCCACCTCTATGTCCTCTACCTCCGCCTCTAGGTGGCTGGGCAGGATGTGAGGGAACTGGGGCCTGAATTATGGCACGAGAACCCTGCTACTGAGACATGTCAGAAGCTCGAGGGAAATACTTTGCAATGTGCCTAAGATCACCACACGTAAAACAAGCCCTCGGCTGCTGAAAATAGCGAAGTGGTGGTGCACTGATAGGCTGCTGATCAGAGTAGCGTGGCTGAGAATTACGATCACCTGAAGCATCATGAGAAACCTGAAGAGCTAACTGATAAGGCCTAGGAGGATAGCCTCTATCATGAGAATCTCTACCTTCCGACGAGGTACCACTGAATCTACCCGAATTACGGGGCCTCTTATCCGATCCACGACCTGCTCCCTGTGACAGAGCCATCTCGATCCGGCGGGCTGCATTAGCCACCTCCTGAAAAGTGATTTCAGTTCCTGCCCCCAAAGCCATCTATAGTCGAATTGGCTGATTCAAGCCATCGATAAACCTTCTCACCCTTTCCCGATCTGTGGGAAGTATGATAATAGCATGACGAGCCAGGTCCATGAACCTAGTCTCGTACTGTGTGACAGACATAGAACCCTGATGAAGACGCACAAATTGCCTGCGCAGAGCCTCCCGCTGAGTTGCTGGAAGGAACTTTTCCAAGAACAGTTCTGCAAATTGCCCCCAAGTCAAAGAAGATGATCCCGCTGGCCTGGATAGACAATAATCCCTCCACCAAGTCTTGGCAGAACCAGATAATCGAAAAGTAGCAAAGTCCACACCATTAGTCTCCACGATACCCATAGTACGGAGAACCTCGTGGCAGCTATATAGGAAATCCTGTGGATCCTCTGAAGGAGTGCCACTGAATGTGGTAGTGAACAACTTGGTAAACCTATCCAACCTCCATAATGCATTAGCAGACATAGCTTCACCATCACTAGCCTGAGTCACTATGACAGGCTAAACTGCCTCAGCTGGGTGAATCACAAGAACTTGAGCCTGGGGAATTTCCGGCTCCGGAGTGCACGTAGCAGGAGTCTAATTACCTCATCCAGCCTGAGAAGTGGCTGGTGATACTGGCAGTAAACCTGCTCTGGTGATACTGTCCATAAAATATGCTATCCGGACTAGAGCATCCTGAAGGTCCGGTGAAAACATAACCCCTCCTGGGACTTGAGTTGGGCCTACTGGAGCTGCTGGGACTAGAACCTCCTCCTCGATATGAGCCTAAGGTTCTGTCACTTGTGCTACTGCTCGGGGTTGAGCTCTACCCCTACCTTGGCCTCTAGAATAAAGGGAAAATTTTCCTAACTCTGTAGCCTCTGGAGGATAAGTACAGACGTCTCCGTACCGATCCTTCAGACTCTACTAAGGTTGTTCGTGAGTTGTGAGACCTATGCAACCTAGTGCTCTGATACCAACTTGTCACGACCCGGGTTTCCCACCATCGGGAGTCATGATGGCGCCTACTAGTGGAAGCTAGGCAAGCCAAATATTACTTGCATTTCCATTAGTTACCAAACTCTTATTAAGACTTTAAAATTAAAAATATATAAATTACAGCGGAATAATTAAACTTAGCGGAAGACTTAGTCAATCTTATCAAATATGATAAAGAAACCCAAACACGATACACTACCCAAGACTGGTGTCACAATACTCACGAACTTCTAAGATAATACACACAATTGTCTGAAAGAAATATAAGCTGTTTATCTCGAATACATGAGATAACATAATGAAAAACATAGATAGAAGAGACAACGGGTCCTGCGGACGCCTGCAAGGCTACCTCGTAGTCTCGGTAGTCGGAATATCCACAATCGCTACTATCGCTGTGTAACGACCCGGCCCGTCGTTACGGGAATTTACCACCCCGTCATGTTGCAATTACATGTTTTATGCTTTTATATCAGTAACAAGACTAAGGCCAGTCACCCACATAAACCTGTACAGTTGCAATATATATACATATACAAAACATTTATAAGGAAGGATTCTGCTCTGAAATAACAGTCAATAACTCATAATATCCAGAGTAATCTAATCAACAGAATAAATCTTACTTTCATATCTCAATTCCTTTTTCATTTCATATCTCGTGGTAGGCGTACCACCCGCTCCCATCTATAACAGCAAGTTATATCTTGTGGTAGGCGTACCACCCGCTCCCAAATATATCAATAGGCTACCGGCAACTATGGCCAATGCCAGATTTCAAATCACTTTGTGGTCGGCATGCCACACGATCCCATTATATATATATATATATATATATATATATATATATATATATATATATATATATATATATATATATATATATATATATATATATACGGCATTTAACCAATAATTGATAATAATTCAACAATTTATCTCCGTTACCGTTGTGACACCAGTAACTCTTAATCAACAATTCATACACAACTAAATTCCTATTCCATCAAACTAGGATAGAACAAACACTTACCTCGAAAGTTTACGAACAATTCAATCGGTGGAAATGACTTTTCCTTTCAAATTCGGCTCCAATCCAATCGTATCTATACACAATTGATTTAATATCATCAATACTACTCAACAAACTAATTCATAAGGCCAATTTCAACTTTTACAACATTCAGCCCGGAATAATGAATTTCGACCCCGGGCCCACATGGTCAGAACTCGGGGTTCGGACCAAAATCCGGTTACCCATCCCCCCACGAGTTCAAGTATATGATTTGTTTCAAAATTGGACCTCAATTCGTGGTCCAATTTCCCAATTCATGAAAAACCCTATATTCTACCAAAAACAAGAAATTCTACCATGAAAACCTTTGATTTCTATTGAAAAACATGTTTAATGTTGTTAGGAATTTAAAGAATTATGTAAAAAGTGACTTACAATTGCTTTGAAGAAGAGGGAGTTCGTGAAAAATCGCCAATGGGTGTTTTTGGGTTGTGAAATGTGAAAAATGAAGCTGGAAATCGGGATTTACAGGTCTCTATGTTCGCATTTGCGAACATGGGTTTGCAATTGCAAACCCCGACCCATTTCTGGAGTTTGAAAAATAAGCTAAGGATGGAAAGTTCGCATTTGCGAACTTTTGTTCGCATTTGCGAAGCCAAAGCAAATGCTGGGGGGTTCGCATTTGCGACACAATGTTCGCATTTGCGAACAAGGCTGGCTTCAAGGGACCTTCGCATATGCGAAGAATGCTTCGCATTTGCGAAGCCTGGCTTAACACCGAAGGCCTCGCATTTGCGAGGTTGTGTTCGCATTTGCGAACCCAAGCAGTCCTGGACGCCCTTCGCATTTGCAATCAAGGGTTCGCATTTGTGAACCCTGCCTTGATCTGTCACCTTCGCAATTGCGAGAAATGCTTCGCAAATGCGAAGCCAACAGCTGGGTGAAAAACCAGCAGTGCAAAAATTCAGAAATTGATCCAATGGCCTATCAAATCTTTACCCGAGCCCCCTGGACTCCAAACCAAACATGTACACAACATCAAAAATACATTACGAACTTGTTCGTGCGATCACATCGCCAATATCACATCGTTTTCATCAAATCAAGCTTCAAGTTCATGATTTTCATACTTTTGGTTTTCAAAACTTACAAACTTGGAACTCAAGGTCCAAAACATATCAAACGACATCCGAATGTCACCAAACTTTGCAGAAAGCACATATATAATATTTAAGACTTGTACCGGGCGTCGGAACCAAAATACGAGCCCGATACCAAGGTCAATTAATTCATTTTCCTTTAATAATTACATCAAAAACAATTTCACAGAAAAATTCATAACTTGGGCTCTAGGCCTCGGAATTCGACTCCGGACGCATGTCCAAGTCCCATATTTTCCTACGGACCTTTCGGGACAATCCAATCTCGGGTCCGGGTCCGTTTACCAAAAATGTTGACCGAAGTCAACCATATCAATATTAATATCATTTTTCTCCAAATTTCTCTTAGAATTCATATTTCCTATCACAAAACTTTCCGGCCACATGCCCGGATCGTGCAAGTAAATCGAGGCAACATAGAATGAGGTTTTCAAGGCCTCAGAAGCTCGAAATGATTAATAAAATAAGTGATGACCCTTTGGGTCGTCACACGAGGCCTAGCAAATTTTATACTTAGTCGAAGTTTCACCACTTTTCACCATGCTTTCAAAAACCAAACACCATAGACGATTTTTTAAGAGCAAACTTCATCCCAAATCATTTGTAAGTTGATTTTTTTCTAAATTATTTCAACTTTTAACATCATAAAACATTGTTTCCACTTGAAATCAAGAATTTGTATGGGTGAAATTTGAGTTTTTGGGTAGAACCTAGATTTTCCATAAAATCGGGAGTTGGACCTCGATTTAAGGTCCAATTTCAATAGAAATTATATATTTGAACTCGTGGGGGAATGGGTAACCAGATTTTGGTTTGAATCTCGAGTTTTGACCACGTGGGCTCAGGGGCATTTTTGGTAAAAACTTGGGAAAATTATTTTTTATGCATTCAAATTGATTCATATAGTGTTTATTAAAGTAATTGAATAATTTGTGATTAGATTCGAGCGAATTAGAGGTGTAACCGTGAGGTAAAGTGATAGTTGGGGATTAAGTGGATTTCAAGGCTTTGAGGTAAGTGATTGGTTTAACCCTAGCTTGAGGGAATATGAGTTGAGTCTTGTTGCTAATTGCTATGTGATCGGGTACGATGTATAGGCATGGTGACAAGTAGCTATACATTGGTGTCTATCATGACCTTGAGTCCTTATAAGATGATTATCATGACTTGGTTGCAAACTATGTGTTAATTGGAGGATTTCTAAATATTGTGAATGACTTGTGAACGGTGAAATGATTATTTGATTCCTGGGAGAATTGGCTCGCATCGTGATACGAATATTGAAAGTATATGAAATAACTAAATTCTTTGGAGCGTTAGCTCAAAATAGTAGAGTGAATTATAAGATAAGAAAAGTAAGAAAGAGAAGCGTTTTTGATTATTCCCTTGCCGAGACGTTTGGTTGAAGTTGCTGGATTCTTTCCCTTGCCGGGATGTTTGCCAAATATTTTCTTCTTTTATTCTCCTTACTTGTGACTATTGTTTGGGGAGTCAGATTGTTAAATGATATTGAGGATAGGGTTGCATGCCGCAACAATGATATTGGGGATTGGGTTGCATGCCGCAATGATAAAATGTGAGGATCAGGTTTCACGCCGCAACAATGATAAAATGATAAATGATATAGGTCGGGTTGCACGCCGCAATAGTGGTATTTGTGGAGTGGGTTGTATGCCGCAACAATGGTAATTATGGAGCGGGTTGCGCGCCGCAATAATTATTTGATGCCAAGTGTTTATATTGAGCATTGATTCCTTGTTCATGGTGAATCTAAGTTGCTTTAGATTATTACTCTAGATTACTGATAATATTGTATATCCCCAGAGCATGTTTCCCCTCCCATGTTGTTAATTACATGGTAATCTATTCCCACTGTATATTTATAACTGCACAGGTTTATGTGGTGTCCAGTCGAGCCTCGTCACTACTTCACCAGGATTAGGCCAGACACTTACCAGCACATGGGGTCGGTTGTGCTGATGCTACACTTTTGTGCATTTTTGCCCAAGTTCAAGTTTTGAGGAGCAGCAACAACAGTAGTACGATAGCAGAATTTCATTTACATGAGACTGAGGTAGCATTGCAGGCGTCCGCGGCCCGACGACTCTTCTTTATGTTCTCTTTTTGACTGTTGCCTCATTATTTTTGAGACAGACAACTTATATATTTCTTTCAAACTTTTGTATTTAGCATATTCTTAGTAGTTCCTGAGTACTGTGACACCAAAACTTGGGTAGAGGCTGTTATTGACTGTTCTACGTTTGTTTCAGAGTTATAAATCAGATTTTTGCTATTATTCTTGTTAAATTTCATGTTCTAAATTGATGTTATAAATTGTTAAAATAATTGTTTAGTGAAGTAAAGGTAATTAAGTTGGCTTGCCTAGCTACCACAAGTAGGCACCGTCACGACTCTGATGGTGGGAAATCCGGGTCGTGACAAGTTGGTATCAGAGCATTAGGTTACATAGATCTCAGAACTCATGGACAAACTTAGTAAAGTCTGAGGGGTAGGTATGGAGAGGTTGTACCTGTTCCCATAGTCTATTGAGTTAGGAAAAACCTCTCATTTGTTCTTTCTTGTCGTGCGATTTGGTTTCTCAAATGCAAATTGAATTTCTACTATATTCTTTCATGGATGGCGAGAACACAAGCTTTCTCATCCACCGATCAGCTGTCCGAGCCCCAGGCAACTCCCTCTAAGGGTAGAGGACGTGCCCATGCTAGGGGCTGAGGTAGGGGTAGAGCCTAACCATCGGTAGTAGCACTGGTGGTGGAGCATCAGGTTGGCCTTGGCGAGGAGGTTCCGGCCCCAGCCCAGATAGTTTCGACGGGCCCAACTCAGGTTACAAAGGGTTTTATTGCTACCCCTGTTCTTTAGGATGCCTTGGTCCGGTTGGTTGGCCTTATGGAGAGTGTCATCTGAGCAGGATTGCATCATGCAATACCAGCCACTTTCCAAGGAGGAGCCCAGACTTCTACTGTACATACTCCGGAGTAGGTAGCTCCCCAGACTCAAGTTCCACTGATTCAGACGGCTGCGATGGTTTAGCTAGGGTTCATTGCACAGGAAGATGATGGAGCAGCTATGTCCATAGATGCTTTGTGAAGACCGGATAGGTTAACCAAGCTCTTCACTGCTACATTCAGCGGAGCTTCTTCCGAGAACCCCCAAGATTTTTTATATAGCTGCCACGAGGTTCTTCAGAACATAGGCATTATGGAGTCCAATGGAGTTGATTTTGCAGCTTTTCGTTTATCTGGATCCACCAAGACTTGGTGTAGGGATTAATGTTCAGCCAAACTAGCAGGGTCGTCGTCTTTGACTTGGGATCAGTTTTCAGAGTTGTTTTTGGAGAAGTTTCTTCCCGTTACTCAGAGGGAGGCTTATCGGAGGCATTTTGAGTGCCTCCAGTAGGGGTCTATGACGGTTACTCAGTATGAGACCCGGTTCATCAATCTAGCTTGCCATGCCCTTGTCATCTTCCTCACTGATAAGGAAAGGGTGAGGAGATTTATTAATGGTTTGATCCAGCCTATTCATATTCAGATGGCTAGGGAGACGGGTAGTGACATTACTTTTCAAGAGGCGGCCAATGTAGCCCGAAGGATAGAGATGGTTTTACCATAGGGAGTAGTCATAGGGGAGATAAGAGACCCCGTCACTCAGGTCGATTTAGTGATACCTCATCTGGAGGCAAGGATTCTTACGATAAGGTTCTGTCTTCCAGGCCCTTTCAATCAACCCTCCAGGCTTCGTAAGGTGTTCCAGGTGATCGTGGTTTTCATGGACAATATTCTAATTAGTAGCCCCTTAGTGCACAGCCTCTTTAGAGTTTTTATGGAGGTCATTCAGGTCGTTAGGACCAGTCTTATTATATAGAGTGATGTTATGAGTGTGGCAATTATGGTCATATCAGAAGAGCTTGCCCAAGATTGAGGGGTACACCGTCGCAGCAGCAGGGTCCTCGTCCCATGATTTAGGCACCAGTTGACCCACAACCTGCCCAGCCAGCCAGGAGCAGGGGTAGGGATCATAGAGATGGAGGTCGAGACAGTAGATGTGGGGTTTGGACTGCCAGAGTAGTGGCCAGCCAGTGGTCGATTGTCCTAATGACAAGGATCAGGAAGGTGGGGTTAAGCCCCGGTTTTATGCTTTTCCAGCCAGACCAGAGGCGGAGTCGTCAGATGGCATTAGTACAAGTACTATTCTGGTCTGTGATAGAGATGCGTCAATGCTATTTGACCCGGGGTCTACATATCCATATGTGTCATCTTATTTTGCACCCTGCCTATATGTCTAGTTATACTTTAGACATTCCTATTTATGTATCTACATTGGTGTGTGACTCTATAGTAGTCGATTGGGTGCATCGTTCCTGTGTGGTTGTGCTTGAGGGTCTTGAGACCCGTGCTGACTTATCGCTTTTAGATATAGTGGATTTTCACATTATATTGGGGATGGATTAGTTGTCCATAGTATCATGCCATCTTAGATTGTCACGCCAAGACCGCGACCTTGGCTTTGCCAGAATTGCCCCGATTAGAGTAGAGAAGGACCTCAAGTCATGCCACTTGTAGTGTTATTTCATATGTTAAGGCTCGATGTATGGTCGAAAAGGGGTGTTTGGCTTATCTGGCATATGTCCGTTACTCCAGTGCAGAGGTACTTCTATTAACTGTGTTCCTATTGTTCGAGAGTTCCCCGAGATTTTCCCTTCAAACCTGCTGGGTATGCCACCTAACATGTATATTAATTTCTCTATTGATCTGGCTCCGGGCACGCAGCCCATATCTATTCTACTGTATCGCATGGCCCCGCCAGAGTTAAAGGATTTAAAGGACTAGTTGCAGGATTTACTAGAGAAGGATTTTATCAGGCCAAATATTTCTCGTTGGGGTATGCCGGTGTTATTTGTGAAGAAGAAGGATAGTTCGATGCGAATGTGTATTGATTATCGGCAATTGAATAAAGTGACGATAAAGAATAAGTATCCACTGTCGAGGATTGATGATTTCTTTGACCAGCTTCAAAGAGCAAGGGTGTTTTCAAATATAGACTTGAGATCTGGCTACTATTAGCTGAGGATTAGGGCGCCTGATGTTCCTAAGACAACATTCCGCACTCGGTATGGGCACTATGAGTTTTTTATCATGTCATTCGGGTTGACCAATGCCCCAGCAACATTTATGGAGTTGATGAACCGAGTGTTCAGGCCATATCTAGACTTATTTATGATAGTCTTTATTGATGATATTCAAGTATACTCCCGCAGCCAGGAAGAGCACTGGCATTACCTCAAAGTGCCCTTCAAACTCTAAAGGATAGTCAGTTATATGCTAAGTTTTCGAAGTGCAAGTTCTGATTAAGCTCGGATGCATTTCTAGGTCATATTGTATCAGCAGAGGGTATTCTGGTGGACCCGAAGAAGATTGAGGTAGTCAAGAATTGGCCTCGACCAGCTTCAGTGACCGAGACTCGGAGTTTCTTAGGGTTAGTAGGTTATTATCGTCTTCGTGGAGGGGTTTTCTTCTATTGCAGCCCCGATGACCAGATTGATCAAGAAGGGTGCCAAGTTCAAATGGTTAGATGAGTGTGAGACGAGCTTTTAGAAGCTCAAGATAGCTCTGACCACGACACCGGTGTTGGTCTTGCCCATGGGTTCAGGGCCTTACACCGTTTATTGTGATGCTTCACATATTGGGCTTGGAGTAGTATTGATACAAGATGGAAAAGTTATTGCCTATGCTTCGAGACACTTGAAGATCCACGAGAAGAATTATCCGATTCATGATCTAGAGTTGGCAGCTGTTGTTCATGCTTTAAAGATTTGAAGGAATTATCTATACGATGTGACATGTGAGGTGTACACGGTTCACAAGAGCCTTCAATACCTGTTCAAGCAGAAGGAGTTGAATGTGAGGCAGAGGAGGTGGTTAGAGTTGTTGAAAGATTATGATGTTAGTGTGAGCACGTGATTTTTGCCCTATGAGAGAAATACTCCCAAAGATTCAAAATAAAATAAATTTAGTTTTCTTACAATTTTTGTGAATTTTGTGTTATTTTCTTGTATTATTTGCATTTTTATCTATGCATATTTGCTTATTTAAATAAAAGAAATATACAAAAATATGTTGCATATGTATATAAATGCAAGTTTACAATTATGTTTATTTTACGGAGATGAAAATCATAAAAAATATGTATTTTTAGCATTTTTAAGCATTTAATGTCTAAATTGTGCGATTTATTTTAATTGACGTTTAATTTGTGTGATAATTATTATTAGAAGTTAATTAGTGTTTTTAAGATAATTCTAGGTTTTATAACTTAATCGTAGCATTTTTAGTTTTATTAATTAATAAAAGAAAAGAGAACAAAAAATAGAAGAACGAATCGAGAATTGGACCAATTTTTGAATTAACCCCAAGCCTAATTCTACCCAACCCAAAACACCCAACGACCTGGTCTGCCCCTTAACCCAAAAGACCCCTTTCTTTCATTTTTACATTTTTCATTTCCAAGAAAACCAAATCCTAAACCTAAAACACTCCCTAGCCGTCACACCCTTACACCCCACCCCCTCTTCTTCTTCTTCACTTTAACCTACACACCACGAACCCTCCAACAACACCCGCCGGAATGCCTCCCATGAATAACCGCCAGACAGCAATTCGGGAGCCAACCCTCCCCTCCTACGTTTTCTTTTTCCTTATATTCTTTTTCTTTTTCTATTTGTATATATATGTATGTACATATATATATAATGAAGCTGGTCTCATGATTATATATGCATCATCGCTGTTTCGATCCGGTTAGTCGATTTCAATTTTTGTTTTTGTCCATATTTTGTTAGTATTTTCAGATCCGAAATTGTTGTATGTTGGCTGGATTATCTTCTTGATTTGTTGTTCATCATGATTCCAGATTATTCATGAAAACTTGTTTATTTATTTTGTTTAAGTTTTTAACAAAAGAATGTGTAGTTAATCACTTGGATGTTTATTTTGATTGTACTTTTGTTAGATTTAATTTGTAGTTCAATTAATTATTGAGTTCTATTAAGTTTGTTATTGAGTTTAATTGGATTTTGATTCTTGTATATTGTTGATTATGTGTTTGTTCATGAAATTAATTGTAGAATTTGATTGAAAATTGATTTCATGTGTGTAAGGCCCCGTAAAATAGTTGTGCATAAAACCTAGTAGCTATAGTGTCATGGTTCGGACCCTTGTTAGTGATTTAAGTTTCAAAAATGTAGAGAATTAATTTTTCCGAAAAGTGTCA
This sequence comes from Nicotiana noctiflora, assembly GCA_032618575.1. Lineage (NCBI taxonomy): Eukaryota > Viridiplantae > Streptophyta > Magnoliopsida > Solanales > Solanaceae > Nicotiana > Nicotiana noctiflora. Next base: position 27,599 of record JASVEL010007329.1, read on the forward strand.
ATTTTGCGGTCAAGAATGCGACCGCAAATCTGCTATGCGGACCGCATTCTTGCCGCAAAGCTTTCCAGAAAGTCTCCCAAAATCATGTTGAAAATGCGGTCGATATGCGATCGCATAATGAATCTGCGGTGCACTTTGCGACCGCAGATCAAGAATGCGGACCGCATATTGGTCGCATTCTGTAACACAACTTGAGTGAATTTTGAGGCCATTCTGCGGTCACTATGCGGACCGCATGTTGATTCTGCGGTCGCAAAGTGCACCGCAAAATTTACCCCGGCCCAGATTTTTGTAACATTTTGACCCGATCTCTTCTTTAATATAACACCTTTCACCCTCATTTTCTCATATCATCTTACCAAAATTAGAGAGAGAAGAGAGGGGTTTTAGAGAGATAAGTTCTTTATCTTCAAGGATTGTTCCAACCACTTAATTCCAAGGGATCCTAGGGCAAGGATTCAACTTCCCCAATCTTTTTAAGGTAAAAACCCTAACTATTTTCTTTGATTTTCAGTTTTAAATTGGGTAAAGAGAGGTTTGCATATAATAGCTTTTGAAAATAAAATTTTTACACTCATACATGATTATTGAACTTGATTTCTAGTAAAAAAAAGAAGTGAGTAGAAGTAAGAGTCTTCAAGAACAAGGTTGGCAAGAGTAGGATATCTTGGGTAAGCATAAAGTAGGAAGTTAACGGAAGAAAACTCATCACCAGGTATGTATGGCTAATTTTGATTCTTGTGAAATCGCCTATATATGTGAAGTTTGTTTGGTTCGTGTTAAATTGACAAATTGTGTGAAATTCTTGATGTTGTTGTTGGATATTCATAGTTTGTTGTTGAGCTATGGGTGATGTAAAATGAGAGTTTAATTTGGTAAAAGAATTGTGAATAATGGCTATAATGGCATATATGGTACTTTGTGGAAAAGAAACGAAACACTTGAGGATTGGTAAGTCATTGAACGATATGGTATGAATACTCTTGATTTTTGGAACATTTGTAACTTGGTTGTGATATTGGCTTGAGAAGTAATTGTGAACATGAACCAACCTGTAAGTTGCTTATTTGAACTTGTTGAAATTGTGTGAAATGACTTATCTGCTGTTTGTACTTGTCGTGTTTTAAAACTGTACGGTGGGATCGAGTTGCGCGCCGCAACATGAAGAAATAAGGTGTGGGTTGGGGTGATAAGGGCGGTCGAGGTAATAAGGGTGGTCAGGGGTAATAAGGATGGAAAGCGATCGAAATCGCTATTGAAAATTGATATAAAAATCAATAATGTGAAATTGTGAAAGGAGACAGCAGGAGAGTTTGCAACCTGTGGGGCACTGATTGCCCCTTTGTTTGACTACTTGTGCTTTACGTGATTGATTGATTATTGTTAAATTGGTTGATCGTAGAAAGTGCTTTGTGTTGAGAATTATTTGAAATGAGGAAAATTTGGAAACATGGTTGGCTGGCTTAATTAATTGTTGATGTAATTCAATGGTTTGAGTTTACTTGGGACAAAGTTTGTCCATACATGCCAGTACAATTCAAGTGTACTGACGTCCCTTTTGCCGGGGACGCTACATTCGTGTTATGATTGTAGGTGGATCAGTAGCAGGCACTTCAGCTCATCGGCAGTAGTATCCTTCTCCTTCCATTGCCCGTTTTGGTGAGCCCCTTTCTTCCTTGGGGCCCTGTGTGGTTCATGCCACTTTTGTTTAGATTTCATTTTGGTTTTTAAGGTATAGCCGGAGCCTTGTTACCGGCAAGTATTGTATTCCCCTTTTTGTATCCTAGAGGCTCTGTAGACATGTAAACTGTGGGACTCCAGTCTTATGTATATGTATTGTGTTATGTCGGGCGTTGTAAAAATTGCAAACTTGTTAATGAATCACTTGTATGGTTTTATTTGTTTAATGTGAAATCATTCATGATTAGTAAGATATTTGGTAAATGAAAACAATCAGCACAGGGGTAACGCGTGGGAATGAAAGGCACCCAGGTCCGCTTGACTGGGGCAACCGGTCAGGCGCCGGTCATGTTCCCCGATTTGGGAGCCTATGGTTTTTAAAGTGTCCTAGGATGTCTCGGAGCCGTGTCTAGTAGTGCCCTTCTTATAGGTGTGTTGTCGACCACATCATATAAGTAGGGGGCTACACGGGCATTAAGGAATTTACCTATTTCTTTGTTAATCTATATCGTGCGGTAAAGTGCAATGTGGAAATATCTGTGTCTAATTCGCGCCTTGTTCCCAAATTTTCAGAATATGGCACCTAAGAAGAAGGCTAGACTCGGCCTTAGGGCCAATGCCGGCCCAAGTGCGGTTGTTAATCATGTACCCGATGCCGTGGGAGAGAATGACCCACCAGTCCCGAATTTGCCTGACCCATCTGTTCAAAACCCAAGTGTCCCTATTCCAGCTGCGGCAGAGGATGCCACCATTCCTCCTGCCGGTGTTCTGACTCGGATACAGTTCCCGCTTCGGGCTCTGGTATCTCTAATGAAGATCTTAGGGGAGCCATTCATATGTTAACACAGTTAGTGGCTGCCCAGGCCCAGAGATCCCATGATGCCCCTGCATCCTCCAGCGGACAGGGAGATTCCTTTGGCTCCAGAGTCCACCAGTTGTTGCGATTAGCCCCTCCAGAATTTTCAGGTACCGATCTAAAGGCTGACCCACAGGAATTTCTTGATGAGATATACAAGACCCTAAGAGTGATGAAGGCTACAGATATAGAGGGGGTAGAGTTGGCCTCTTACAGGCTGAAGGGAGCGGCACGTTCATGGTTCGAAATGTGGGAGGATTCCCGTGAAGAAGGGAGCCCTCCGGCCAGATGGGATGAGTTCGTAGATGCATTCATAGACCACTTCTTACCTGCTGAGGCAATGGCAGCCCGTGCCACTGAGTTCGAGGTTCTCAAACAGGGCGGTATGAGTGTTTGGGAGTATCACATGGAGTTCGTAAGGTTGTCCAAGTACGCTCCTCATTTAGTGTCGACCATGGATGCCCGGGTTTGACGGTTTGTTCAGGGCCTTAGCCCTTTGGTAGTGAATGAGGCCGCCACAGCAGCTTTGCACTCGGATATGAACTATGGGAGGATCGTGGGGTTTGCTCAGGCCACAGAGGCTAGGAAATTGAAGATTCGTGCAGAAAGAGAAAGTAGCAGCAGGGCCCGGTCAATGGGTCATTCAGGGAGATCACTTCCAGGGAAAGGGTCATCAGGGCCATCCCAGTCATATGCTCGGTCCTCCGCGAGTGCACCGCCATCCGTGCACAGTCATCAGCAGGGCAGTTACTCGAGACCCTGGTTTAGACAGCAGGAGGGCTCGTCAGTCTGGTCGTCCTGGGGTGAGATCCCAGCAGCAGGGGAGACCTACATGCCCCAAGTGTGGGAGATTTCATACAGAGACTTGCTACCTTGACCTTCCCGTGTGCTTCGGGTACGGGGTGAGAGGTCACATTCAACGAGACTATCGTGCACCCCGTCAGGGTATAGGTAGGGGATCTGCTCAGTCATCCGGTTCTTCAGCTGCTACATCATCAGCGCGTACTCCAGCATCAGCAGGGCGTGGTGCAGCTAGGGGTGGAGCTCGGGGTAGGGGTGGACCTAGCCGATTCTATGCATTGAGTGGCCGCCAAAATACCGAGGCTTCTCCAGATGTTGTTACAGGTATCCTGTCTGTTCAGACTATTGATTGCTATGCTCTTATTGATATGGGGTCCTCCTTGTCTTATGTTATCCCATTCATTGCTTCAAGTTTTGGGATAGGACCCGAACAACTTCATGAGCCGTTCTCTGTGTCGACTCCGGTTGGTGATTCTATTACGGCCTCACGAGTCTATAGAAATTGTGTTGTTACGGTGAGTGGCCGTGTTACCACAACTAATCTTATTGAGCTTGGGATGGTTGATTTTGATGTAATTATGGGGATGGATTGGCTCTATTCATGCTTTGCCAAGCTTGACTGTCGGACGATAGTTATGAGGCTCGAGTTCCCTAACGAGCCAGTTATTGAATGGAGAGGAAATGGTGTAGTGCCGAGAGGTAGGTTTATTTCCTACCTTAAAGCTTCGAAGATGATTAAGAAGGGGTGTATCTATCATTTGGTTCGGGTGACGGACACCACCTCAGAGGTGCCTACCCTCGAGTCCGTGCCAATTGTGAATGAATTTCCTGAAGTGTTTCCGGATGAGCTTCCAGGCATTCCGCCGGATAGGGAGATTGATTTTGGGATCGATGTATTGCCAGATACTCAGCCAATATCCATTCCACCATACAGAATAGCGCCAGCAGAGTTAAGGGAGTTAAAGGAGCAGCTGAGGGATTTATTAGAGAAAAGGTTCATACGACCGAGTGTGTCGCCGTGGGGTGCTCCGGGTCTCTTTGTTAGAAAGAAGGATGGGTCACTTCGAATGTGTATTGATTATCGGCAGCTCAACAAAGTCACCATCAAGAATAAATATCCTTTGCCTCGAGTGGATGATCTGTTTGACCAATTGCAGGGAGCGAAGTTCTTCTCAAAGATTGATTTACGGTCTGGGTACCACCAGTTGAAAATCAGGGAGCAGGATATTCCTAAGACCGCCTTCAGAACTCGTTATGGTGACTTCGAGTTTTTGGTCATGTCTTTTGGGCTAACCAATGCCCCAGCAGCTTTCATGGACCTTATGAATCGTATTTTCAAGCCATTCCTAGATTCTTTTGTGATTGTATTCATTGACGATATCCTCATCTACTCTCGGAGCAGGGAAGATCATGCCATTCACCTCGGAGCAACATTGCAGACCCTTCTTCAGCATCAATTGTATGCCAAGTTCTCAAAATGTGAGGTTTGGTTGGAGTCCGTAGCCTTTCTAGGGCATGTTATTTCCGGTGAGGGAATTCAGGTGGATCCTCAGAAGATTGCGGCAGTGAAAGATTGGCCTAGACCCACGACCCCGACAGAGATACGTAGCTTCTTGGGTTTGGCAAGGTACTATCGGAGGTTTGTAGAGGGATTCTCAACCCTCGCTTCCCCATTGACAAAACTGACGCAGAAGGCAGTTAAGTTCCAGTGGTCCGAAGCATGTGAGAAAAGTTTCCAGGAATTGAAGTCAAGATTGACCTCGGCACCAGTATTGGCCTTGCCAGAAGGCACAGAGGGATTTGTGGTTTATTGTGATGCCTCCAGGGTTGGTTTGGGATGTGTATTGATGCAGCACGGGAAAGTCATATCTTATGCTTCCAGGCAACTCAAGAATCACGAGAAGAATTATCCGACGCATGATTTGGAGCTTGCAGCGGTTGTGTTTGCTTTGAAAATATGGCGGCACTATCTTTATGGAGTTCTTGTAGACGTGTTTTCAGACCCCAAGAGCCTCCAGTATTTGTTCAAGCAGAAGGAGCTAAATCTGAGACAGCGGCGGTGGTTAGAATTGCTCAAGGACTATGATATGGACATATTGTATCATCTAGGGAAGGCAAATGTGGTAGCCGACGCTCTTAGTCGAAAATCCATGGGTAGTTTGGCTCATTTGGGTGTGGTTCTGAGACCCCTGGCTCGAGAGGTTTACCAATTAGCCAGTTTGGGGGTTCGTATCTCGGCGTCAGACGAGGGGGATATTTTGGTGCATAATGGAGCAGAATCATCATTCGTCGCGGAAATCAAGGAAAAACAGTTCATGGATCCGGCATTGGTTCGGGTAAAGGAAGCAGTCATGAATAACAAGACCTCAGCATTTGTACTCAGCAGCGAAGATGGTGTATTGCGGTGTCAAGATAGGCTATGTGTTCCGGATGTGGACGAGCTTCGGAAAAGGGTAATGGCAGAGGCTCATATTTCCAGGTATTCGGTACACCCAGGTTCCACGAAAATGTATCATGACCTTAAGGAGATTTATTGGTGGAACGGTATGAAAAGGGATGTAGCAAGCTTTGTAGCTAAATGTCCGAACTGTCAATAAGTGAAGGCCGAGCATCAACGGCCTGGTGGATTAACTCAACTTATAGAAATACCAAGGTGGAAATGGGAGATGATCAATATGGATTTTGTGGTAGGGTTACCTCGCACTCAGCGTAAGTTTGACTCAATATGGGTGATAGTGGATCGACTCACCAAATCAGCTCACTTCCTGCCTGTCAAGTCCACTGATACTGCAGCGCAATATGCAAGATTGTACATCAAGGAGATAGTAAGACTTCATGGCACTCCACTTTCTATTATCTCGGATCGCGGGGCTCAGTTCACAACTAACTTTTGGAAGAAGTTTCAGCAAGGTTTGGGGACTCAGGTGAATCTCAGCACAGCTTTCCATCCGCAGACCGACGGCAAGGCCGAGCGGACCATTCGGACGCTTGAAGATATGTTACGGGCTTGTGTCTTAGATTTTAAAGGTAATTGGGATGAACACTTGCCACTGATAGAATTTGCTTACAATAATAGCTATCATGCTAGCATTCGGATGGCCCCATTTGAGGCATTGTACGGGAGAAGATGTAGGTCGCCAATCGGGTGGTTTGAGGTAGGTGAAGCGGAATTGCTAGGGCCAGATATGGTGTACGAAGCTATGGAAAAGGTTAAGGTTATTCAGGAAAGAATGAAAACAGCACAGAGTCGTCAAAAATCCTATGCGGACGTTCGCCGAAGGGATTTGGAGTTTCAAGTCGATGATTGGGTGTTCTTGAGGGTATCTCCTATGAAGGGAGTCATGCGATTTGGAAAGAAAGGGAAATTGAGTCCTAGGTATGTCGGGCCATATCGGATCGTTCAAAGGATTGGTCAAGTTGCTTATAGGCTAAAGTTGCCTCCTGAGATGTCATCAGTGCACCCGGTATTCCATGTTTCCATGTTGAAGAAAGTGATTGGAGATCCATCCACCATCATGCCAATCGAAGCTATAGAGGTTAATGAAGATTTGTCATATGAAGAAGTTCCAGTTGCCATTCTTGATAGGCAAATCCGTAAGTTGAGAAATAAGGAAGTTGCCTCTGTTAAAGTATTGTGGCGAAGTCAACAAGTTGAGGAGGCCACATGGGAAGCGGAAAAAGAGATGAAGGAAAAGTACCCCCATTTGTTCGATCAAGCCTAGAAGAAATTAGGTGACCCTTCTACTCCTAGTAACTGCTATCTAGTCCAAGTTGTTTCCCTCTTAGTATTAGTAAAGTCTCCTTCATTTTGTAATGAGTTAAATGTGTTGTTACCTTGGGTCACTTGAACCTTTCTTGATAAATGAAATCCTTATAAATATTCACGTGTTAAATAAACAACTAATAGTAAGTGTAGATTGGTAATGGTTTGCTGAGTGTACATGGTGTTAAATTGGTTTAATAAGGTAAGAATTCATTGAAGTGACTAGTTTCTGTGCAATTGTAACAATGTGATAGAATATGTGCATTCGTTGAGGTAAGAAAGTGTATACCAGTTATGGGAAATGTTGTATATTGTTGTTTGGTAATGTGTTTCGGGGGCCCTCTGACAGGTGGATATGTCCATAATACAAAGGAAACTCTGGCGAAATTTTTCAAAAATATAAGAGTTAGTCAAAATTTTGATGGTTGCATATCATGTCTTTCAAAACCAACTCATTTATTTCAAAATCCTCATTCGAGGACGAATGATCTTAAGGGGGGAGGATGTAAGGCCCCGTAAAATATTTGTGCATAAAACCTAGTAGCTTTAGTGTCATGGTCCGAATAATGTGTTAGGAAGCTCGCCGCGGTTCGGACCCTTGTTAGTGATTTAAGTTTCAAAAATGTAGAGAATTAATTTTTCCGAAAAGTGTCAATTTTGCGGTCAAGAATGCGACCGCAAATCTGCTATGCGGACCGCATTCTTGCCGCAAAGCTTTCCAGAAAGTCTCCCAAAATCATGTTGAAAATGCGGTCGATATGCGATCGCATAATGAATCTGCGGTGCACTTTGCGACCGCAGATCAAGAATGCGGACCGCATATTGGTCGTATTCTGTAACAGAACTTGAGTGAATTTTGAGGCCATTCTGCGGTCACTATGCGGACCGCATGTTGATTCTGCGGTCGCAAAGTGCACCGTAAAATTTACCCCGGCCCAGATTTTTGTAACATTTTGACCCGATCTCTTCTTTAATATAACACCTTTCACCCTCATTTTCTCATATCATCTTACCAAAATTAGAGAGAGAAGAGAGGGGTTTTAGAGAGATAAGTTCTTTATCTTCAAGGATTGTTTCAACCACTTAATTCCAAGGGATCCTAGGGCAAGGATTCAACTTCCCCAATCTTTTCAAGGTAAAAACCCTAACTATTTTCTTTGATTTTCAGTTTTAAATTGGGTAAAGAGAGGTTTGCATATAATAGCTTTTGAAAATACAATTTTTACACTCATACATGATTATTGAACTTGATTTCTAGTAAAAAAAGAAGTGAGTAGAAGTAAGAGTCTTCAAGAACAAGGTTGGCAAGAGTAGGATATCTTGGGTAAGCATAAAGTAGGAAGTTAACGGAAGAAAACTCATCACCAGGTATGTATGGCTAATTTTGATTCTTGTGAAATCGCCTATATGTGTGAAGTTTGTTTGGTTCGTGTTAAATTGACAAATTGTGTGAAATTCATGATGTTGTTGTTGGATATTCAAAGTTTGTTGTTGAGCTATGGGTGATGTAAAATGAGAGTTTAATTTGGTAAAAGAATTATGAATAATGGCTATAATGGCATATATGGTACTTTGTGGAAAAGAAACGAAACACTTGAGGATTGGTAAGTCATTGAACAATATGGTATGAATACTCTTGATTTTTGGAACATTTGTAACTTGGTTGTGATATTGGCTTGAGAAGTAATTGTGAACATGAACCAACCTGTAAGTTGCTTATTTGAACTTGTTGAAATTGTGTGAAATGCCTTATCTGCTGTTTGTACTTGTTGTGTTTTAAAACTGTACGGTGGGATCGAGTTGCGCGCCGCAACATGAAGAAATAAGGTGTGGGTTGGGGTGATAAGGGTGGCCGAGGTAATAAGGGTGGTCAGGGGTAATAAGGATGGAAAGCGATCGAAATCGCTATTGAAAATTGATATAAAAATCAATAATGTGAAATTGTGAAAGGAGACAGCAGGAGAGTTTGCAACCTGTGGGGCACCGATTGCCCCTTTGTTTGACTACTTGTGCTTTACGTGATTGATTGGTTATTGTTAAATTGGTTGATCGTAGAAAGTGCTTTGTGTTGAGAATTATTTGAAATGAGGAAAATGTGGAAACATGGTTGGGTGGCTTAATTAATTGTTGATGTAATTCAATGGCTTGAGTTTACTTGGGACAAAGTTTGTCCATACATGCCAGTACAATTCAAGTGTACTGACGTCCCTTTTGCGGGGACGCTACATTCGTGTTATGATTGTAGGTGGATCAGTAGCAGGCACTTCAGCTCATCGGCAGTAGTATCCTTCTCCTTCCACTGCCCGTTTTGGTGAGCCCCTTTCTTCCTCGGGGCCCTGTGTGGTTCATGCCACTTTTGTTTAGATTTCATTTTGGTTTTGTAAGGTATAGCCGGAGCCTTGTTACCGGCAAGTATTGTATTCCCCTTTTTGTATCCTAGAGGCTCTGTAGACATGTAAACTGTGGGACTCCGGTCTTATGTATATGTATTGTGTTATATCGGGCGTTGTAAAAATTGCAAACTTGTTAATGAATCACTCGTATGGTTTTATTTGTTTAATGTGAAATCATTCATGATTAGTAAGATATTTGGTAAATGAAAAACAATCAGCACAGGGGTAACGCGTGGGAATGAAAGGCACCCAGGTCCGCTTGACTGGGGCAACCCGGTCAGGCGCCGGTCATGTTCCCTGATTTGGGGCGTGACAATGTGTTCATAAGTTTTATTGTTGAATTTGATTAGGTAATTTGGCGTTTTAAGTTGATTTTAGTGTATAGGATTATTAGTCTTAAATATCCAAATCTTGTAATTTAATATATAATTATGATTAATTATTTTATTTTTAAGGTTAAATTGGTTTGTTTTTAGGTAATTTGGTGTATAATTTGAATTAGGAAATCAAGTGTGGGACAAATTTAATCCAAAAGCCCAAATGAAATTCCCCCAGTCAAGTCCAAACACATCGGGTCGACCCGTTGACCCGATCTGCCCCTAACCCAAACAACCCCCTCTCTCATTTTTATTTTTCATTCTTTCCTAACCCTAAACCTAAAACACTTCACCCCCTCATCACCCTCTCCAGCCGCCGCCAGCCACCCCAGCACATCATCTCCGCTTTTCCGCCATTTCCGGCGACCACTCTCACCAGCCGCCACACCCCACACCTAAACGAAGCAGCAGCCTCGCCCATCGACAAACAACCAGTTGTGTCACCGTCTTTGCTGCCTCCAACTAATGCGACCAAACTCGCCATCCAAACAGCAGCCCCGCCGTCCACCGTCCAAGCCGCCAACCACCAGCGACCAACAGCCAAGGAAACTTCGTCCAGCCACCGCTCACCTGCCAAGCACCGCTGCTGCTGCTTCTTCTTCATTTCACCTTCTTCAACTCCAGATTCTCATCCCTAGAATACGCACACAAACGATTGAAGCAAAGAGATAAAGAAACACAAAAAAAATGGTTCTGAGAAATGCATTTGTTGTTGCCGATTCAAGGATTTGTTTTCGTCATAATTTTCTGGCTTACCAAGCTACCGAGGATTAGATTAGATATTGATTATTGTTATTCTCTGCTGATTCTGTTTTGTTGAACTTAGTCATTTTTAGCCTTTATTCGGCCTTGCTAAGTTAATTTCTGCCCGGTTAGGTATTCAACTAGACTTGTACGTTTGGATTCATTTCTATTCGTAATGAAGTCATAATTGCATTTGTTAGTTTATTGATTTTGATTCGCCTGCTTGTTTTGCCTTGTGATTATGCTGTTTTAATAAGATGACTCAATTGTTGATGAGTTAAGGTTGTGGTACTGTTCTTAGAGCGAAAATAAGGGGATTTAGGACGATCGTTTGTCGGAGATATCAAATATGAAAAGGGTAGAGCAGTAATTCCCATAGGCTACTATTAGCTCTCATAGGGTAATTAAGCAGTAAATTAACTATTATTTTAGGGGCTGATGTTAAAGACTCAAATAATTTAATAGGGGGTACTTTTAATATTAATTAAGAGGGTAGATATTTTAGGGTTGAAAAAAAAGGGGTCTAGTTGGACTTTAAGGTTTGAAATTGGACAAATTAAGATTTTAATTAAAACAGAAAGGGGTTGGGTCTGTTTTTTCTGTATATAAAAGAGGACACGGACTGAAAATAAGAGGGGACAGACTTTTAGAGACTTAGATACACAGATAGTTTTTTTACACACTGAAAAAGAATATAACATACACACTTGAGAGGTTGTGAACACTAAAAAAACAGTGAGAATTTGAGAGTGGAGAGCTATTTTAGTTACCTGTTTTGGTGCTGATATTTGTTGCTATTAGAAAATTTTAGCCGGTTTTAAAATCTGTTACTGGGAGTTGCTGGTTATTATTGTTGCACAGCTGGAATTATTGCTCATACTGATTATTTTCCTCTCCTCTTGCTGTTCAGATTCTAGTTGGCAACTGGCATACTGGCTTCTCATCCCTACAACACAAGATCTAAGACAATGACAAAGGCCGTGTCACAAGAGATTGAACCAATAGTTATGGACCCCATCCAGGAAGAGAAAGTTGTGGACGTGACGGGAATGAAAGAAGAACAGCAGATGGCTGAGATGTACCACGCTTGGTCGAGGGGTCAACCCTTGCCTACTTATCCTGCTAACCCCACATACATCCCTCCAACCAATCCCAACCCTGAGCCACCAACTATGAACTTGTCCTCTACATATCCCGACTATCACCACTACTATGCTTCCACCTCTCAAATGCCACCCCAGCCACCCCAGGTTGCTCCGGTATATATAGCACCTCCACCTGCCGCCTTGCATAAGTCATCGAGTGAACCATTGTTTCATCTACAAGACACCCACTACTACCCACCTGAGCCGACCTTCTGGCAGCATGAATCTCACACTCCATTGATGGAGGCAATCAAAGAGAAACCTATTAAGAACGCAGAACAGGAGGAGATGGCCAGGAAAATGAAGAGTTTGGAGCACGCCTTTCGTAACATGCAAGGGTTAGGGGGGACAAGTAAGTGTGGCGTACAAAGACCTATGTCTGTTTCCGGAGGTGCAACTTCCTGTCAGATTCAAGTTGCCAAAGTTTGACATGTACAGTGGACACGAAGATCCAGTGGCCCATCTTAGAGGATACTGCAGTAAGATGCGGGGCACAGGGGGAAGAGATGAGCTTCTGATGGCATACTTCAGCCAAAGTTTGAGTGGTTCTGCTTTGGAATGGTACATGCGCCAAGATCACACCAGATGGTTTATCTGGGATGATCTCGCACAGGCATTTGTGAACCATTTTTAGTACTATTTGGAAATCATATCGGAGAGATTGTCACTCACTAAGATAGAAAAGAAACCTGGTGAAAGCTTTAGAGAGTACGGATTTAGATGGAGAGAAGAGGCGGCGAGGGTGGACCCGCCGCTGAAAGAAAGTGAAATGGTGGACTGTTTCTTGCAGGCTTTGGAGACTACCTACTATGGACACCTAGTGTCAGCCATTGGGAAGAATTTTAATGAAGTTGTAAAAATGGGAAGTTTCGTGGAAGAAGGATTGAAAACTAACAAGATTATGAGTTTTTCAGCAATCAAGGCCACAAATCAGGCCATTCAGACTGGGAGCGGAGGAACCATTGGGAATAAGAAGAAAGAAGAAGTGTCAGTTGTGGAGAGCAAACCGTGGAACCGCAGCCAATACCATCACCCACCACGACTATATCAGCCATACCCACCAACCACATACAACATACCAGCATCATATAACCCACCTCCACCATACTACCCACCAACTACCCCATACTACCATAATCCACAAGCCCAAACTTATCCACCACCACCACAGGTATGGCAAGCCCAGGCCCCACATAATGTTTATCACGTACAAAATACCTACCCTTCTTCTAGAGCTTACAGAAACCCGAACAAACCCAACTTCAGGCCCGAACCGGAGATAATGAATAGGAATCAGGCGAAGAAAACATTCACCGCGCTAGGGGAATCCTATACTAGCCTCTATCACCGATTGAAGGAAATGGGAATGTTGAGCCCAATCGAGTCAAAGCTTTCGAACCCACCTCCAAAGAACATCGATCAGTTGGTCAGGTGCGAATATTGCTCTGGGGCACCAGGACACGACACTGAGAAATGTTGGCATTTGAAGAATGCTATTTAAGAACTCATTGATAGCCGGAGGATTAAGGTACAGGCTCCGGAGGCCCCGAACATAACTTAGAACCCACTACCGGCTCATCATGAAACACATATGATAGAGTTGGTGCAAGAGGAGAGCAGCCGGAAGCCATCCCAGTCGGTCATGATGATCAAGGCCAGCAGCCAAACAGAGAAGGAAATTGAGAAAGGAAAAGTGATAGCTGAAGAACCAGTGAAAATGCAACCAGCGGTAAAAAATTTGAAAGTTGTGGTACTAGGTGTGAAACGAGTGTTAACACTGAAGGGCGCAAGCATGGAACCGGTAATTATAAAACCAGTAGTACAGATGCCGGTGGTAGATACCAAGATTGTACCTTGGAACTACAACAAGGTGGCAATAGTTTACAAAGGGAAAGAAGTGACTGGAGAGATCAATGAGACGCACGGTCTAAATCGTTCCGGGAGGTGTTTTGCCCCGGAAGAGTTAAGAAAAATGAAAGTAGTGAAAGAAAGTCATTTGACGAACCCTGTGTCCGAAGAAGAAGCAGAAGAGTTCCTCAAGAAGATAAAATCTCAGGATTACTCCATAGTGGAATAGTTGAGGAAAACACCCGCACAAATCTCTTTGCTCTCATTGTTGATCCATTCGAAAGAACACAGAAAGCATTGATGACGATAATGAATGAGGCGCATGTCCCTGAGAAGATCTCGGTTTGTCATCTCGAAAATATTACCAACAAAATCTTCGAATCCAGCAAGATTACATTCTCAAATAGTGAATTGCCCATTGAGGGGACTGAACATAATAGGGCGCATTATCTCACAGTGAAGAGCGAGGAGTTAGTGGTCAGCCGGGTGTTGATAGATAATGGCTCAAGTGCAAACATTTGCCCGCTGTCGACTCTTGGAAAGTTGAGTATCACTCCCGACAGAGTCCGAAGAAACAGTGTGAATGTGAGGGGATTTGATGGCAGAAGTAAGAACACTTTGGGGGATATCGTCTTGGAGGTTACCATCGCGCCCACGCGGGTCATCAAAAAAAGGAGGTGTGACAGTTAGTATCTTGTATCACCCTGGTAAGGCCAATGTGGTAGCTGATGCATTGAGTAGGAAGTCTGCCAGTATGGGTAGTCTTTCTTATATCCCGGTCAGCTAGAGGCCGCTTGCTTTAGATGTTCATGCTTTGGCCAATCGATTTGTCAGATTAGATATTTCTGAGCCTAGTCGGGTGTTAGCTTGTACGGTTGCTCGTTCTTCTCTATTAGAGCGTATCCGTGATCAACAGTTTGATGATCCCCATTTGTGTGTCCTGAGAGACACGGTGCAGCGCGAGGTGCCATGAAGGTGACCTTAGATGATGATGGTATTTTGAGATTGCAAGGGTGAGTTTGTGTCCTAGCGTTGATGGGATTTGAGAGTTTATCTTATTGGAGGCCCATATTTCTCGATATTCTATCCACCCGGGTGTCGCAAAGATGTATGAGGACTTCCGGTAGCATTATTGGTGGCATAGGATGAAGAAGGATATTGTTGCGTATATGGCTCAGTGTTTGAACTGCCAGGAGGTCAAGTTTGATCATCAGAGACCTGGTGGTTTGTTTTAGAGGATTGAGCTTCCCGAGTGGAACTGGGAGAGGATTACCATGGATTTTATTACTGGATTTCCACTGACTCAGAGGAATTTAGATGCCATTTCATTCCAACGGTAGTCTCCTATTAATCCGAGAGGTTAGTTGAGATTTATATCCGTGAGTTTATTCTCCTTCATAGTGTGCCGGTGTCTATCATTTCGGACTAGGGTACACATTTTACCTCGTGCTTCTGGAGAGCCATTCAACAGGAGTTAGGTACCCAGGTTTAGTTGAGCACAGCGTTCCATCCTCAGACGGACGGTCAGTCTGAGCGGACTATTCAAATTTTGGAAGATATGCTCCGAGCTTGTCATTGATTTTGGAGGCTTGTGGGACCAGTTTTTTCCTTTAGCATAGTTCGCCTATATCAATTGCTACCAGTTCAACATTCAGATGGCTCCATATGAGGTATTATATGGTAGGCGATGTCGGTCTCCAATCGGATGGTTTGAGCCGGGAGAGGCTCGGTTGTTGGGTACAGACATAGTTTAGGAGGCCTTAGATAAGGTCAAGATCATTCAGGAGAGGCTGCGTTCAGCTTAGTCTAGGCAGAAGAGTTATACAGACCGTAAGGTCCAAGATGTAGATTTTATGGTTGGTGAGCGGGTATTGCTTCGGGTATCGCCTATGTAGGGCGTGATGAGGTTCGGAAAGAAGGGAAAGCGTAGCCTTAGGTACATTGGTCCATTTGAGATCCTTGATCGGTTAGGAGAGGTGGCTTATAGACTTCATTGCCACCTAGCTTATCAGTTGTGCATCCAGCTTGTCATGTGTCTATGTTTCAGAGGTATCACGATAATCCTACACATGTGCTAGACTTCTGCAATGTCCAGTTGGACAAAGATTTATCTTATGAGGAGGAGCTGGTAGATATTCTAGACCGCCAGGTTCCTCAGTTGAGATCTAGGAGTTTTCCCTCTGTTCATGTTCAGCGGAGAGATCAGCCCCCTAAGGCCTCGACCTGGGAGTCCGAGTTTGATATGCAGAGCCGTTATTCACACCTGTTTCCCGACTTAGTTACTTCTTTCTTTTATCTGTTCGAGGACGAACAATTGTTTTAGAGGTGGAGGATGTGACGACCCAAAGGGTCATCACCTGTTTCCTCATTCATTCCATGCTTCCGAAGCCTTGAAAATCTCATTTTACTTGCCTCGATTTGCATGCGCAGTCTGGCGCGTAGCCGGAAAGCCTTTATGTTGAAATATTTGAAATCTATGAAATATTTGAAGAATTTTGATATGAATATGATTAATGTTGACTTTGGTCAACACTTTGGGTAAACGAACTCGGACCTGGACTAGAGATTGGACGGTCCCAGAAGGTCCGTCAAAAAGTATGAGACTCAGGCATGTACCCGGAGTCAAATTCCGAGGTCTAGAGACCGAGGAAAGAATTTTTCTGTGAAATTGTTTTTCTGAAATTTTTAAGAAAAATGGGAATGAAAATTAATTAAAAGACTGTGGTATCGGGCTCGAATTTTAGTATCGATGCCCTGTGCAAGTCTTATATATTGTAGGGGTGTGCATTCAAATCCGTTTATTGATAAATCGAGTTGATTATTTGTTATCGAAATCGAAATCGAAATAAAAAATATTGAAAATTTATTGAAACGATAACGATAAGCATATGTACAAATCGATAATCGATAAGTAATTATCGATAATGGTCAAAATCGAATCAATAAATCGAACGCACACCCCTAGTGTATCTTGTAGACACTTGTAAAATGAGTAATTACCTATTTGTGTAAATTAATATAACATTCCACTCCTATTTGAAATCGTCTATATGATATCATTTCCCCTAATCGATACCCTTTCCTTTACCTTAAGTCCCTTACCCTATTATTTCCTCTATCACATTTAAAGAATAACCATATTTAAAGATCACGGGAAAGAAGTTCAAATTAATGGAAAACAGAATTAGCCGTGATGATGTATTTTGTTTTATTTTTTTATACCGTTGTAGTGTTGATGGCATACATTTGATCCCTTACTTTAGTTCTTGTTGACACAGTTTTGATGTTATGAATGGTGTTCGTCTTATTTTAACTTCTTTTTGTCCATATTAGTTAGGCACGTTTATAGCGATATACTTTCCATGGAATCCCGCAAATTTTCTTGTTGGTGTAATCAATAATCGAATCGATAAGCCCCCCAAATCGATAAATCAAAATCGGAAAAATCGAAACCTTATTGAAATGATAACGATAAGCATATGTAGAAATCTATAATCTATAAGTAATTATCAATAAGGGTCAAAATCGAATAGATAAATCGAATGCACACCCCTAATTGTTTAAGTGCTTTCTGAAAAGTTTGGTCGAAATCGAATGTCATTTGACGTGTTTTGGCCTAAATATCTAAAGTTGGAAGTTTATGAAGTTTGAAATGAAAATGATGATTTTGAGGCTTGATTCAATGATTATGATGTTATTTTGGCGATTTAATCGTGCGAGTAAGTTCGTAGGATATTTTGGGGGTTGTGTACATGTTTGGTTTGGAGCCCCGAGGGATCGGGTGAGTTTTGTATAGGCATCGGATTGCATTTATCATATTTTAAAAATCTAGTATTTTTCAGTGCTAGTCTTCGAATTTGCGAAGAAGTAATCGCAATTGCGACCACTTGATCGCAAATGAGATAAGAGGGAAGTCTGGACAAGATCGCAAATACGATCAACAGTTTGCTAATGCGAAGTCAGGGGAAATGGCTTGGGATCGCAAATGCGATCCATTGGCTCGCTATTTTCGTAAATGCAAAAGCTGCCTCCAAACCCAAGTTCGCAAATGCGAACTAAAATGTTCGCAAATCCCATGCCAACATTGTTCGCAAATGCGAACCTATGATCGCAACTCCCACATCTGAGGCCCAACAAATTTTATACTTAGTCTAATTTTCACCACTTTTCACCATTCTTTCAAAACCCAAATACCATAGGCAATTTTTCAAGAGCAAACTTCATCCCAAAACATTTGTAAGTCGATTTTACTCAATTCTTTCAACTTTTAACATCATTAAACATGTTTTCCACTTGAAATCAAGGATTTTCATGGGTGAAATTGAGGCTTTTGGGTAGAACCTAGGTTTTTCATAAATTGGGGAGTTGGACCTCGATTTGATGTCCGATTTCAAAACAAATTATATATTTGAACTCGTAAGGGAATGGGTAACCAGATTTTTGTTCGAACCACGAGTTTTGACCATGTGGGCCCGAGGGCAATTTTGGGAAAAACTTAGGAAAATCATTCTTTATGCATTTAAATTGATTCATATAGTGTTTATTAAAGTAATTGAGAAATTTGTGATTAGATTCGAGCGAATTGGAGGTGAAACCGCGAGGTAAAGTGATAGTTGAGGATTAAGTGGATTTCAAGGCTTTGAGGTAAGTGTTTGGTTTACCCGTAGCTTGAGGGTAACAGAGTTGAGTCTTGTTACTAATTGCTATGTTGTAACGACCCGGCCTGTCGTTACGGGAATTACCACCCCGTTACCTTGCATTTACATATCTTATGCTTTTATATCAGTATTAGAATATATCGGGTGAGTTAGGAGTGATTTGGATTGAAAATGAAGCAAATAGTATGTTTGAAGGAAGCTTGAATATGGGAAGTCAACCAAGAGTTGACTATTGAGTTTGAGTGCTCGGAATTGGATTCTGATGATTCGACTAGTTCCGGGGGATCATTTATGACTTAGGAGAACAATCGGAATTGAATTCGGAGGCCCGGTGTAGAAATAGGCTTGAATTGGCTAAGGATGAATTTTGGCGAAATCCAAACGGTAGGTGAGATTTTGATCCGGGAGTCGGAATGGAATTCCGACAATTGCAGTAGCTCCGTTAGGTGATTTTGGATGTGCCTGCAAAATTTAAGGTCATTCGGGCGTCGTTTGATCGGGTTTTTGATCGAATGTGTAATTCGAAAAGTTTTAAGAAATTTAGGCTTGAATCCGTGGGTAATTGGTGATTTTGATGTTTATGATGGTGTTTTTATGATTGGAACAAGTTCGAATAAGGAATTAGGATGTGTTGGTGTGTTTGGATGAGGTCTCGGGGGCCTCGGGGTGTTTTCGGATGGCCAAACGGGAGAAAATGTGGAAAAATTGCAGGGAAGTGTTCTGGTTCTGTTGTTTTCGCTCCTTCGGAAATGGGGGCGCAGGAGCGAGTCCGCAGAAGCGGACGAGGAGGCGCAGGAGCGCTTGTTTTCGCAGAAGCGGAAATATGTCCGCTGAGGCGACGTCGCAGGAGCGAAGGGTAGATCGCAGAAGCGGTCAAGAGGTGAAATGGAGAAGTCCGCAGAAGCAGGTGGTTGGTCGCATAGGCAAGTCCGCAGGAGCGGACTCTTGGTCGCAGAAGCGGAACATTCCGCAGGAGCGGAAGACTTTCCGCAGAAGCGGACCCGCAGGAGCGGTCCGTGTATCGCAGAAGCGAAAATCGCAGTGAGTTAAGTGTATCAGAAGTTAGAAAATTTCAGAAATATTTCACACATTTGGGTCTCGGCTTTAGAGGCGATTTGGGCGATTTTGGAGAGAAACTCAAGGGAAATCATCGGGTAAGCAACTATGGACTTAAACTATGATTAGTATTGGTATTATTATGCAATTATATCATGAAAATGGAAGAATTTGGGGTGATTCATGGAAGATTTAACCCTAGGCTTGAACTTTAGAAAATCAAGGTTTTGAATGAGCAAATGGAGTCCGAAATTTGTAAAATTGATATGCTTCGACTCGTATTGAGATGAGGGTTCCTAATATGTGACTTTCGTAATTTTTCGAGAAGCGTACCGAAAGTCGGGTTTTACCAACTTGGTGTATTTATGCGAATTTCATGTAAATTGTAATGGGTTATGATTCTTTGACCCGTATTTGATATAATTATTGTGGTTTGACTAGATTCTATGCACGAGGGAGCTAAATTCAAAGGAAAAGGCATCGCGGATGAGTCTACGACCGGCTAGAGGTGAGTAGTTTGTGTATATGGTAGCCCGAGGGTTCGAAACCCCGGCTTAGCACACTGTGACGCTAGTAGGGCGTGGCTCGCACACCGTGGCAGGTGCGGGATTGATTGTGACTAGGGATTGAGACTTGGTCCATCCCGGATGTGAATAATATGTTGTTAGTGTTGGAAATACACTGTATTTGATATATTTGTGGGCTGTAAGCCTTGTTTGGGGCCTTGTGCCGACCTGTAGTGTCCTTAGAGGACAATAATTATGTGATAGCTATATTTGCTTAAATCACTGATCTCAGTCCTGGAAATTGAATTCACACTTTTGAAATGCTAAGTCACCGGCTTTTGCAAATTTAATAAAGTTAAAGTATTTTTCATAAATTATGAATTGGAAACTGGAATTAAGAAAAATGAACTATTTTGTGACTTATTTGCTTATTGTGGACTGAGCATGGATCGGGCTGCACGCCGCAGTGGTTGATATGAGGATCGGGCTGCACGCCGCAGCAGTATTGCGCTTGGGCTGTAGGAGCCCCTCCGGAGTCTGTACACACCCCCAGTGAGCGCCGTCGACGTTAAATTGGATTGGGCTACACGCTGTAGCGGTTATGTGCATTGCATTGCATCTTTATTTGTTGAATTACTCTGTGGTAGCTTAATTGTACTGTTGATGCTAGTTCGTAGGAAATTCGAACTGTAGTGTAGCTTCATATTGTGGTATTCTGTGGATTTCTTATTTTCAGCTACTTGTATATATTTATTACTCACTGAGTACTTAGTACTCACCCCTACTCCCTGCACCTTTTGTGTGCAGACTCAGGTACTCAGGAGCAGTAGACGGGCATTTCCAGCGTTTGCAGTGTCATATCGAGTTGCTGAGGTAGCTGCCTACGTTCGCAGAACCTAGCTTCTCCTCTCTTTTCCAGTTGTTATTTGTATTTTGTATTTAGACTTGAGTATTTCTATACAATACTCTCTATTCCTGTTGGGTTTTGTTAGAGGCTCTAGACTTGCGACTCCGGATCTTTGGGAGTGTCAGTATTTTGTTCATTATTAGTATTATTGGAGTTCTTAAACTCATATATTCTTATTGGGTTGTCTATTTGGGACTGATATCGTGGTGATAATTAAATTGTTGGTCTGGCTGGCCTAGCTTGATTGTTGGGCACCATCACGACCAGATTTGGGTCGTGACAAGTTGGTTTCAGAGCCTAGGCTACTAGGACTCGCGAGTCATGATCCGGTTTAGTAGGCTTTCGCGGATCGGTACGTAGACGTCCGTATCTGTCGTCGGAGGGCTACAGAAACTTTAGGAAAAGCCTCATTTTCTTGGATTCATATCGTGCGATTTGTGTTGTCATGAAATTAAAATTTTCCATGTTCCATTCTCTCGCAGATGGCGAGAACACGAGCTAACGGACGTGGCGGACGACCACTATTGGCACCTAGAGGCCGTGGTCATGGTAGAGGTAGGGCAGTAGTACCAGCACCTGCTGACCCACCATCTGACCAGACTCAGGGTCAGATTCCTGCACCAGTGGCCCAGACTCAGGACCAGATTCCAGCGGCAGACGCTCCGGCAACTCAGGTTCAGGCACCGGCAGTGCCCATTGTCATACCGAGTCTTCAGGAGACCTTGGCTCAGATCTTATCAGTGTGCACATGCTTGGCTCAGGTAGTTGCAGCTACTGCTGCAGTATCTTCTTCACAGGCAGGGGGAGGAAATCAGACCCCCGTGGCTCACACACCCGAGCCAGTTCAGCCAGTTGCGCCCGTTGCACCAGCTCCTGCTTATATGGTTCCAGCTATGCCCGACGATGAGCAACGTCGTTTGGAGAGATTTGAGAGGCTACAGCCTCCGACATTCAGTGGTGCGGAGGGCGAGGACGCCCAGGGTTTTCTTGACAGATGTCAGCGCATGCTTCGCACCGCGGGTATTCTAGAGTCCAGCGGTGTTTCATTCACCACTTTTCGGTTTACAGGTGCAGCATTTCAGTGGTGGGAGGATTTTGAGAGGCGTAGGCCCGCCTGGGGCAGTGCCCCTCACTTGGCAGCAGTTCTCCACGGTATTTTTGGAGAAGTACGTGCCTCAGTCTCAGAGAGAGGAGCTGCGACGTCAGTTCGAGTGGTTGAAGCAGGGAGACATGACGGTTAATCAGTATGAGATGAGATTCACACAGCTGGCCTGTCATGCCATGTGGATGGTTCCTACAAACAGAGAGAGGATTCGGAGATTTATCGATGGCCTTATTTATCCCATTCGCATTTTGATGACCAGGGAGAGAGTTTCGGCAGTTACCTTTGAGGAGGTGGTTGATGCTGCCCGTCATATTGAGACAGATCGCCGCAGAGAGCGAGAGGAGAGAGAGGCTAAGAGGCCTCGTGGTTCTGGCAGCTACAGTGGTGCTCCGTCTAGGGGCCAACCCCAGTATAGCAGGGGTCGTTCTTTTAGGTCTCATCAGTATGGACGTGCAGAGTCCAGTGGGGTTTCATCAGATCGTGGTCGTCAGGGCCGTCAGGGTTATCAAGGTCAGCAGAGCCGTCGGCGAGTCGGCACCGCACCGAGTGCTCTTCCGGCTCGGAGCTTTGTTCCTGCTTCCTCCAGCACAGGGTTCATCCGTAGCGAGGGGTCCTCGGCAGCCCCTTCTTCCGTCTTCGGCCGTTGTTTTGAGTGCGGTGACTTGGGCCATATCGGGAGAGAGTGTCCTCGGTGGCTTCGTAGGCGGTCTCAGCAGAAGGATCAGCCCTCGTCTTCTACTCCTGTTTCTTCGGCGCTAGCACAGTCGGCTAGGACTGGTGGCCCAGTATCCATAGGTCGCCCTAGGGGCGAGGATCGTACTGGTGGAGGCCGGGCTCGTTTCTATGCTCTTCCGGATAGGAAGGATGCTAGTGCTTCGGATGCGGTCATTTCAGGTATTATCTCAGTCTGCCACAGGGATGCTTCCGTCTTATTTGATCCCGGATCCACCTATTCTTATGTCTCTACTTATTTTGCACATCATTTGGGTATGACCCGTGGTATTCTTGCTTTGCCCGTACAAGTGTCTACCCCAGTGGGGGATACTGTTGTTGTAGATCAGGTATATCGATCTTGTCTCATTACTATTGGGGGTCTGGAGACTCGAGTTGATCTATTACTACTGGGCATGGTAGATTTAGATGTGATCCTAGGCATGGATTGGCTGTCTCCTTACCATGCGATTCTGGACTGTCATGCCAAGACGGTCACACTAGCTATTCCAGGTAATCCGAGGATCGAGTGGCGTGGCTTGACTGATTATGTGTCCGATAGGGTGATTTCTTATATAAAGGCCCAACGAATGATTGGCAAGGGTTGTTTATCTTATTTGGCCTTCATTAGAGATGTTAAGGCTGAGACACCCAGTCTTGATTCGGTCCCCATTGTGAGGGAGTTTCCGAATGTATTTCCAGCAGACCTGCCGGGCATGCCACCCGACAGAGATATCGATTTTGGTATTAACTTGGTGCCGGACACTCAGCCCATTTCTATTCCTCCCTATCGCATGGCACCAGCAGAGTTAAAAGAATTGAAAGAACAGCTTCAAGAGCTATTAGATAAGGGTTTCATTCGTCCGAGTGTGTCACCTTGGGGTGCGCCGGTGTTATTCGTGAAGAAGTAAGATGGCACAATAAGAATGTGCATTGATTACAGGCAGCTGAACAAGGTATCAGTGAAGAATAAGTACCCATTGCCTCGTATTAAGGACCTATTTGATCAGCTCCAGCGAGCTAGTGTATTTTCTAAGATCGATCTTTGATCGCGCTATCATCAGTTGAAGATCAGGGACTCAGATATTATGAAGGCAGCGTTCAGAATGCGATATGGGCACTACGAGTTCCTGGTGATGTCTTTCGGGCTGACTAATGCCCCAGCTGCATTCATGCACTTGATGAATAGTGTATTTAGGCCGTACCTTGATTTTTTTTTGTGATTGTGTTTATTGATGATATTCTGGTGTATTCTCACAGCCAGGAGGAGCATGCACAACACTTGAGGGTAGTATTGCAGAGGTTGGGAGAAGAGAAACTTTATGCAAAATTCACTAAGTGTGAGTTATGGCTTGATACTGTGACTTTTCTGGGACATGTAGTGTCCAGTGATGGTATTCGGGTTGATCCACAGAAGGTCGAGGCAGTGCAGAATTGGCCCAGACCTTCCTCAGCTACAGAGATTCGGAGTTTTCTCGGCTTGGCAGGCTATTATCGCCGATTTGTTCAGGGTTTCTCATCTATTTCTTCACCGTTGACTAAGTTGACACAGAAGAATGCTCCATTTGTATGGTCTGATGAATGTGAGGAGAGCTTCCAGAAGCTCAAGGAGGCTTTGACTACCGCTCTAGTACTTGTGTTACCATCAACCTCAGGGTCATATACGGTGTATTATGATGCTTCTAAAGTTGGGCTCGGTTGTGTGTTAATGTAGGAGGGTAGAGTTATTGCATATGCTTCTCGTCGGCTAAAGCCCCACGAGAAGAACTACCATGTTCATGATTTGGAGTTAGCTGCTATTGTTCATGCCTTGAAGATTTGGAGGCATTACTTATATGGTGTATCTTGTGATGTATATACTGACCACCGCAGCCTTCAGCATTTGTTTATGTAGAAAGATCTAAATTTGAGGCAGCGGAGATGGCTTGAATTGCTTAAAGACTATGATATTACTATCTTGTACCATCCCGGGAAAGCCAATGTAGTGGCTGATGCATTGAGCCGGAAGGCTATTAGTATGGGCAGTTTGGCGTATATTCCAGTTGGGGAGAGACCCCTTGCAGTTGATGTTCAGGCGTTAGCTAATCAGATGGTAAGGCTGGATATTTCTGAGCCCAGTCGGGTGATGGCTTGTGTAGTGGCTCGTTCTTCCTTATATGATCGTATACGACAGCGCCAGTATGATGATCCACACTTACTTGTCCTTAAGGACAGAGTTCAGCATGATGATGCCAGAGATGTCACTATTGATAGTGATGGTGTATTGCGGATGCAGGGCCGGATATGCGTGCCCAATGTTGATGGCCTTCGTGAGTTGATATTGGAGGAGGCCCATAGCTCGCGGTATTCTATTCATCCAGGAGCCGCGAAGATGTACCAGGATTTGAAGCAGCATTACTGGTGGAGAAAGATGAAGAAAGATATTGTGAGCCATGTGGCTCGGTGTCTAAACCGTCAGCAGGTCAAGTATGAGCATCAGAGACCTGGTGGTGTATTCCAGCGTATTGATATTCCGGAGTGGAAGTGGGAAAGAATAACTATGGACTTTGTTAGTGGACTCCCTCGGACAGCGAGGAAGTTTGATTCAGTTTGGGTGGTGGTGGATAGGTTGACCAAGTCAGCTCACTTCATCCCAGTGTGTACTACTTATTCCTCAGAGCGGTTGGCAAAGATATTCATCCGTGAGATAGTGAGATTGCATGGAGTTCCCATTTCTATTATATCGGACAGAGGTACCCAGTTCACTTCCCAGTTCTGGAGGACATTTCAGCGAGAGTTGGGTTCACAGGTAGAGCTGAGCACAACATTTCATCCACAGACGGATGGGCAGTCCGAGCGTACTATTAAGATATTGGAGGACATGTTGCGTGCTTGTGTCATTGATTTTGGTGGTTCATGGGCTGATTATTTGCCTTTGGCGGAGTTTGCTTATAATAATAGCTATCAGTCCAGCATTCAGATGGCGCCGTATGAAGCTTTATATGGGAGGCGGTGTAGGTCTCCAGTCGGTTGGTTTGAGCCCGATGAGGCTAGGTTGTTGGGGACAGAGTTAGTTCAGGATGCCTTAGACAAGGTGAAGGTAATTCGGGAGAGACTACGCACAGCTCAGTCGCGTCAGAAGAGTTATGCGGACCGCAAGGTCCGAGATGTGTCCTATTCA
This sequence comes from Nicotiana noctiflora, assembly GCA_032618575.1. Lineage (NCBI taxonomy): Eukaryota > Viridiplantae > Streptophyta > Magnoliopsida > Solanales > Solanaceae > Nicotiana > Nicotiana noctiflora. The sequence continues at coordinate 53,309 of JASVEL010007329.1, forward strand.
GTGGGTGAGAAGGTGTTGCTGAAAGTTTCGCCTATGAAGGGCGTTATGAGGTTTGGAAAGAAAGGAAGCTGAGCCCAAGGTTCATTGGACCTTTTGAGGTGCTTAAGAAAGTTGGGGAAGTGGCCTATATGCTTGCTTTGCCACCCAGCTTGTCGGGAGTTCACCCGGTGTTCCATGTATCTATGCTCCGGAAGTATGTTGGAGATCCGTCACATGTATTAGACTTCAGCACAATACAGCTGGATGAGAACTTGACCTATGATGTGGAGCCGGTAGCCATTTTGGGTCGACAGGTTCGTAAGTTGAGATCCAAAGATATAGCTTCGGTGAAAGTGCGGTGGAGAGGTCGTCCCGTGGAGGATGAAACTTGGGAGACCGAACAGGAGATGCGGAGCAGATATCCACACTTTTTTGATACTCCAGGTATGTTTCTTAACCCGCTCGCGGACGAGCGTTTGTTTAAGTTGGGGAGAATGTAACGACCCGGCCTGTCATTACGGGAATTACCACCCCGTTACCTTGCATTTACATATCTTATGCTTTTATATCAGTATTAGAATATATCGGTTGAGTTAGGAGTGATTTGGATTGAAAATGAAGCAAATAGTATGTTTGAAGGAAGCTTGAATATGGGAAGTCAACCAAGAGTTGACTATTGAGTTAGAGTGCTCGGAACTGGATTCTGATGATTCGACTAGTTCCGGGGGATCATTTATGACTTAGGAGAACAATCGGAATTGAATTCGTAGGTCCGGTGTAGAAATAGGCTTGAATTGGCTAAGGATGAATTTTGGCGAAATCCGAACGGTAGGTAAGATTTTGATCCGGGAGTCGGAATGGAATTCCGACAATTGTAGTAGCTCCGTTAGGTGATTTTGGATGTGCCTGCAAAATTTTAGGTCATTCGGGCGTCATTTGATCGAGTTTTTGAACGAATGTGTAATTCGGAAAGTTTTAAGAAATTTAGGCTTGAATCCGTGGGTAATTGGTGATTTTGATGTTTAGGATGGTGTTTTTATGATTGGAACAAGTTCGAATAAGGAATTAGGATGTGTTGGTGTGTTTGGCTGAGGTCCCGGGGGCCTCGGGGTGTTTTCGGATGGGCAAACGGGAGAAAATGTGGAAAAATTGCAGGGAAGTGTTCTCGTTCTGTTGTTTTCGCTCCTGTGGAAATGGGGGCGCAGGAGCGAGTCCGCAGAAGCGGACGAGGAGGCGCAGGAGCGCTTGTTTTCGCAGAAGCGGAAAGGCGAAATGGAGAAGTCCGCAGAAGCGGGTGGTTGGCCGCATAGGCGAGTCCGCAGGAGCGGACTCTTGGTCGCAGAAGCGGAACATTCCGTAGGAGCGGAAGACTTTCCGCAGAAGCGGATCCGCAGGAGCGGTCCGTGTATCGCAGAAGCGAAAATGGCAGTGAGTTAAGTGTATCAGAAGTTAGAAAATTTCAGAAACATTTCACACATTTGGGTCTCGGCTTTAGAGGCGATTTGGGCGATTTTGAAGAGAAACTCAAGGGAAATCATCAGGTAAGCAACTATGGACTTAAACTATGATTAGTATTGGTATTATTATGCAATTATATCATGAAAATGGAAGAATTTGGGGTGATTCATGGAATATTTAACCCTAGGCTTGAACTTTAGAAAATCAAGGTTTTGAATGAGCAAATGGAGTCCGAATTTTGTAAAATTGATATGCTTAGACTCGTATTGAGATGAGGGTTCCGAATATGTGACTTTCGTAATTTTTCGAGAAGCATACCGAAAGTCGGGTTTTACCAACTTGGTGTATTTATGCGAATTTCATGTAAATTGTAATGGGTTATGATTCTTTGACCCGTATTTGATATAATTATTGTGGTTTGACTAGATTCTACGCACGAGGGAGCTAAATTCAAAGGAAAGGCATCGCGGACGAGTCTACGACCGGCTAGAGGTGAGTAGTTTGTGTATATGGTAGCCTGAGGGTTCGAAACCCCGGCTTAGCACACTGTGACGCTAGTAGGGCGTGGCTCGCACACCGTGGCAGGTGCGGGATTGATTGTGACTAGGGATTGAGACTTGGTCCACCCCGGATGTGAATAATATGTTAGTGTTGGAAATACACTGTATTTGATATATTTGTGGGCTGTAAGCCTTGTTTGGGGCCTTGTGCCGACCTGTAGTGTCCTTAGAGGACAATAATTATGTGATAGCTATATTTGCTTAAATCACTTATCTCAGTCCTGGAAATTGAATTCACACTTTTGAAATGCTAAGTCACCGGCTTTTGCAAATTTAATAAAGTTAAAGTATTTTTTATAAATTATGAACTGGAAACTGGAATTAAGAAAAATGAACTGTTTTGTGACTTATTTGCTTATTGTGCACTGAGCATGGATCAGGCTGCACGCCGCAATGGTTGATATGAGGATCGGGCTGCACGCCGCAGCAGTATTGCGCTTGGGCTGTAGGAGCCCCTCCGGAGTCTGTACACACCCCAGTGAGCGCCGTCAACGTTAAATTGGATCGGGCTACACGCCGTAGCGGTTATGTGCATTGCATTGCATCTTTATTTGTTGAATTACTCTGTGGTAGCTTAATTGTACTGTTGATGCTAGTTCGTAGGAGATTCGGACTATAGTGTAGCTTCATATTGTGGTATGTTGTGGAATTTCTTACCTTCAGACATTTTATATACTTTTTACTCACTGAGTACTTAGTACTCACCCCTACTCCCCGCACCTTTGTGTGCGGATTCATGTACGCTGGAGGTTTAGCTGAGGAGTCTCGTTTTACAGAGTTATCAGACTTGTTGAGGTAGCTGCTGACATTCGCAGGACCTGGCTACTCTTTATCCCAGTTTTATTTATATATATATATACTTTGAGACTTGAGTATTTCGTTCAGATATTATTATTATCAAGTTTTTGCTTAGAGGCTCTAGACTTGCGACTCCGGATCTTTGGGAGTGTCAGTATTTTGTTCATTATTAGTATTATTGGAGTTCTTAAACTCATATATTCTTCTTGGGTTGTCCATTTGGGACTGATATCGTGGTGATATTTAAATTGTTGGTCTGGCTGGCCTAGCTTGATTGTTGGGCGCCATCACGACCGGATTTGGGTCGTAACATATGTGATCGAGTAGGATGTATAGACATAGTGACGAGTAACTATACATTGGTGTCTAGCATGACCGTAAGTACTTATAAGGTGATCATCATGACTTGGTTGCGAACTCCGTGTTTATTGGGAGATTTCTAAATGTTGTGAATAACTTGTGAATGGTAAAATGATTATTTGATTCCTGGGAGAATTGGCTCGAATCATGATACGAATATTGAAAGTATATGAAATAACTAAATTCTTTGGAGCGTTGGCTCAAAATAGTAGAGTGAATTATAAGATAAGAAAAGTAAGAAAGAGAAAACGTTCTTGATTATTCCCCTACCGGGATATTTGGTTGAACTTGTTGGATTATTTCCATTGTCGGGATGTTTGTCTAATATTTGTTTATTTTATGCCCATTAGTTATGAATGTTGTTTGGGGAGTCAGACTGTTAAATGATATTGAGGATTGTGTTGCGCGACGTAATAATGATATTAAGGATCGAGTTGCACGCCTCAACGATAAAATGTAAGTATCGGGTTGCGCACCGCAACAATGATAAAATGATAAATGATATGGGTCGGGTTGCACGCCGCAATAGTGGTATTTGTGGAGTGGGTTGCATGCCGCAACAATGGTAATTATGGAGCGGGTTGCACGCTTCAACAATTATTTGATGCCCCGTGTTTATATTGAGCATTGATTCCTTATTCATGGTAAATCTAAGTTGCTTCAGTTTAGTACTATGGATTGCTGATAATATTGTATCTCCCCATAGCTTGTTTCCTCTCCCAAGTTGTTAATTATTTGGTATTCGATTCCAGCTGTATATTTATAACTGCACATATTTATGTGGTGTCCAGTCTACCCTCGTCACTACTTCGCCGGGGTTAGGCTAGACACTAACCATCACATGGGGTCGGTTGTGCTGATGCTACACTTCTATGCATTTTTGCACAAGTCCAAGTTTTGAGGAGCAGCAGCAGCAGTAGTATGGGAGCAGGATTTCATTTACACGAGACTAAGGTAGCCTTGTAGGCGTCCGCGGGCCCGACATCTCTTCTTTATGTTCTCTTTTTGATAGTTGCCTCATTATTTTCGAGACAGACGGCTTATATATTTCTTTTAGACCTTTGTATTTAGCATATTCTTGGTAGTTCGTGAGTACTATGACACCAAATCTTGGGTAGAGGCTGTTATTGATTGTTTTATGTTTGTTTCAGAGTTATAAATTAGACTTTCGCTATTATTCTTATTAAATTTCATGTTCTAAATTGATGTCATAAATTGTTAAAATAATTTTTAAGTGAATAAAAGGTAATTTACTTGGCTTTCCTAGCTACCACGAGTAGGCACCATCACGACTCTGATGGTGGGAAATCCGGGTCGTGACAAGTTGGTATTAGAGCATTAGGTTACATAGGTCTCACAACTCACAGACAAACTTAGTAGAGTCTGAGGGGTAGGTACATAGACGTATGTACCTGTTCCCCAAAGTCTATTGAGTTAGGAAAAACCTCTCATTTGTTCTTTCTTGTCGTGCGATTTGGTTTCTCAAATGCTGATTGAATTTTTACTCTGTTTGTTTGCTGATGGCGAGAAGACACGCTTCCTCATCCACCAATCAATACTCCGAGCCCTAGACAGCTCCCGCTAGGGGTAGAGGACGTGGCCATGATAGGGGCCGAGGTAAGGGTAGAGCACATCCACAGGCAAAAACACCAGTGGCAGAGCGTCAGGTTAACCTTGGCGAGGAGGTTCCGGCCCCAGCCCAGACAATTCCGGCGGGGCCAACTCAGGTCCCAGAGGGGTTTATTGCTACCCCTATTCTTCAGGATGCCTTGGTCCCATGGGTTGGCCTAATAGAGAGTGTCACCCAAGTAGGACTGCTTCCTGTAGCACCAGCCACTTCCCAGGCTCGAGGAGGAGACCAAATTCCTGCTACACGTACTCTAGAGCAGGTAGCTCCCAAGACTCAGGTTCCACCAGTTCAGACGACTGCGAGAGCTGAGCCGGGGGTAGTTGCAGAAAATAATGTACAAAAAATAATAACACACTATCCTACTGTCTGAATCAGGATAGTTAGAAACAAAAGTACAAGAAAGGACTTCTTCGGCTGTAGATCGACATGAAAGAGAAGCAGCTCACCGTAGATGTCCCCAAGCGTGCTCACTGATGCGCAACAGGATAATGTCCAGATCCACCTGCCTCAAATCCTGTACATTTAAGTACAGAAGTGTAGCATAAGTACACAAACCACATGTACTCAGTAAGTATCCCGTCTAATCTCGAAGAAGTAGAGACGAGAGATCGACTTGATACTTACTAAGGTCAAGATAATATAATATAATAAAGTGAGATATACAACATAGAGGATCTCCAATAACACAAGTTTAATAGAAGAGCCATATTCATGTTCTTCTCATAATTTAATTTCCAATTTTCCCATTTTCCTATTAAATGAGTGATTATATCATAACTAATTTTAGGCATATAAATCATGCACAATCATGCCGAGGTCGACGACCCGCTCCAACAGAAAAAAAAATTGTGCATTGTTGAGGTTCGAGCATCACGAACCATAGATGCATCTATTATTATCGAGCAAATAGGCCCGATCCATAATCATCAAGAAAATATCAAGAAAGGCACATAATGCTCAATTACATACAAGGGAATTTCTACCGAGGCTCAACAAACTCATATGTTCAATTTTCATCTCCTCCCTTCTCTAGCAATCATAAATTATCATATTGGCAATTTAATATAAGAATTATTCCCCAATTAGACATGACGTGAGTCCGAAACTACCCGAACAATTATCATATAGTAGCAACGCACGGACTCTCGTCATCTAGTACGTGTGTATCCCCCACATTTAGCAACAATTACTCATTTACAATCCTACGGGGACAATTCCCTCTTACAAGGTTAGAAAGTAGACTCACCTCTCTCCAAAGTGCACTCCCAAAGTCCAAGAATGAGCCCAAGTCCTTAATTTGAAGCCGAACAATCTCAAACTAATCAAACGAAGTAAGACCTAGTAAATAAAGGCTTACAAGATCGAATTCTAACCATTTAAGCAATTTTCCAACTACTAACACTAGTTTCCTAATTCCGACCTCAGGCCCACATGCCCGGTTTCAGAGATTTTTTGAAGTAAGTTGTTCTCTATCAACTAAGGATCACAAATATGTGATTTATTGTTCATGACATGGCAAATTATGTGATAAAACCTTAGTTTTCATTAAACCCTAGGTCTAGCTCATATCCCTTAAATTTACCTAATATTTAGTGTTAATCTACCTAATATTTATGTATTTGAACTAAAAGTGAGTGGGGATTACTTACCTTGAAATGTTATGTTGTAACCTCCTCTTTGGAATCACCAAAATTGCCTAAATGTTGAGAGAAATGTGAAAGAAATGAGCTTGAGCTCGTATTAAATGAACCCTTCGGTTCCTAGCTATTTCTGCATCTGCAAAAGTTTTTTTTCTTCTGCGAAATCCACTTCTGCAGAAAAATGGCCACTTCTGCAGCTTTTGGCAATTGGGGCTCGACCGCTTCTACAGTCTGTGGGGCGCATAGATAGAATTGCTTCTGTGGTCCCTGGGCCGCTTATGCGGTTTCCCAGGACTTGGCCCATTTCCGCTTCTGCGGTAAAGCAACCACTTCTGCGGTCCAAAAGCCGCAAAAGCTGTTATGACAGAAGCTTGAACCTCGACCATTTCACTCGAACCTCGACCATTTGAGGCTCAGGGCTCTCGAGCCCTGCCCGAACATACCGACAAGACTAAAATCATGAGGCGGACCTACTCGAATCCTCAAAACACTTAAAACAACGCTAAATCAAGTAATCAACCCCAAAACCATATGATTCAAATTATTGAACCTTCAAGTTCTAAATTTCCTCCTAATGGTCAAAATGCCCTTAAACCACTCGGATTGACACCAAATTTTACAGGTAAGTCTTAACTTATATTTCGGACTTGTACCTTATTTCAGAATTGAAATCCGAACCCGATACCTAAGAAAACAATACTTTCTTAGTTTATTTAAATCTTTAAAACTTAAACTTAACAATTTCATATAAAAATTCATTACTCGGGCTAGGGACCTCATAATTCGATTTCGGGCATACGTCCACGTCCCATATTTTTCCACCGACCCTCAGAAAATGTCAAATCCCGATTTTGGGTCCGTGCCACCATAATGTTGTCCGAAATCAAACTTGGCCTTTTCAAAGAAACTTAATGATGCAACTAGGCTTATTCTTGCTCAAAATTCTTCCGACTTCCGAACAACCGATCCCCACAAGTCATTAATTAGCTAAAGCAAGTGCAGAAAGTAGTATTTAAGGGAACAAGGTTTGAAAATACAAAATGACCAGTCGGGTCGTTACATTCTCCACCTCTAAAACAAATGTTCATCCTCAAACAAACATAAAAAAGTACCTGGACTGCTGAATAAGTGGGGATATCGGCTCTGCATGTCCTCCTCAAACTCCTAGGCTGCCTCATCGACTGGTTGTCCCATCTACTAGACTCTTATCGCAAAAATCCTCTTGGACCTTAACTGGCGGTCTTGCCTATCAACAATGGCAACTGACTCTTCCTCGTAGCCCAAGCTCTTGTCTAGCTGAATGGTACTGAAATCCAACATGTGTGAATAATCGGCATGATACTTTCGAAGCATCGATACATGGAAAACTAGATGAAATCTTGATAAATTGGGAGGTAAGTCAAGCTTATAGGCAACCTCTCCAACTCCCCTCAACACCTTAAAGGGGATAATAAACCGTGGTCTTAGCTTTCCCTTCTTCCCAAACCTCATAATGCCCTTCATTGGCGAGACTTTCAAGAGAACCTTCTTGCCAATCGTGAATGATACATCATGTGCCTTCTAATCCGGTTAACTCTTCTACCTGGACTAAGCTGTGCGGAGCCTTTCCTTAATCAACTTTACCTTATCCAAGACATCTTGAACCAAATCAGTACCAAGCAAATTAGCCTCACCAGGATCAAACCACCCGATAGGAGAACAACAATGCAGACTATATAATGCCTCATACGGGGCCATCTCTATGCTGGACTGATAGTTGTTAATGTATGCAAACTCCGCTAAGGGCAAGAACTAATACTACTTCCCTCCAAAGTCGATCACACATGCTCTAAGCATATACTCTAAAATATGAACTGTCTGCTCTGACTGCCCGTTGGTCTGAGGATGGAATGGCGTGTTGAGCTCCACGCGGGTCCCCAACTCACTTTGAACATCTCTCTAGAAATGGGAAGTGAACTGAGGGCCTCTGTCCGATATGATGGAAACCGGCACATCATGCAACTCGATTATCTCCGAATGTAAATCTGAGCATATCTCTCCACCATATAAGTAGTCACCAACGGAATAAAGTGGGCAGACTTGGTCAACCTATCCATAATAACCCACTGAATCAAACTTTCGTCGAGTCTCAGAAACCCAACCAAGAAATCCAGAGTAATGCGCTCCTACTTCCATTCCACAATGGGCATCTACTGAAGTAGGCCACCTAGCCTCTGGTGCTCTAGCATGACCGGCTGGCAATTCAAACATCTAGCATCATACTCCACTATGTCCTTCTTCATCCTTTACCAACAGTAGTAGTGTCTCAAGTCACGATACATCTTCGTGAAACCCAGATGTATGGAATACCTCAAGCTATGGGCCTCCTCTAGAATTCTCTCTCTCAAGCCATCAACATTAGAAACACATACACGTCCTTGGAGCCATAGTACACAATCATCACCAATAGAAATCTCCTTGGAACCTCCCTGAATTATCGTCTCTCTAAAAAATGCCAAATGTGGATCATCAAACTATCGGGCCTTAATCTGCTCCAATAACAATGGCTGAGCAAACACACATGCTAGAACCTGACTGGGCTCTAAAATATCCAATCTCACAAGTCTGTTAGCTAAATATTGAATGTCTAAAGCTAATGGTCTCATCTTAGTAGGAATGCATCCCAAGCTACCCATGCTCTCCGCCTTCCTACTCAAGGCATCCACGACTATATTTGCCTTGTCTGGGTGATAAAGAATGGTAATTATAAAATCCTTTAGTAACTTAAGCCATTTGGCTGCTTCAAATTAAGATCCATCTGCTTGAACAAATGCTGCAAGTTGCGATGGTCTGTATAAACCTCACATGGCACTCCATATAAATAATGCCTCTATATCTTAAGAGCATGAACAATCGCCGCCAACTGTAGATCGTGCATAGGGTAATTTTTCTCATGAACTTTCAGTTGACGTGAAGCATATACAATAACTCGCCCCTCCTGCATCAATACACATCCCAAGCCAATGCGAGAAGTGTCGCAATACACTGCATACATCCCTGAACTGGAAGTCAATACAAGAACTAGTGTCGTGGTCAAAGCCGTCTTGAGCTTCTGGAAGCTCTCCTCACAATCATCAGACCAAAACAATTGACCATCCTTTTGGGTCAATCTAGTTAGAGGTTATGCAATAGATGAAAAGCCCTACACAAATCGCTGGTAATAACTAGCTAACCCTAAGAAACTCCTGATCTCGGTCACTGAAGTAGGACGTGACCAACTCTGAACTGCCTCAATCTTCTTAGGATCAACCTTGATACCCTCTCCTGACACTGCATGCCCTAAGAATGCTACCAACTCTATCCAAAACTCACACTTGAAGAACTTAGCATAAAGTTTCTACTCTTGCAAAGTCTGAAGCACTACTCTCAAATGTCGCTCGTGCTCCCCCAAGCTACGCGAGTATATCAAGATGTCGTCAATGAGGACGATAACAAAGGAATCAATATAGGGCCTGAACACCCTATTCATCAAGTCAATAAATTCACTGGACCATTAGTCAAGCCAAATGACATAATCAAGAACTCACAGTGGCCATATCCAGTCCTGAATGCGGTCTTTAGAACATCTGAATCCTGAATCTTTAGTTGATGATACCCTGAGTTCAGGTCAATCTTAGAGAACACCCAAGCTCCCTGAAGTTGGTCAAACAAATCATCAATATGGGGCAATAGATACTTGTTTTTGATGGTGACTTTATTCAACTGGCAGTAATCAATGTACATCCGCATAGTCCCATCCTTCTTTTTCACGAATAGCACTGGTGCACCCCAAGGCAATAAACTGGGCCTGACAAACCCCTTTGCTAACAACTCCTCCAACTACTCCTTCAGATCCTTCAGCTCCTTAGGATCCATACAGTACGCGACGAGATAGATATAGGCTGAGTTCCCAGAGCCAAATCAATACAGAAATCAATATCACGATCCGGATGCATGCCAGGAAGATCAAAAGTAGAAATATCAATGATCTCTCGAATTATTGGCACTTAATCAATTGTCGGAGATTGTGCGGTGGTGTCTCACATAAGCTAAATAAGCCAAACACCCCTTCTCCACCATGCGTTCAGCCTTCAGAAAAGAGATGACCCTGCTAGGCGTATCAATTGTGGAACCCTTCAACTCCAATCTTGGCAACCCTGGCATCGCTAAAGAAACAATCTTGACATGGAAACCTAGAACAGTGTGTTATGGAGATAACCAATCCATGCCCAGGATAACCTCAAAATCGATCATATCGAGCAAAAGAAGATCTGCTCTAGTCTCATTACCATATATAGTAATCACATAAGACCGGTAGATTCGGTTCACAACCACAGAATCACCCATATGATGGCCACATGAATAGGAACACCCAAAGGCTCAGGAGAAAGAGCCAAGAAACTGGTAAATAGAGATGGTACATATGAATAAATACACCCTAGATCAAATAATACCGATGTATCTCTACTGCTGACGGAAATAATACCTGTGATGACAGCATCTAAGGCCAATGCATCTAGCCTGGCTGGAAGAGCATAGAATATTGCTGGAGCATTGGCTGTATGGCCTCCAACTGACTAAGTAGTAGATGGCTGACCTCTCCTTGTCTGGCCTCTACCCCTGAAACGACCTTTACCAGCCTGTTATCCACCTCTAGGCGGCTAGGCCGCTGGTGCTGGAGTCATGGGCTATTGACTCTGCTGTACTGCCTCTAATGTACTGCCTCGCCACTCAAAATAATATGGTGCGACGGCCTGCTGTTCGGATGGCTGACCTTAAATACCAGAAGGCCCACTAGAAGAAGCCTGAGTAGCCGGCGGATGGTGAGAACTCTCCGGCAGAGCACTGGAATAAGAACTAGAAGGCTCCGGAGGCCTTGAATACCCACTGGATGAACCCTAAGTAGCTGGCGGGAGATAAGAACTCTCTGGCATGGCACTGAAATAGGAGTGTCCTGGAGCACCCCAAGCCGATGGTAGTGTTGGAGTTGGGGGCCTACGGGGATGACCCCTCCCAAAGAGACCTCTGCCCCTAGCTGGGAATCTGTACCTCTTATCCTGCTGCATCTGCTCTCTACCCCTCAAACGATAACCCTCAATCCTACGGGCAATCTCGAGTACTAGCTGATATCCAGTGCCCATCTCTACCTCACGAGCCATATATGACCGGATAGTGGAATGTAACCCCGTAACAAACCTCCGTACTCTCTTTGCCTCTATGGGAAGTATTATGAGTGCGTGGCACGACAAATCAGAGAACATTGCATCATTATCGGTCACTGACATATGGCAATGCTACAAATACTGAAACTAATGATGTAGCTCTTCCCTCTCAGAGGGTGGAATGTACCGATCAAGGAACAACTGAGTGAACTGACCCCAAGTGAGGGGAGGAGCGCCTGCTGACATGCTAAGCAAGTAAGACTGCCACTATTATAGGCCCTGCCCTCCAACTAAAAAGTAGTGAAGTCGACTCCATGCGACTCCAATATCCTCATGTTGTGCAGTCTATCCCTGCACCTGTCAATGAAATCTTGGGCATCCTCATGACGCTTGCCCTTGAAGACTGGAGGGTCCAACATAGTCCATCTATCTAACAACTTATGCGGATCACTATCCACAGCTGGCCTGGGCTGGGGTGCCGCTGCAGCAACTGGCTGAGCCCCCTCCACGGGTAGTGCACTTGGAGTATAATAAACTGCGGCTATATGACCCAGAGCCTGTGTGGTAGGGGTCTATGCTCCCTCTCACGCTTGTGAGGTAGCTGGATCTGCTGGAAATAAACCAGCCTGAGTCATGGTGTCCATGAACCAAAGCATACGGCCCATTAACTCCTGAAATCTCGGTGCAGTCATGAAATCCACCAAAGTAGGATGGCTACGGGCACCTCGCCCTGCTCCTCAAGAATGGGATCCGCCGTAGGGCCTGCTGGTGGTGCAACAGGAATAGCTCTGGGTCACCCCCGTCCTTTACCAAGGGTTGGTGCCCTCTCCCCGCTTCTCTCTCGGGCTCTAGCAATGGGGAAAGTAGCTCCTACTCGGTCCGGAAGGTCAGTGGTATGAGTCCTCACCATTTGTGGGACAATAGAAGAGGAAACTTAGTACACTGACCATTGCACCATGGAAAATGAATAAATAGTAATATTTCCTAACACCCTATAGCCTCTCGAAGATAAATACAGATATCTTTGTACCGATCTACAAGACTCTATTAGGTTTGCCCATAACTTGTGAGACCTACGTGAACCTAGTGCTCTGATACCATGTTTTCACGACCCATTTTGCCATAATAGGTCATGATGGAACCTAACACCATTGTCAGGCTAGCCGATGCAGAAATGTGATTAAGTTCTCATTTTATTTTAACCAATAGACAATTATACCAGATTTTCAAATTTAAAGATAAGACTACTAAAGATCACAAAGTGAAAGAATAACAATACAATCCCAAAATAAATGTCTACTACAGTGTGTTCCAGAACCTGGTATCACAAGCTATGGATGACTAGTAGAATGTACACAAAAGAATAACACACTATCCTACTGTTTGAATCAGGATAGACAGAAAAAATTACAAGAAAGGACTTCTTCGGTTGCAGATCAGCATGAAAAAGAAGTAGCTCACTGTAGATGTCCCCAAACATGCTCACTGATGCGCACCAGGATAATGTCCAGATCCACCTACCTCAAATCCTGTACATTTAAGTACAGAAGCGTAGCATGAGTACATAAACCACATGTATGAGTAAGTATCCCGTCTAATCTTGAAGAAGTAGAGGCGAGTGGTCGACTTGATACTTACTAAGGTCAAGATAATATAATATATTAAAGCGAGATATATATCATAGAGCATCTCCAATAACACAAGTATAATAGAAGAGTCATATTCATGTTCTTATCAAAATTTAAATACTATTTTTCCCTTTTTCATATTAAATGAGTGATCATATCATAACTAAATGTAGGCATATAAATCATACACAATCGTGCCAAGGTTGACGGCCTGCTCCAACAGAAAATAAATTGTGCATTGCCGAGGGTCGAGCGGCACGAATCATGGATACATCTATTATTACCGAGGCGATCAGCCCGATCCATAATCATTAAGAAAATATCAAGAAAGACATATAAGGCTCAATAACATACAATGGAATTCCTACAAAGGCTCAACAAACTCATATTTTCACTTTTCATTTCCTCCACTCTCTAGCAATCATAAATGATCATATTGGCAATTTAATATAAGAATTATTCCCCAATTACACATGACGTGAGTCCTAAACTACCCGAACAATTATCATATAGTAGCTACACACAGGCTCTCGTCACCTAGTACATGTGTAGCCCCGTATTTAGAAACAATTACTCATTTACAATCCTATGAGGACAATACCATCTTACAAGGTTAGAAATGAGACTCACCTCGTCCCAAAGTGCACTCCCAAAGTCTAAGAATGAGCCCAAGTCCTTAATTCAAAGACGAACAATTCCAAACTAATCAAAAAAGTAAGAACTAGTAAAAAAAGGTTTACAAGATCGAATTCTGACCATTTAAGTAATTTCCCAACTATTAACACTTGTTTCCTAATTCCGACCCCAATCCCACGTGCCCGGACTTCGTGATTTTTCGAAGGAAGTTGTTCTCTATCACTTAAGGATCACAAATATGTGATTTCTAGTTCATTACGTGGCAAATTATGTGATAAAATCTTAGTTTTCATTAAACCCTAGGTCTAGCTCAAATTCCTTGATATTACCTAATTTTTAGTGTTACATCTACCTAATATTTATGTATTTGAACTAAAAGTGAGTGGGGATTACTTACCTTACAATATTATGTTGAAACCTCCTTTTTGGAATCACCAAAATCGCCTAAGTGTTGAGACAAATCTGAAAGAAATGAGCTTGAGCTCGTATCAAATGAACCCTTCTGATCCCAGCTATTTTCGCATCTGCGGAAGTATTTTCGCTTCTATAGAATCCGCTTCTGCGGAAAAATCGTCGCTTTTGCGGCTTTTAGCAATTGGGGCTGTGGTCTGGGGCCGTATATGAGGAACAGCTTCAGCGGTCCCTGGGCTGCTTCTGCGGAACTAGAGGAACTAGGCCGGACGGCTTCTGTGGTCTAGGGGTCGCAAGAGCGGGATCGCTTTTACAGTCCCTAGGCTGCTTCTGCGGTGGCCCTTTTTCGCTTCTGTTATAAAGAGACCGCTTCCGCGGTCTCGCTTTTGCTCTCCAAGAGCCGCGTAAGCGGTTATGACAGAAGCGGCAGATATAAGGCTTTTCCTATGTTTTCAACTTCACTCGAACCTCGACCATTTGACACTCGGGGCTCTTGAGCCCCGCTCAAACATACCGATAAGTCTGAAATCACGAGGCGATCCTACTCGAACCCTCAAAATGATTAAAACAACGATAAATCAAGGAATAAATCCCAAAACCAAATGATTCAAATCATTGAACTTTCAAGTTCTAAATTTCCTCCAACAGGTCAAAATGCCCTTAAACAACTCGGATTGACACCATGTTTTCCAGGTAAGTCCTAACTGATATTTTGGATGTGTACCAAGTTTTAGAATCTAAATCCAAACCCGATACCTAGGAAAACTTTATTTAAATTTTGAAGCTTAAACTTTACAATTTCATATAAAAATTTATTACTCTGGCTAGGGACTTCGGAATTCAATTTTGGACATACGTCCAAGTCCCATATTTTCTTACGGAACCTCAGAAATTATCAAATCATGATTCCGAGTCCGTTTCCCAAAAATTTTGACCGAAGGCAAACTTGGCCTTTTTAAAGAAACTTAAAGAAGCAACTAGGCTTATTCTTGCTCAAAATTCTTCTAACTTCCGAACCACCACCCGTTCCTGCATGTCATATATTCGCTAAAGCAAGTGTGGAAAGTATTATTTAAGTGAACGGGGTTTAAAAATGCAAAACAATCATTGGGGTCGTTACAATAAAAACATTAGATAAAAATGTAAATGAGGAAAGCTAATCAAAACATCATAGTATATAATATGTACAAAATAAGACACATAAATTTTAAAAATAAGAAAAAAATATTAATAAATTAGAAGAAATAAAAATGTATATCGATATATAAAATGGAGTAGTGGACAAGGATACTAACGCATTAATAAAAGCTTTCATATCTATTTAATAATACGAAATAGCCGACAATGTAATAAGTTAAAATAATAAATAGAAAAGTTAATTAAAGCTATATAATTTGTTTCCTTTAATTTTATTATTTTATTTTTGGTTACACTACATCAATTATAAAAATAACAGTTGGTAATTTTATTAAAATAATATGATTAATATTTTTTTAATGTTATTCGCGCATCGCGCGAGTTCTAATACTAACATGTTTCACAACGAGTTCATGATTTCCTTTGCTGATTCCTTGGCTAGTATATCAGCTATCTTGTTCTGCTCCCTGTAGATGTGCCTCACTACCACACTACCAAACCTTGGATGATTGACCTGCATTCACAAATTAGAGGGTCTTAAGTTAGACTTATATTCAATAGCATATTGATTGTCTCAGCTGAATCAATGTTTATTTCCATTGGAATTACTCTCTCCGTTGCTTATTAAATGATGTACTCTCCTTTTTAGTTCGTTCTAAAATAAATTACACATTTCTAAATTTGGAAATAATTTAACTTTATACTCTTTATTTCACCCTTAATGAAAAGCTTTTATAGCCACAGAAATGGTATTGCCACACAAACCTTTTACCCCTTAAGCTTTTAAGACCATAATTTTTAAAACTCTTCTTCTATTTTTGTTAAAATCTATTCCGAGTCAAACTACCTCAAATAATATGAAACGGAGGGAATAGGTATTTTGCTATGCCAGTTGACCCCTTATGAGGGCCTAAACTTCTGCCCTTGTGTCTATTGTTTGAGGGATATTGTCATGTAACCTAGTATCTAGTCTCCATTGTGGTACCTGAGTACTCCTCTTGATCCTCCTATTCATGGTTTCCTTTTGCTCCTCCATATGTATTAAGCTTGTAGGAGCCTCTGGTTGGAGGTTCCTATTTTAACAGGATCTGGTGAATTACCGTTGTTGAGTCATTCTTTGTAAGCATAAGGCATGCCGTTGCTTTTGATACTGTGTTAGTGGAATTGACTTGTTGCTTCTTGTTATTGAATAAATTGTTGTTTCTGGTTAGCTAGATATATCATAGACAAAAGGGAATGAGATTGTCCTAAAAGATATATTTATTGAAAGGGACATTTTTTAGGGAGTTCCATGTTGATTGTCGCTGGTGGCCATTGAACACTGGAGAATTATGTGACCCATTTCCTAAAGCTTTTGATAGGATTGCATTCCAAAAATGGACAGCATTATGACATTCAAAGAAAATATGGGCAATGTTTTCCTGTCCATTGTTATAATAATGACATTGTGGGACACAACTGATTCCAGTAGAGTAAAGGAAGCTCTCCTAGCTGGGAGTCTCTTATGGATCATGAGCCACATGAAGTACTTGATTTTGTTGGGAGCTTATTGCTTCCAGATCCATCTTAAGGAGCCTTTGTCACTGGAATGAAGACTAGTTGTAGTTCGGCTTAGGAAAGAGTAAGTAGAACTATTTGAGAACTGGCCATTAGGAGTCAAATCCCATATAAGATTATCATCTTAGTTGTAACAGGGGGAATGGGCACTGAGTTCAATAGGTTCAGACTACTTGGGGGAATGTCAATGGACAAGGCTGATGTGTCCCCAATTGCCTAAGGTATGGATTGAGCTAAACTTGGCATCTAGGTCTCTTTGGGTTAATGGGACCTCAATCATTTATTTCATTGCTGGCTGGTTGGGGATCCAAGTGTCATTTAAGAAACTGACTCTATTCCCTTTATGGACTACCCATCCACTTATTTTTTTTGTTGCATATCTCCCAGCCCTTCAGAATACCCTGCCAAATTAGAGATTTTGGGTGCATAGGGTGTCAAATAGCCTTAACTAGTCTAGTAGTAATGGGGAGATTGCAAAGTTTGTGAATGAGGACTCTAGGTTATAGGCTGTTGATATTCTTATAGGCTCTCCATGCAATATTAATGAGGGAAGCTTTATTCTTGATACTAGCCTTTATGAGCCCTAGCCCCCCTCAGTCTTGGTCTTTTATTGACCACCTCCCACTTGATCAGATGTAACTTATTCCTTTAAGTGGTGGTGCCCAAAGGAAGTTTCTTTGAATTTTATCAATCTGATTGGTAATTTTGGTAGGTGGAGTTATGTATTACATAACATGAATTGGAATGATGTTCAAAGAAGATTTGTCAAGGACTGTTCTCCCAGCCATGTTGAGGCATTTTTTTTTCTCAACCAGCCAGCTTGGATTACATGTTATCAATAATGAATTAAAAGTCTGCTGATTTTGTTTTTTTGTGTAGAATTGGGAATACAAGGTATTTTCCAAAGTATATTATGTGGCCGATGGACACATAATTGGTGAGATGATGTTTGACATCATAGGGGATGTTTGAAGAAAATAGGACTCGTGTTTTGGGGAGATTTATTTTCTGTCCTGACTGCTCATTGAAGTTCTGCAATATTGAGAGAATGATATTGCAGTTCCTATCACTGGCCTTAGCAAAGAGGGTGAGATCATCCGCAAAGAAAAGGTGGGATATTTTTGGTTAAAACCTACTTATACTTATGGGATGCCATTGGTTATGTAGGACTGCCTTATCAATAGATCTTGATAGTCTTTTCGTGCACATAATGAATAGTTAGGGAGACATAGGGTCTTTGTGCCTAACACCTCTTGAGGGTTTAAAGGACGTTGTTTTTCCCGTATTGACAAGGGTGGAAATGGATGATGTACGACTGCATGATATGATGAGCTTTGATAAGCCTTGTGGAAAATTTAAAGTAGCTAGAGTGTCTCTAATAAAGGACCATTACAGCCTATCAAAGGCCTTCTCTAGGTCAATCTTTAGGATCATGTTGCTACATTCCCCTTATTTTCCTGAAGTGAGTGATATATTCTTGGAAAATGATGGAATTGTCACAGGCTCTCCTATTAGAAAGAAAGCTTGCTTGGCTTGGCTCAACGATGTGGGGCAGGATAGGCCTTATCCTATTCACAATGATTTTTGTGACTAACTTGTAAATGGTGTTACAAAGTACAACAGGCCTACAAATTATTAGCATTGAAGCTTGGGGTCACTTAGGTATTAGACATAGTAGCATTTGGTTCATGGTGCTATCCATGGAGCTTGTAGAGAAACACTTTTGACAGAAGTTTGTGATAGAGTCCCCTACTATGTTCCAATACTTTTGGTAGAAAAAGGGGTGGAGGCCATTAGGGTCAAGAGATTTGAAGGGTTTATGGGAGAGGATTGCCTTTTTAATCTCATTGACATGAAGAGGTTTGTTCATATAATCTCTTCGACTTTCATACAGAATGAGAGCCATGGTGGAGTGACTGGTGGGATCCCAATGGGCTTGAAAGTGGGAAGTTTTGTATAGATTAGTAAAGAAACCCACAATTGCTGAATGAATGTCATTCTGGTCATGAAGCCAATTTCCATTCTCCTCTTTAAGAGAGAGGATTATATTCCTCCACCTCTTATTCAGGGTGGATGTGTGAAAGAATCTGGTGCTAGCATCACCCTCATTTGGCCAATTAATCCTAGACTTAAGCTTCCAAAAGTCTTCTTTATTTTTTAGGATTAGGTTGAGTTCAATATTCAACTCTGTTTCAAGGTATAAAAGATACCTACTGAATTGATAGCTAAGTGATTTTTGGAGTACATATATTCTTGCCAGGATTCTCCTCTTTTAATGGTAGATGTTTCCAAAGACTTCCTGGTTCCATTTTGTTAAAGCTTTCAGTAGATTGAAGAAAGTGGAATGGTCTAAAAAGCCCTATTGATGATGTTAGGGAAAGAAGGGTGGCTAGCCCTCATTGACTCAAACCTGGAGTGACTTGATGGTTTGTTGTTTTTAGGCCTTACAAGGTTAATTTGTAAGGGGCAATGGTATAAGAAGTCATACGAACGTGTAGTACACTAGCTTCAAGGCACTGTTTAATCCAGCCTTTATTTGCGAAGTACCTATCTATTAATTATAAGATTAGAGAGGCTTTGTTACTATACTTTTTATTAGTCCAAGTGTATTTACTTCCTTTATAGCCTAGGTCTAGGTGGTTACACTCGTTTATACAGTTCTAAAATAGGTTGTTGCGGCTCAGGTTTATGGGGTTGCCCCAAAATGTTTCCTTGGCCTTTAACACTTTGTTGAAGTTTCCCCCTATGAACCAATTGGTTTTTATGTTTTTTGATATTTTAATTAGGTTCTCCCATATGAGTTTCCTATTTTCTAAGAGGCTGCTAGCATAAATAGCGGAGAAGAGCCAAGAAGGGTGGTTTGGACATACCTTAATCATTCCATGGATGCCTTGAGGGGTAGTTGCCACTTCATCAACTCGCGGGAACTCCTCTTTCCACATAAAAACTATACCCCTAGATAGGCCTACTGTCGGAGATTGAATGATCATATCAAACTAAAGTTGATGAGCTAGGGTCTGGTGGTCTTCCATCTTCATTTCAAGCAGGACAAACATGGCAGGCTTTTGCATTTTCATCATTTCTAAACAGTGTCGTTTGAACTTGGCATTATTTCCACCCCTAAGATTCTATGTAGTTTATCATTCGAGTTGAATGTGGTTTGTGAGTTCCCTCTTTAAGGGATTTTTGATCCTTGTAGACCCGTCATTTGAGGTGGGGGGGGGGGACTTCCTCTTGAGGCTTATGAATAGAGTTACGTTGAGAAGAGGTTTCATCAGACCATGTTTTTGGGTTGGGACTAGGCTCTTTCCACACTTGGTCACTGTTTTGTAGCATAGTAGCACAATTATCTCGATGGTTTGTTTGTTGAACTCTATCCCTCTCACTGGGTCCATAAGTAGTGATTTTGTTCTTTGTGTGGCATAAGGCAATTCCTCTTCCTCTGAGGTGTTCTTCTTCTTGGAGATCTCTAGCACTTTGGAGATTTCTTTCTAGATGTTCAGGAGAGGTGGGGAATAGCTCTTCCATTTTGGAAAAGAACATGGTGGTTTGTCTTGAGTTGGCTAGTCGATCATAACAAAGATTGGCTCCGTTGATTGATCCTTTTTCATAAGATCTAAGAAGAAAGGTAGGGTTTGGAAGCTTTAGAGAATGTGGTTGTTGAGAGATTGAGGGTCCCTTAATGGGAAGTTATTGTCACTGTTGACTATCGATTGCCATAAGAGAGGTCCAAAGGTTGCTAGTGCTTTGGTTAGTGCTTCCACCGTGACTCTAGCTACGTGGGCTGGGTTTTGCACTATCAGGGTCCCCTTTTGATTTCCCAGGGTGAAATTGTAGGAGAGTCCATGTCCTTATAAAGTGACCTCCAACTAGGAGGCCAGTTGGTGGTTTGGTGGTAGTGGTAAAAAGGTGATAATGGTTGGTTGCACTTCTTTTTCCATTTTTGTGTTTCTTTGCCTTGCTACTTTGGGTAACAAATAAGGTGAAGTTAAGGGACTATCGTTTCATCAGAACCCTTTGGTGTCAAGTCTTGGTCATTGGAAGGGTTACTGGGTATCAGAACTAGGGGTTAGGGTGGTCATTAATTATAGATCTAATGGAGGTGACTCATGTAGTCTTTTCATCTAGAAATGGGAGGGGGTACCATATAGGCCACTCTATTGTTGTTGATCACTGTTGTTATTTATCCATTAGAGGTCGTTTCAAGAGTGTTGGTAGGGGAAGCGTAGGTTTGTGTGTTTGGGTGGGAATTGGGCTGACAGTTGTGCCCTTGTTAGAGTGCCCGTTTGGGAAAAAGGGATCGGCTCCATTGGGTATTTTTACACTCTTGAAAAGTGTGGTCATGGGAGTTGTGATAGAGGCCCCATGAACACTGGGCTTATGATTGGCATCGGCAGGGTCGTCAGTGGCTGGCCTCACTTTTCTTTTGGCATTTATACTGGGTTGGGCCTGTACACCTAATTTTTGGCCTTGTTGGGACAGACCTTGTGGTTTAGTGGTGTTTTTTGTTATGCATTTGGACTCTTTTGGGTAGTTTGGGCGGGGTTAACTTTTTTTGAATTGTAACGAAGAGTTTGAGTTTGGAGAAATTTACCTGTGTTGGCTTTGAACAAGTTTACTTGTATCTCATCCGACTGTGGAGCATGTTGTGGTTTGTTCATTTTATAATTATTTTTGTTTGATGTTTTTGCTTGTCCCTACTTGCATCTTCTTGGGAAGGTGGCAGTTTTCCACTCACTTTTCTCCGATATGACTGCTTTCTTTTGTTGAGCTTCCTGTGGTTCATGGGTTGCTGTGGGTATGGGTGCCCTATAATTGCAGATTTGTGCAGTGTGCTCGACTCTGCTGCAAGTAGTGCTCAGAATCCCCTCTCCTTCGTAAATCACAACCGTCTTTTGGTCCTTTGTTATTACCGATGTTTTCACTAGGTTTTCCAATGGTACTTAGATACAAATACAGGCATATCTTCCTCTTAGGGTAGAGGATATGCATTGATCTATTTTGAGAAGTTTACTCAACTTCCTACCAACTTTCTCTAGGATGTCCTGATCATAGAATTCTGTTGGTAATTGAGGAAGCCAAATCCATATGGCAGTGGAGGTAAGAGTGGCTTCTTGTGACGACCCAAAGGGTCATCACTTATTTTATTAATCATTTCGAGCTTCTGAGGCCTTGAAAACCTCATTCTATGTTGCCTCGATTTACGTGCACGATCCGGACATGTGGCCGGAAAGTTTTTGTGATAGAAAATATGAATTCTACGAGAAATTTGGAGAAAAATAATATTAATATTGATATGGTTGACTTCGGTCAACATTTTTGGTAAACGGACCCGGACCCGAGATTGGATGGTCCCGAAAGGTCCGTAGGAAAATATGGGACTTGGACATGCGTCCGGAGTCGAATTCTGAGGCCTAGAGCCCAAGTTATGAATTTTTCTGTGAAATTGTTTTTGATGTAATTGTTAAAGGAAAATGAATTAATTGACCTTGGTATCGGGCTCGTATTTTGGTTCCGACGCCCGGTACAAGTCTTAAATATTATATATGTGCTTTCCGCAAAGTTTGGTGACATTCGGATGTCGTTTGATATGTTTTGGACCTTGAGTTCCAAGTTTGAAAGTTTTGAAAACCAAAAGTATGAAAATCATGAACTTGAGGCTTGATTTGATGAATACGATGTGATATTGGCGATGTGATCGCACGAACAAGTTTGTAATGAGTTTTTGATGTTGTGTACATGTTTGGTTTGGAGCCCGGGGGCTCGGGTAACGATTTGTTAGGCCGTAGGATCAACTTCTGAATTTTTGCACTGCTGGATTTTCACCCAGCTGTTGGCTTCGCATTTGCGAAGCATTTCTCGCAATTGCGAAGGTGACAGATCAAGGTAGAGTTCGCAAATGCGAACCCTTGATCGCAAATGCGAAGGGTGTCCAGGACTGCTTGGGTTCGCAAATGCGAACACAACCTCGCAAATGCGAGGCCTTCATTGTTAAGCCAGGCTTCGCAAATGCGAAGGTCCCTTGAGTCCAGCCTGGTTCGCAAATGCGAACATTATGTCGCAAATACGAACCTCCCAGCATTTTCCTTGTGTTCTCAAATGCGAACAAAAGTTCGCAAATGCGAACTTTCCATCCTTAGCTTATTTTTCAAACACCAGAAATTGGTCGGGGTTCGCAATTGCGAACCCATGTTCGCAAATGCGAACACAGAGACCTGTAAATCACGATTTCCAGCTTCATTTTTCACATTTCACAACCCAAAAACACCCATTGGCGATTTTTCACGAACTCCCTCTTCTTCAAAGCAATTGTTAGTTACTTTTTACTAAATTCTTTCAATTCCTAACAACATTAAACATGTTTTTCAATAGAAATCAAAGGTTTTCATGGTACAAATTCTTGTTTTTGGTAGAATATAGGGTTTTTCATGAATTGGGTAATTGGACCTCGAATTGAGGTCCGATTTTGAAACAAATCATATACTTGAACTCGTGGGGGATGGGTAACCCAATTTTGGTCCGAACCCCGAGTTCCGACCATGTGGGCCTGGGGTGGAAAATCACTATTCCGGGCAGAATGTTGTAAAAGTTGTAATTGGCCTTATGAATTAGTTTGTTGAGTAGTATTGATGATATTAAATCAATTGTGTATAGATACGATTGGATTGGAGCCAAATTTGAAAGGAAAAGGCATTGCCACGGATTGAATTGTTCGTAAACATTCGAGGTAAGTGTTTGTTCTATCCTAGCTTGAGAGAATAGGATTATGTGCTATGTGCTATGTGATCGAGTGCGGTGTATGGGCTGTGGTGACGAGCATCCATACACTAGCGTCTAGCATGACCGTGAGTCATTGTTAATACTTGTTGTGAGACATATTTGAAGATAAAATATTGAATCCTTGCCGGTTTGTAGAATTGTTATTGTTCTCCCTTGTCGGGACTTGTTGTGAAGTGAGATATTGATTGCCCTTGCAGGGACTTTGTTGAAATGCTTATTGTGTCCCTTGCCGGGACGGTTCATGATTTGTTGTTTTCTTTCTATGCCCTTAACTGTGATTGTTATTTGGGTGAGGAATAGTGATAAAGCACGAAGGGTGATGTCGTGCCTTGATTTATTGATTATGCACGAAGGTTAATACCGTGCCTTATTATTGATTATGCACTAAGGTTAATGCCGTGCCATATTTTATTGATTATGCACGAAGGTTAATGCCGTGCCATGTTTTATTGATTATGCACGAAGGATCATGTCGTGCCTTGTTATTGAACCATGTACGAAGGATCATGCCGTACCATGGATGTGAGGATGAGAGTAAAAGCACGAAGGGTGATGCCGTGCACTTTATTTACTATTTGGTGAGGATGAGAGTAAAAGCACGAAGGGTCATGCCGTGCACTTTATTTGTTGTTTCATTGAATTGATATTACCGGTTTTTCCATTATACTTTATTTTCCTTGTGGACTTATTAACTGTTGTTAATTGTTGAGTTCTTTTTGAGATATTCCTTATTGCATTATTATTTGGTTATTTCTCATTATCTTGTGCTATACATATATATAGAACTGCATAGGTTTATGTGGGTGTCTGGTCCTAGGCTTGTCACTACTTCGCCGGGATAGGCCAGGCACTTACCAGCACATGGGGTCGGTTGTGCTGATACTGCACTTCTGTGCGTTTTTGCACAGGTCGAGGTTTCGATAAGCAGCAGCAGTAGTAGATCTTTCGCGTGGAAGTTGATCATATTTGAGGACCGAGGTAGCATGCAGGCGTCCGCAGGCCCGGTGTCTCTTCCTTTTATTTACGTCATTAGTTGTGGTCTCCTTGTTCCGACACAAACAGATTATGTTATATTTCTTTCAGACTTTTGTGTGTAGTATTCGATAGTAGTTCGTGAGTTGGTGACTCCACGTCTTGGGTAGAGGATTTCAGTATCAATTACCTTGAAACTACTTACTTCTACTTGTATAAAGTCTTCCGCATTTGTTTAATTAAGATTATGATTTTGGTTGTTAAATTGAGTATGAAGTATTGTTAAAAATAGGATAGTGTGAATAAAGAGGCTTGCCTAGCTACCATGAGTAGGCACCATCACGATCCCGATGTTAGGGGAAAATCCGGGTCATGACAAGTTGGTATCAGAGCTCTAGGTTACATAGGTCTCACCACTCACGAACAAGCTTAGTAGAGTTTGAGAGGTAGGTACGGAGACGTCTGTACTTGTCCTCCAGAGTCTATTCAGTTAGGAAAAGTCTCTCATTTGTTCTTTCTTATCGTGCGAATTCATTCTTCAAATGTCAAATTGAATTTGTACTCTTGTCTTCCCACGAATGGCGAAGTCACGTACCGCTTCTTCAGCCGAACAATGGCACAGGCTGGTGATAGATCAACTTCGCCTTCAAAAGTTTTACGGAGGTCGGATAGGTTTCACCAAACTCTTCCTTACCACCTTCAGCGGTGCATCTTTTGAGAACCCACGGGATCGTGATTGACCGCTGTTATGAGGAATTACAGAACGTGGGAATAGTCGAATACGAAGGGGTTTATTTTACTGTGCTACGGAGGGCAAAACAGAAGTAGTGGGAAGATAATGTATTTACCACACCAGTTATGGTCCCAACGGAAGATGCAATTATATCAGGAGATCATCCAATAAATCGTGTTGGGTTTCAACGGACCTAGACGTCCGGTCGATGTGTTGGAGTTGTGAAGGACAAATATGGTGAGTTATTGGAATGTATATATATGGTATGGAAAAGTCCTCCAAATAATTTATACATATTTAAGGTTAGTTCTTTTCATGGGGTAAGAATCACCCCCAGAGAATGACGAAGAGTATATGAGTAAATGGGGTAGCTCAGCAGTGTTAAGCTAACATAGCAAAAGAGAAAATTGGTCGTCGATGTTTGTGACAAGCCTACGAAGAGGGCAAGCCGGCCAACGCAACGCTATCTACTAAACTCTATTTTAAGAAAATGTTCCGAAGACGTCACCCCCGAGATTCTCTGCAATATGTAGTATATGCGATCTGAACGGTTGTACCAGGTCACAATGTGTGTCCGAATATATATTGTCATGAGCAATAAGTTAACTGATCCTTAAAGGAATTGTTGTGAATGTGGAATTTTGGAGAAATACAATTTTAGGAAAGCACTCGGGCTACACGTTCCATTGCAGTTAATATTTATCCTACATGGCCAGCTAGATGTAGAGGTCAGGATGTTAGAGGTGGAGGTGAAAATCCTAGAGGTGGAGACCCATCCATTGATATAATTTTTATGATATGAGGGAGGTTACTACACCAAATGTGGTCATCATACGTATAATTCAGATTTTAATAGACAGAATAATTTTCCCTTAATTTGATTTGGTTTTTGAAAGAAAATTTAGGCGAGTCCTTTTAACATGCTCCATTCATGAGCGAGCATCGTAATCATCAAATCTACTTAGGGAAATACTCACGTTGGGATATTACATGAGGATAGACATCCCTATTAGTAGATGTTAGTCACTAAAATATCCATGAGGCTAAGAGTGACTTTATATTACTTATTACAGTGGGTTTTGATATAATTCTCGGAATAACTAATTTTAATCGTTAATTGTGTGCCCTATCAGTATGAGGGTTCATTTTATGTCATGATTATCTTTGACGGACAATTATTGAAAGGAAGAAAGAAAGGAAATGAAAAATTTCAGATGATATGATGTGCAAGCACTCTGATTCAGAGTTGAGGATGAGATCCTCCAATTTTTGGCATAATGTGAAATATTTCTAAGCCGAGCTTCAAGCTGCGATGGATATCATATGAGGACTGGGTCCTGGTAGTAAAAGTTTATGTGTTTAAAATTCTTCTTTCATGAAATAAATATTTTCGTATTGCATTCGTAAATAAGAGTCATGCCCGTTAGGACTATTTGACAATTCTTGTATAGTTTCTATTCATATTTAGCCATTTCTATTTTGAAATCGTTGAGCTTAGCCTTTGAGATGATCACTCAGGTGTGTATAAATATGAATCATTAATTCAAAAAAAATAATCACGAGGTCTCCATACCTCATTCTGAGTAAAGTGGGATTTGTAGAATAAGGTATTTGATAACACGTAGTTAATTGGCAATATTGTAATTTAGGATGACTCTTAGCGCCGAAGTCATGGTTATGTGTATAAGTACGAAGTGTTCATGCCTTAGTTAGACTGGCTCGTGATAGTACCCATGGATAACGTATTGATATCCTCCCGCTGTTAGGAAGTGCATGTGCAACATCTTAGAGTGCTTATTCAGATCCTGAAGGATAATCAGCTATATGCCAAATTTTCGAAATGTGAGTTCCGGTTGAGTTCGGTGGCATTTCTGGGCCAGATCGTATCAGTGGAAGGTATTCAGGTGGACCCAAAGAAGATTGAGGCAGACCAGAATTGGCCTTGACCAGCTTCAGTGACTGAGATTCGGAGTTTCTTGGGATTAGCAAGTTACTACCGTCGATTTGTAGAAGGGTTTTCTTCTATTGCAGCCCCGATGACCAGGTTGACCCAGAAGGGTGTCCAGTTCCAGTGGTCAGAGGAGTGTGAGGCGAGCTTTCAGAAGCTCAAGACAGCCTTGACCACCGCGCCGGTGTTGATACTACCTACGGGTGCAGGGCCTTATACAGTTTATTGTGACACATCTCGTACATGACTTGGAGCGGTATTGATGCAGGATGGTAAGGTTATTGCTTATGCTTCGAGGCAGTTAAAAATACATGAGAAGAATTATCCAGTACATGATCTTGAGTTAGCAGCAGTGGTGCATGCCTTGAAGATCTGGAGGCATTATCTATATGGTGTGACGTGTGAGGTATACACTGATCACAAAAGCCTACAGTACTTATTCAAGCAAAAGGAGTTGAATCTACGACAACGGAGATGGTTAGAGTTGCTGAAAAGGACTATGATGTTACTATCCTATATCACCCAGGTAAGGCCAATGTGGTGGCCGATGCATTGAGTAGAAAGTCCGCCGGCATGGGTAGTCTTGCATTCATTCCGGTCAGTCATAGACCATTTGCCTTAGATGTTCAGGCCTTAGCCAACCGATTCGTGAGATTAGACATTTCCGAGCCTAGCAGGGTGTTAGCCTACACGGTCGCTCGTTCTTCTCTATTAGAGCATATCCGTGAGAGGCAATTTGATGATCCTCATTTGCGTGATTTGAGAGATACAATACAGCGGGGAGGTGCCACAAAGGTAAATCTAGATGATGATGGGGTATTGAGATTGCAGGGTCGAGTTTGTGTGCCCAATGTCGAAGGGATTCGAGAGTTGATCTTAGCGGAGGCCCACAGTTCGCGGTATTCTATTCACCCAGGTGCCGCGAAGATGTACCAGGACTTACGGAAACACTATTGGTGGCGCAGAATGAAGAAAGATATCGTTGCGTATGTCGCTCGGTATCTAAATTGTCAGCAGGTGAAATATGAGCACCGGAGACCTGGTGGTGTATTCCGGAGGATTGAAATTCCCGAGTGGAAATGGGAGCGGATCATAATGGACTTCATTACTGGACTTCCTTTGACTCGGAGGAAATTTGATACTATTTGGGTCATTGTTGATAGGCTGACCAAGTCAGCACACTTTATTCCAGTCAGTATCTGTCTCCTACTCGTCGGAGAGGTTAGCGGAGATTTACATTAGGGAGATTGTTCGTCTTCATGGGGTGCCAGTATCTATTATCTCTGATCGGGGTACGCAGTTTACCTCGCGGTTCTGGAGAGCGGTCCAGGATGAGTTAGGTACCCAGGTTCAGTTGAGTACATCATTTCATCCTCAAACGGATGGCCAGTCCGAGAGGACTATTCAGATTCTAGAGGACATGCTTCGAGCCTGTGTTTTTGATTTCGGAGGCTCGTGGGACCAGTTTCTGCCATTAACAGAGTTCGCCTACAACAACAACTACCAGTCTAGCATCTAGATGGCCCCGTATGAGGCGTTGTATGGTAGGCGATGTCGATCTCCAGTTGGATGGTTTGAACCGGGAGAGGCTCGGTTGTTGGGTACAGACTTAGTTCAGGAGGCCTTGGATAAGGTCAAGACTATTCAGGAGAGATTGCATTCAGCTCAGTCCAGGCAGAAGACTTATGCGGATCATAAGGTTTGAGATGTAGATTTCATGGTTGGTGAACGAGTATTGCTCCGAGTGTCGCCTCTGAAGGGCGTGATGAGGTTCGGGAAGAAGGGCAAGCTCAGCCCTAGGTATATTGGCCCATTTGAAATTCTAGACAGAGTGGGAGGGGTGGCTTACAGACTAGCTTTGCCGCCTAGCTTATCAGTCGTACATCCAGTTTGTCATGTATCTATGCTTCGGAGATACCACGGCGATCCCACTCATGTATTAGACTTCATCACTGTCCAATTGGACAATGATCTATCTTACGAGGAGGAGCCGGTAGCCATTCTAGACCGGCAGGTTCGACGGTTGAGGTCGAAGAGTTATCCTTCTGTACGTGTTCAGTGGAGAGGTCAGCCTCCTGAGGCATCGACCTGGGAGTCCGAGTCTGATATGCGGAGCCGCTACCCACATTTGTTTCCTGATTCAGGTACTTCTTTCTTTTGTCCATTCGAGGATGAATGGTTGTTTTAGAAGTGGAGATTGTGACGACCCAAAGGGTCATCACTTATTTTATTAATCATTTCGAGCTTCTGAGGCCTTGAAAACCTTATTCTATGTTGCCTCGATTTACGTGCATGATCCGGGCATGTGGCCGAAAAGTTTTTGTGATAGAAAATATGAATTCTATGAGAAATTTGGAGAAAAATGATATTAATATTGATATGGTTGACTTCGGTCAACATTTTTGGTAAACGGACCCGAACCCGAGATTGGATGGTCTCGAAAGGTCCATAGGAAAATATGGGACTTGGACATGCGTCCGGAGTCGAATTCTGAGGCTTAGAGCCCAAGTTATGAATTTTTCAGTGAAATTGTTTTTGATGTAATTGATCAAGGAAGATGAATTAATTGACCTTTGTATCGGTTCGTATTTTGGATCCGACGCCCGGTACAAGTCTTAAATATTATATATATGCTTTCTGCAAAGTTTGGTGACATTCGGATGTCGTTTGATATGTTTTGGACCTTGAGTTCCAAGTTTGAAAGTTTTGAAAACCAAAAGTATGAAAATCATGAACTTGAGGCTTGATTTGATGAATACGATGTGATATTGGTGACGTGATCGCACGAACAAGTTTGTAATGAGTTTTTGATGTTGTGTACATGTTTGGTTTGGAGCCCGGGGGGCTCGGGTAACGATTTGTTAGGCCGTTGGATCAACTTCTGAATTTTTGCACTGCTGGTTTTTCACCCAGCTGTTGGCTTTGCATTTGCGAAGCATTTCTCGCAATTGCGAAGGTGACAGATCAAGACAGGGTTCGCAAATGCGAACCCTTGATCGCAAATACGAAGGGCGTCCAGGACTGTTGGGTTCGCAAATGCGAACACAACCTCGCAAATACGAGGCCTTCATTGTTAAGCCAGGCTTCGCAAATGCGAAGGTCCCTTGAGTCCAGCCTTGTTCGCAAATGCGAACATTATGTCGCAAATGCGAACCTCCCAGCATTTGCCTTGGGTTCACAAATGCGAATAAAAGTTCGCAAATGCGAACTTTCCATCCTTAGCTTATTTTTCAAACTCCATAAATTGGTCGGGGTTCGTAATTGCGAACCCATGTTCGCAAATGCGAACACAGAGACCTGTAAATCACGATTTCCAGCTTCATTTTTCACATTTCACAACCCAAAACACCCATTGGCGATTTTTCACGAACTCCCTCTTCTTCAAAGCAATTGTAAGTTACTTTTTGCTAAATTCTTTCAATTCCTAACAACATTAAACATGTTTTTCAATAGAAATCAAAGGTTTTCATGGTACAAATTCTTGTTTTTGGTAGAATATAGGGTTTTTCATGAATTGGGTAATTGGACCTCGAATTGAGGTCCGATTTTGAAACAAATCATATACTTGAACTCGTGGGGGATGGGTAACCGGATTTTGGTCCGAACCCCGAGTTCCGACCATGTGGGCCCGGGGTCAAAAATCACTATTCCGGGCAGAATGTTGTAAAAGTTGTAATTTGGCCTTATGAATTAGTTTGTTGAGTAGTATTGATGATATTAAATCAATTGTGTATAGATACGATTGGATTGGAGCCAAATTTGAAAGGAAAAGGCATTGCCAAGGATTGAATTGTTCGTAAACATTCGAGGTAAGTGTTTGTTCTATCCTAGCTTGAGGGAATAGGATTATGTGCTATGTGCTATGTGATCGAGTGCGGTGTATGGGCTGTAGTGACGAGCATCCATACACTGGCGTCTAGCATGACAGTGAGTCATTGTTAATACTTGTTGTGAGACATATTTGAAGATAAATTGTTGAATCCTTGCCGGGTTGTAGAATTATTATTGTTCTCCCTTGTCGGGACTTGTTGTGAAGTGAGATATTGATTGCCCTTGCAGGGACTTTGTTGAAATGATTATTGTGTCCTTTGCCGGGACGGTTCATGATTTGTTGTTTTCTTTCTCTGCCCTTAAATGTGATTGTTATTTGGGTGAGGAAGAGTGATAAAGCACGAAGGGTGATGTCATGCCTTGATTTATTGATTATGCATGAAGGTTAATGTCGTGCCTTATTATTGATTATGCACGAAGGTTAATGTCGTGCCATGTTTTATTGATTATGCACGAAGGTTAATGTCGTGCCATGTTTTATTGATTATGCACGAAGAATCATGCCGTGCCTTGTTATTGAACCATGTACGAAGGATCATGCCGTACCATGGATGTGAGGATGAGAGTAAAAGCACAAAGGGTGATGCCATGCACTTTATTTGCTGTTTCATTGACTTGATATTACCTGTTTTTCCATTATACTTTATTTTCCTTGTGGACTTATTAACTATTGTTAATTATTGAGTTCTTTTTGAGATATTACTTATTGCATTATTATTTGGTTATTTCTCGTTATCTTGTGGTATACATATATATAGAACTGCACAGGTTTATGTGGGTGTCTGGTCCTAGGCTTGTCACTACTTCGCCGGGATAGGCCAGGCACTTACCAGCACATGGGGTCAGTTGTGCTGATACTGCACTTCTGTGCGTTTTTGCACAGGTCCAGTTTTCGATGAGCAGCAGCAGCAGTAGATCTTTCGCGTGGAAGTTGATCATATTTGAGACCGAGGTAGCTTGCAGGCGTCCGTAGGCCCGACGTCTCTTCCTTTTATTTACGTCATTAGTTGTGGTCTCCTTGTTCCGAGACAAACAAATTACGTTATATTTCTTTCAGACTTTTGTGTGTAGTATTCGATAGTAGTTCGTGAGTTGGTGACTCCACGTCTTGGGTAGAGGATTTCAGTATCAATTACCTTGAAACTACTTACTTCTACTTGTATAAAGTCTTCCGCATTTGTTTAATTAAGATTATGATTTTGGTTGTTAAATTGAGTATGAAGTATTGTTAAAAATAGGATAGTGTGAATAAAGAGGCTTGCCTAGCTACCATGAGTAGGCGCCATCACCATCCCGATGTTGGGGGAAAATCCGGGTCGTGACACTTCTTGAGGAACAAACTTTGATTCCCATTTCGTACATACAGGAAATTTCCAGAGATGAATTAGGGGCCTAGGTGTAGAGCCTTTACTTACTTTATTCTGAACTAAATTTCACTATGTAGAAGTCCAACCCTATGTCAATCAAGATCAACTGTTTAGATGGCTTCCACAGATCGTTCAGTTTAGATTGAATGAGATGGTGAGGCATCTTTTGCTTGAAAACTTTGATGATTACAGAGTAACGCCATGGAAGGTAAAGTCGTTTTTTGTCATCTTGTGAAGGAATAATTGAACCCTCAATGTATTTCTCTTTTTCAAGATCTGGAATTGGTTGTTGGTCGTTCTCATAGTAATCAGCTTAGTTGCTTGTTGGTTTATCCAAGAGCATTTCCTTATAAGTGTGATGAGGTAATTTTACCTCCATTTGGCTATGCTTATCGGTGTTCCGGTGGGAGTGGTGGTTTGATCGGAGGGGGGTCCATACTTGGTGGTTTGAATAGCTAGTTGCAACGTCAAAGTTTTAGTTTATTTTATCAACTTGTGGATGCGTCAACTTGCTAACAAGAAGACACATTCAGAAATCAAACTGGACATACATTGATAATATGGGCTTGAGCTATTACATACCCGATGTTTGTATCAATCCAATAAATAAAATATAAATATTATATAGTATATATACTTTTATTAGTAATTACAAGTCCACAATTAATAGAAATGTATTTTCGCTTTAATTTGTGACTACTAAAATTGAAAAGCCCATTTGGACATAAGAATTTATTCACTTTTTTTCAAAATTAGTGTTTGGCCATAAATGTTTTAATTTTCACTTAAAGATGAATTTTAAAATTTTTCAAAAATTTAAAAAACTCCACGAAACCGTTTTTCAAAATTTTCACTTAGATCACTCACAAATTTTCAAAAATAATTCAAAATTATAGTTATGTTCAAACACAACTCTTATTTTAAATACTATTTTCACTTGAATATTTTTTCGTTTTCTTTTTTACAATTTTACAATTCTTATGTCCAAAGGCCCACTAAGTTCCTCGGTTTCTAAGTATTTATAGCTTGATTTGTGATGGATAAAAGATACTCTCTTTGTTTCAATTTATGTGAACCTATTTCCTTTTTAGTCTATGCCAAAAAGAATGACCCCTTTCCATATATGAAAACAATTTACCTTTATGCAATGATTTATAGCCACACAAAATAAAGGTGCCTCATTTTACACCACAAGATCAAAAGTCTTTTCTCTTTTCTTAAACTCCGTATCCAGTCAAATGAGTTCACATAAATTGAAACGGAGGGAGTATAAAATATCAATAATAGAAGGGAAATTGTTTGGTCGGTATCTAGAAAACTACTGGACGGAGCGTGAATCGCGTGAAAATGATGAATATGAAACCGCTTTCAACCGGTAGTAGGTAAACCAACTTTAGCCGAACATCATATTTTCAATATTGTCTTTTCATATGGTCTATTTTTGGGTGGTAGATTCGAATCTCCCCCTGCAAAGTCGCAAAGGCAGATTAACACCGCTTTCTATATCACTCATATTCTATATTATATTAAAAGAATGACTAGTAAAACATAAGATTAATCCAAATGGCATATTGAGAAAAGCCGTTTCGCACTTTTAAACAAAATATAAATTGATTTTACGACAAAACCTAATATAGATTAACAAAATTATAAAACAATCAAATCTAAATTGTTCAAGAAATGGTTCTATAATAGAAGTTCACTTTAAGGAATTTTCTCCATTTAATTTTGGTACAAGTGATATAAGAAAGGAGTGTATTTGGATTGGTTTTCATTCATGATAAATTTCCAACTCAAGGTTTAGTTTATGTGATCCCTTTTATTATAGGTTCTTAACAAAAAATTTGGTTTGACTGATATAATATATATGCAGTGTCATTATTTATCTATAATTATATTCTAAAACTTTATTTTTTTGAAATAATGATAATTTACAATATGGTTAAACCGAGTAACATATAAAGATTAATGTAACAACCCGACTGGTGATTTTGAATTTTCGAACCTCGTTCCCTTAAATAATATTTTTCGCACTTGCTTTAGCTAATTTATGACTTGCGGGGACGGGTGATTCGGAAGTTAGAAGAGTTTTGAGCAAGAATAAGCCTAGTTGCTTCTTTAAGTTTCTTTAAAAAGGCCAACTTTGACTTCGGTCAACATTTTTGGGAAACGAATCCAAAATCACGATTTGACAATTTCTGAGGGTTTGTGGGGAAATATGGGACCTGAGTGTATGCCCAGAATCAAATTCTGAGGTCCCTAGCCTGAGTAATGAATTTTTATATGAAATTGTTAAGTTTAAGTTTCAAAGATTTGAATAAACTAAGAAATTATTGTTTTCCTAGGTATCGGGTTCAGGTTCCGATTCCGAAACTTGGTACAAGTCCGAAATATCAGTTAAGACTTACCTGTAAAATTTGGTGTCAATCCTAGTGGTTTAAGGGCGTTTTGATCCGTTAGGAGGAAATTTAGAACTTGAAGATTCAATGATTTGAATCATTTGGTTTTGGCATTGATTCTATGATTTAGCATTGTTTTAAGCATTTTGAGGGTTCGAGTAGGTCCGCCACGTGATTTTATAGTTGTCGGTATGTTCGAGCGAGGCTCGGGAGCTCCGAGCGTCAAATGGTCGAGGTTCGAGTGGAGTTGAGAACTTAGAAAAAGCCTTATAACTGCTGCTTATGTCATAACTGCTTTTGCGGCTCTTGGACCGTAGAAGCGGTCACTTTATCGCAGAAGCGGTAAGGGACCAAATCCCGGGAAACCGAAGAAGCGGCCAATAGACCACAGAAGCAGTCTTGCTCCTGCGACCCCTAGACCGTAAAAGCGGTCCAGCCGAATTTCTCTAGTTGCGCAGAAGCAGCCCAGGTACCGCAGAAGCGATTCCGCCTATGCGGCCCCCAGATTGCAGAAGCGGTTGAGCCCTAATTGCCAAAAGCCGCAGAAGCGTCCATCTTTCCGTAGAATCGGATTTCGCAGATGCAAAAATAGCTGGGGACAAAAGTGTTCATTTAATACGAGCTCAAGCTCTTTTCTTTCACATTTCTCTAATTACTTAGGTGATTTTGGTGATCAAAAAGAGGAGGTTTCAACATAACATTGCAAGGTAAGTAATCCCCACTCACTTTTAGTTCAAATACATAAGCATTAGGTAAATTTAACACAAAACAAATTAGGTAAAATCAAGGGATTTGAGCTAGACTTAGGATTTAATGAAAACTAAGGTTTTATCACATAATTTGCCATGTAATGAACTAGAAATTATATATTTGTGATCCTTAGGTAATAGGGTACAACTTCCTTTGAAAAATCTCGGAATCCGGGCATGTAAGCTCGGGTTCGAAATTTTGGAAACTAGTGTTAATGATTGGGAAAATGCTTAAATGGTTAGAATTCAATCTTGTAAGCCTTTATGTGCTAGTTCTTACTTCGTTTGATTAGTTTGGGATTGTTCGGATTCGAATTCAGGACTTGGGCTCGTTCTTGGACTTTGAGAGTGCACTTTGGAGTGAGGTGAGTCTCCTTTCTAACCTTGTACGAGGGAATTGTCCCCATAGGATTTTTAAATGAGTAATTATTGCTAAATACGGGGTCTACGTACGTACTAGGTGACGAGAGTTCGTGCGTAACTACTATATGATGATTGTTCAGGTAGTTTAGGACCCACATCATATCTAATTGGGGAATATCTCTTATTTTAAATTGCCAATATAATCCTTATGGTTTGCTAGCGACTTGAGGAAATGAAAGTGAACATATGAGTTTGTTGAGCCCTTGGTAGGAGTTCCATTGTATGTAATTGAGCCTTATGTGCTTTTCTTGATATTTGCTTGATGATTATGGATGAGGCCGATCGCTTTGATGATAATAGATGCATCTATGGTTTGTGTTGCTCGACCCACGACAGTGCACAATTTATTTTCTGTTGGAGCGAGATGTCGACCTCGGCATGATTGTGCATGATTTATATGCTTATATTTAGTTATGACATGATCAATCATTTAATTTGAAAAGTGGAAAACTCGTAATTAAATTATGACAAGAACATGAATATGACTCTTCTATTAAACTTATGTTATTGGAAATGCTCTATGTTGTATATCTCACTTTATTATATTATATTATATTATCTTGACCATAGTAAGTATCAAGTCGACCTCTCGTCTCTACTTCTTCGAGATTAGATGGGATACTTACTGAGTATATGTAGTTTATGTACTCATGCTACGCTTCTGTACTTAAATGTAAAGGCTTTGAGGCAGGTGGATTTGGACATTATCCTGGTGTGCAGCAGTGAGCATACTTGAGGATTTCTACGCTGAGCTGCTTCTCTCTCATGCCAATCCACGGCTGAAGAAGTCCTTTCTCAAATTTTTGTCTCTGTCTATCATGATTTAGACAGTAGGATAGTGTATTATTCTTTTGTGTAAGTTCTACTAGTCGCCCGTAGCTTGTGACACCAAGTTCTGGCACACACAGTAGTAGACATTCATTTTGGGTTGTATTGCTATTTTAGTACTTTATGATCTTTACTGGTCTTATCTTTCATATTCGAATATCTAGTATAACTGTTTATTAGCTAAGGTAAAATGAGAACTTAATCACTTTTCTGCATCGGTTGGCTTGACAATGGTGTTAGGCACCATCATAACCTATTATGGTAAAATGAGTCGTGACAACATGGTATTAGACCACTAGGTTCACGTAGGTCTCATGAGTTATGGGCAAACCTAGTAGAGTCTTGTCGATCGGTACAAATACGTTTGTATTTATCTTCAAGAGGCTATAGGTTGTTAGGAAAGACTACTCTTTATTCATTTTCCACCATGCAGTGGCCAGTGTACTAAGTTTCCTCTTATATTCTCTCACAAATGGTGAGGACTCATACCACCGACATTCCAGACCCGGGAGGAACTGCTCCCCCGTTTGTTAGAGGCCGAAGGAGAGGCCGGGGGAGGGCACCGACCAATAGTAGGGGACATGGGCATCCCAGTAGGTCATGGGCCGTATGCTTCAGTTCATGGAAACCATGACTCAGGCTGGTTTATTTCGAGCAGATCCAGCTACCTCACAGGTAGTATGGGGAGCACAGACCCCTACCACATAGGCTCCAGATGATACCGTCGTATTTTATTATACTCTGAGTGCACTACCCGTGGATGGGGCTCAGCCAGTTGCTGCAGGGCACCCCAGCCCAGTTGTGGACGGCGATCCGCAGATGTTGTTAGACAGATGGACCTGGTTGCACCCCCACTCTTTGGGGGTGAGCGTCATGAGGATGCCCAAGATTTCATTGATAGGTGCAGGGATAGACTGCACAACATGAGGAT
Organism: Nicotiana noctiflora; assembly: GCA_032618575.1. NCBI lineage: Eukaryota > Viridiplantae > Streptophyta > Magnoliopsida > Solanales > Solanaceae > Nicotiana > Nicotiana noctiflora. The sequence continues at coordinate 91,244 of JASVEL010007329.1, forward strand.
ATTGGAGTCGCATGAAGTTGACTTTACTACTTTTCAGCTGGAGGGTAGGGCCCATAGATGGTGGCAGTCTTCCTTACTTAGCAAGATAGCAGGCACTCCTTCCCTCACTTGGGGTCAGTTTACTCAGTTGTTCCTTGATCTGTACATTCCACCCTCTGAGAGGGAAGAGCTACATCATCAGTTTGAGTGTCTGGAGTAGGATCATATGTTAGTGATCGACTATGAGGCTAGGTTCTCCGAGTTATCTCGCCATGCACTCATGATACTTCCCATAAAGGTAGAGAGAGGACGGAGGTTTGTTGCGGGTTACATCCCACTATCCGATCAGGTATGGCTAGTGCGATAGAGATAGGCAGTAGATATCACCTAGTACTTAAGATTGCCCGGATGATTTAGGGTTACCGTTTGAGGGGTAGAGAGCAGATGCAGCAGGATAAGAGGGCCAGATTCTCAGGAGAGTTTAGAGGCACCACAGCTAGGGGCAGAGGCCACTTTTGAAGGGGTCAACCCTGTAGGTCCTAGCTCTAGCACCACCACCGGCTCGGGGTGCTCCAGTACGCTCCTATTTCAGCGCCATGCTAACAAGTGCTTCTCGCCCGCCAGCTATTCAGGGTCCATCCAATGGGTATTCAGGTCCTCCATAGTCATCCGGTTCTTATTTCTATGCTTTACGGGAGAGTTCTCACCGCTCGCTGGCTATTCAGGCTTCTTTTTGTAGGCCTTCTGGTATTCAGGGTCAGCCATGCAGACAGCAGGCCACTGCACCTCATTATTTTGAGTGCGGGGACACTGGCTACATGAGGAGATACTGCCCCAGGCTTAAGGGCAAGGCAGTACAACAGGGGGCAGCAGCCTATGACTCCAGCACCAGCGGCCTAGCCACCTAGAGATAGAGAGCATACTGGTAGAGGTTGTTCTAGGGGTAGAGGCTAGATAGGGAGAGGTCAGCTAGCTACTACTCAGTTAGTTGGAGGCCAGACAGCCCGTGCTCTAGCTAGATTCTATGCTCTTCCAGCCAAGCCAGATGCATTGGCCTTAGATACCATCAACATATGTATTATTTTCGTCTGCGGTAGAGATGCATCGGTATTATTTGATCCAGGGTCTAATTATTCATATGTATCATCTCTGTTTTCTCGTTTCCTGGCTATTTCTCCTGAGCCTTTGGGTGTTCCTATTCACATGTCCACTCGTGTGGGTGATTATGTGGTTGTGAAATGGATCTACCGGTCTTGTGTGGTTACTATCTGTAGTTATGAGACTAGAGCATATCTTTTGTTGCTCGATATGATTGATTTTGAGGTTATCCCGGGCATGGATTAGTTATCTCCTTATCATGCCATTCTAGGTTGCCATGACAAGACTATTTCTCCAGTGATACCAGGGTGGTTACGAGATTGGGGTGGAAAGGGTTCCACTGTTGATACGCCTAGCAGGGCCATTTCTTTCCTCAAAGCTCAATATATGGTTGAGAAAGGGTGTTTGGCTTATCTAGCTTATGCTCGAGACACCACAGTAGAGTCTCCGACGATTGATTCAATGCCAGCAGCCCAAAAGTTTACTAATGTTTTTCCTTCTGATCTTCCTGTCATGCCTCTGAATTGTGATATTGATTTTTGTATTGACTTGACTCTAAGAACTCAGCCTATATTTATCCCATCGTACCGTATGGCTCCTAAGGATCTAAAAGAGTTAAAGGAGCAGTTGGAGGAATTGCTAGCAAAGGGATTTGTTAGGCCCAGTATATTGCCTTGGGGTGCACTAGTGCTATTTGTAAAGAAGAAGGATGGGGCTATGAAGATGTGCATTGATTACCACCAGTTGAACAAAGTCACCATTAAGAATAAGTATCCATTGCCCCGTATTGATGATTTGTTTGACCAGTTGCATGGTGCTAGGGTGTTCTTTAAGATTGACTTGAGGTCAGTGTATCATCAGTTGAAGATCGGGATTCAGATGTTCCGAAGACTGCATTCAGGACCAGATATGGCCACTCTGAGTTCTTGGTGAAGTCATTTGGCTTGACTTATGCTCCAATGACATTTATAGACTTGATGAATAGGGTGTTTAGACCTTATATTGATCCTTTGTTATCGTCTTCATTGATGACATCTTGTTATACTCGCGTAGCCTGGGGTAGCACGAGCAGCATTTGAGATTGTGCTTTAGACATTGCGAGAGCAAAAACTTTATGCTAAATTCTCTAAGTGCGAGTTTTTGTTGGAGTCAGTAGCATTCTTGTGGCTTGTAATGTCAGGAGAGGGTATTAAAATGGATCCCAAGAAGATTGAGGCAGTTTAGAGTTGGCCACGTTCTACCTTAGTGATTGAGATCAGGAGTTTCTTGGGGTTATCAGGGTATTACCGACGATTTGTACAGGGCTTTTCCTCTATTGCATCACCTCTAACCAGTTTGACCCAAAATAGTGCTCCATTCTGTTGGTCTGATGATTGTGAGGAGAGCTTCCAGAAGCTCAAGACAACTTTGACCATGGTACCAATTCTTGTATTGCCTTCCGGCTCAAGGATGTATACAGTGTATTGCGATGCTTCTCGAGTTTGCTTGGGATGTGTATTGATGCATGAGGGGCGAGTTATTGCATATTCTTCACATCAGTTGAAGGTTCATGAGAAACATTATCATGTGCACGATCTAGAGTTCGAAGTGATTGTTCATGCTCTTAAGAAATGGAGGCATTATTTATATGGAGTGTCATGTGAGGTTTACACAGACCATCGTAGCTTGCAGCATTTGTTCAAGCAGAGGGATCTTAATTTGAGGCAATATAAGTGGCTTGAGTTACTAAAGGATTATGATATTACCATCCTTTATCATCCAAGCAAGGCAAATGTTGTCGCGGATGCCTTGAGTTGGAAGGCGGAGAGTATGGATAGCTTGGCATTCATTCCTGCTGAGATGAGACCATTAGCTTTGAACATTCACTCTTTGGCTAATAGACTTGTGAGATTCGACATTTTAGAGCCCAACTGAGTTCTAGAATGTGTGGTTACTCATTCTTCGTTATTGGAGCAGATTAAGGCATGACAGTTCAGTGATCCATATTTGGCAGCTCTCAGAGAGACGGTACTTCAAGGAGGTGCCAAGGAGATTTCTATTGGCGAAAATGGTGTGTTATGACTTCAGGGTCGTGTATCTGTTCCTATTGTGGATGGCTTACGAGAGAGGATTCTAGAAGAGTCCCACAGTTCGCGGTACTCCATTCATCTAGGTACCACGAAGATGTATCATGACTTGAGGTAGCATTACTGGTGGATGAGGATTAAGAAGGATATTACGGAGTATGCAACTAAATGTTTGAATTGCCAACATGTCAAATATGAGTACCATAGGTAGGTGGCCTATTTCAGGGGATGCCCATTCCGGAATGGAAGTGGGAGCCCATCACCATAGACTTCGTGGTTGGGTTGCCGCAGACTCAGCGGAAGGTTGATTCAGTATGGGTTATTTTGGATAGATTGACCAAGTCGACCCACTTTATTCCGGTGGCGATTACTTATACGACGGAGAGATATTCCCAGATTTACATTCGGGAGATAATGAGGTTGCATGGTGTGTTGGTCTCCATCATATCAGACAAAGGCCCTCTGTTCACTTCCCATTTCTGGAGAGCTGTTCAGAGTGAGTTGGGGACTCACGTGGAGCTCAGCAGAGCATTCTATCCTCAAACTGACGACCAGTTGGAGCGGACAGTTCAGATTTTGGAGGATATGCTTAGAGCATGTGTGATTGACTTTAGGGGGTAATGGGATCAGTTCTTACCCTTGGCAGAATATGCATATAATAACAGCTATTAGTCCAGCATAGAGATGGCCTTGTTTGAGGCATTATATGGTCGGCATTGTCACTCTCCTATCGGGTGGTTTGAGTATGGTGAGGCTACGTTGCTTGGTACAGATTTGGTTCAGGATGCCTTGGATAAGGTAAAGTTGATTCAGGAGAGGCTCCGCATAGCTCAGTCCAAGCAGAAGAGTTACGCGGATCAGAAGGCGCGTGATGTGTCATTTATGGTTGGTGAGAAGGTTCTCTTGAAGGTTTCACCCATGAAGGGCATTATGAGGTTCGAAAAGAAGGGCAAGTTGAGCCCAGGGTTTATTGGCCCCTTTGAGGTGTTGAGGCGAGTTGGACAGGTTGCATATGAGCTTGTTTTACATCCTAGTTTATCAGGAGTTCATCTAGTTTTTGATGTATCGATGCTTTGGATGTATCATACCAACTACTCACACGTGTTGGAATTAAGTACCATTTAGCTAGATGAGAGCTTAGGCTAAGAGGAGGAGCCAATTTCCATTGTTGATAGACAGGACCACCAGTTGAGGTCTAGGAGGATTTTTGCGATAAGGGTCTAGTGGAGGGGAAAACTGGTCGAGGAGGCGACCTAGGAGTTCAAGGAGGACATGCAGAGCCGATATCCCCACTTATTCAGCAGTCTAGGTACTTTTCTATATCCGTTCGAGGATGTACATTTGTTTAAGAGGTGGAGAATGTAATGACCCGACAGGTTGTTTTGCATTTTCGAACCTTGTTCCCTTAAAAAAATACTTTCCGCACTTGCTTTAGCTAATTTCAAACCTCGTTCCCTTCAAAAAATACTTTTCGCACTTGCTTTAGCTAATCAACCTTTCTAACTTCTGGTTGTAACCTTAGAATTATAATTTGTCAACCTTTAATTTCCAACCTAGAACTATAATCTAGGAACCCCTTTTTTAGACTCATTAACGGTCTATTTATATAGACATTTTGGGGGGAATTTGGAAAAAATTCAAATAAGTTAATTTCATTTCCCTCCCCTTATTCTTTTCAATTATTTACAGTTTAGTTTATTAAGACTATGTCGAAATGCCTTTGAACCCTTGCTAGAAGGTTCTAGGCAATTCCATAGTGTTCTATTAGTTGTATATTACTTAGTTAACCTCACTCGCTAAGGTTTGTTACAGAAATGCTTTTTAATTCTGCCCAGTTTGCCTTTTTTTTTGTGAGTAATTGTAGAAATACTAGGCACTAAAGTCATTTTTAGCCTTATAGGCTCTATTAAATCTTCAGGAATGCCATTTACTATTCCTTTTATACCCTTTATTTTTATTCCAAATTACCCGACCTACTAAGGTCTGGCAGAACTAGGGTTAAGAATTATTTAATAAGTAACCACTGATTATAGATGTTTTAAGAATTAGCCAATTCAGACCCCAAACCCTTTCATTATTAGCCAACCTTTATCAGAACCCAATCACTTATTACAATGTGACCACTATTTAAAACATAGTCTTCTATTAAAAGTATAGCCACTTAGTACAGCCACTCAACAAACAGAGATGGTTTTAAAAAATGGCCAATTAATAGAAGTACAGCTAAGTAATCAGTATAACCACTCAACAACAGAGATAGCCACTTAATGACCAGACTTTATCTTTCAGAAATAGGCACATACTTAACTTTCAGAAATAGCCACAAGACTTTTACACTTATGACCCAAGTTACAAAAGCATCCAAAAATTCAGAATGAACTCACAAATGAATCAAGTTACAAATATAGCCATTTTTATGTTCTTTTGCACATATAGCCTTAATCGCAAATTAATTTTCAATTAATCAGAACTCAGAGGAAAAGTTTGATAATGGTTGAATTCCAACTAACCAAAACTCAATTTTAGATAGATCATGATGAACAAACACATAAACAGGCTTATTAATGCATGATTTATGCGTGATAAACACTAAAAACCCTAAGAACACTTTAGCAGACTTAGGCATGCGTAAGATTCACACAAACAGATATAGATCTTTATTCTTTAAGCATGCAGAAGAGATAGGCTCAAGTAGACATAGAAGATGAGTACAGAAACATTATAAGACAAATAGCAATCAAGAAAATAAAAACAGGGATAGTAAACTTAGCTTTTTCGGCTTTTTCCTTTTCTTTTTCTTTCTTTCTTTCTTTCTTTTTTCTTTCTTCTTTCTTTCTTTCTTTTCTTCTTTCTTTCTTCTCATTTTTCAGGACTCTAAAGATGTTTGGTCTTCTGAGTGTTGGACTTTTCATATGGAGCTTTTGATTTGAGTTTTGGTGTATGTGGGGTGGTCTGGGGGCTTAGTATAGTAGTTTGGCGTAGGGTTGTTTTTGGGTACTCGCCGGAGTAGGCTTCCGGCGAGTCATTTTCTTATATTCGAGAAGTTTCGGGGATATTCGAGACTAGCCACCTAGATGAGGTGATAGATCACCTCAAGGTGGTCCTAGGGTGTTAATTTCATGTGCTGGTTCATACATAGTGAGGTCACCGGCTAGGGTTCCGGCGGCCAGAGTTTCAAGAAGAGGGGACTTTTAGTTTTGGTGGGGTTTTCATGGTGGTTTGAGGAATTGGTGGGTGAGGGGTGAAGTGTTGGTGGCTCCCCTGTGCCGGAGATGATGGCTGAAACAGGTTGGCTGGCAAGTCTCCATGGGAGACCAAAGAGAGAAGAAGGGATAAGAGAGGCGACTAGGGTTTCTGCTAGGTTTGTATATGTGTGTGTGTGTGTAATGACACTGAACGCGAGATGGGAATATTTTTACCAGCCATATCTCATGGAATCCTGGCCCTTGGATTAGTCAAGAGCAACGGCCAGGATCCTTTGCCTCAAAACGGTATCATTTGGTTAAACGAAAGACTTCCTTATATCCTTTGGATATTGAGCTTGGATGGCTGTGATTGTTTCACTCATACTACGTCGTTTGGTTTTTAATGAGACCTAGTATCAACCGTTTGATCATCCATATTGAAGGCCCAGATTAATTTTAAACAGGGCGTCGTTTTAATTCATAATGAACCGCTTCACTTGATCCGTTGTATTCAGATCATCAACGGTTGAGATTCGTCTGGCTATTACGACGTCATTTGATTAAGAGTCTGGGCAGAGCAGGCTTAACTTTTGGGCCTGGTATATTTTGGGCTTGGGTATATATATATATATATATATATATATATGTGTGTGTGTGTGTGTGTGTGTGTGTGTGTGTGTGTGTGTGTGTATTTCTTATTTATTTAGCCCAAACTATATTGCATTTTATATTTTTAGCTTGTATTTCAATTATTTCTTGTATTTTTCTTTTTGTATTTTATATTTCTCTTTTTTTATTTATTTTCAACTGTTATATTTCTTTTATTTTCCTATTTTTTTCTTGATTTTTCCTTAATTTTATGGTATTTTTGCCATTTTTCTTTTATTTTTCCGGTATTTTTGTATTTTCTTGATTTTTCTGAATTTTCATATTTTTATGATATTTTCTAATTGATTTCTTTTGTAATTTGAATTTCAACTCTATTTTTGAAACAAAAACACAAATATTTCAATTAAATCACACAATTGCACACTAAAAACTATTTTTGTATTATTTTTATATTTATATTGGAATTTAATTGCTCAGGGCAAAAATTACGTGCTCACAACGATCATTTTATATCGGTTCCTAAGTGACATAACTTGTTGAGATCTCATCACTTTCTTTATTTTCAGGTACCTCAACTTCTTCTGGAGTTTCATGAAATGTTATGTTGTGGGCTCTTCTAGAGCTTATTTCCTCCTCATTATGATCATTTTGATCATAAGCTCCTAATCAGTTTTCAATGATTGTTACCTTTGGAACCGATTTGTCTACCACGCTTCATGCGTACAGTAAACTCTATCCCTTAGGGACTTTAAATTTTAATAGGAGCATTTGCATCTGAAATATGATATTTGATTTTGGATCAGCAAATGCTTGTGGTATTTGACTTGAAATATCTTCTAAGTGAGGATCATGATAATTCCATTCATATAGCATATTTTTCAACTATTTATTCCATTCCCCAGATGTTAGAAAAACTAACATGTATCCCCAATCTTCTTTGGAAGGGGGGAATTAATCATATACCATACATCAAAAGATAGTAAAATATTTGATATCTGAACCTAAACCTATTATGACGGGAGGACTTATCATATATTGTTGGTCTGATGCATACAAGTGCTGCTACATGCAATTTAGAAAATCTTAGACCAACACATGAAGCTTTATTCTCATAAAAAATAGTTTAGCCATTAATATAAGGTATTCATTGCTAAACTAGCTTGTATATAAACCAGCATTATCAAGATGAACTGTCTTGATTTCATAATCTGAAAATTATGCTCTTAAGTGAGAAAAGCAATTTCAAATGCCAAACTGCAGGTTGTCAATAAACATACATGTAAACATCTTATATAGGTATCTATAAGTGGTTCACATGATAGGTGAATGAGCCCATATTCACCTTTTATATATTTCAGAATCAGTGGTCTTAGTCCCAACTCTAGTTGGTATAATCAATTTATTATGAGAACAAGCAACACATGATAATTCTTGAAGAATCTTCTAGTTCTTCAGTATATGCTTTTCTAAATTCTCAAATAGATCATTTAAAAATGGTAAATGAAAACTTTAAGTTTATCATGACATGTAGTATCTCTTAGTAAAATTCTCGTTTACTATGACATAAACTTTTGATTTACTATGGCTACTTTTGTATTAGTATACTTCTGGTTTATCATGATACATGATGAAGTACAAATCGAAGAATAAGGTGGGTAACTTCTAATATACATATTATTTTACCCCCTATGATTGTGGAAAATGAAGATTTTCAATCTTCCAATCATATATAGTCTCAATATGATAGCCATTTATTTTAGTAAACTTCATGTTTACGACAACCTATGTTTTAAGAATAATCATATAATATGAATGACATATTTATAAATAATCTCTTCGAGAGCCTTCAATTATTATCCACAATCTAATATTTATCGGAAACTACTGGTGTCACGTGTCTTCTAGGCAAACAGTTAGCTCTTCAGGAGTTGTTGATACATTTTGTACTATCAAAAATTGCTCAGATACTTCTGCTATCATAAAAGAAAATCACAATCAAATAAACAATTGTTTAAGCACAAGAAAACTCCTCTTCATAATATTTTCCTACTTCAGGAGGCAATTCCAATTGTATTACTTCTTCAGGAGCAAATTTAAAATACAAAATATTGAGTATATATTCTCTCAATTATATTAACTCTTCTGGAGGTAAATATATTTACAATAAAAGCGCGTTCATATTTACCAGATTTATTAATATTGCCACATTTACTTCAGGGAATGGATTATTATTATTATCAAAAGTTCTCATTCTTCAGGAAAATCGAACATGATTATCTGAATGCGCATTAATCACAACAAATTGTGATGACACAACCTCTTTTAAAAAATTTATTACTTCAGAAGCACATCGAGGCGTGCATTTAATAAAGAGAATATTTATGTATCTTATCTTCAATTGTAGCCATAGAAAGTCTAAGTTATCACTTCTGGTATCATAGGCATATACAACTTTCGGTGGTTAACAAAATATAATTACAATGAGATATACAAAAATAACCACTTCTGGTAGTTGTATATTTCTTGCAAACTCAGCTAGAGTTTAAGTTTATCTAATAATAATATCCATAATCTTCAAAATGAATAAGATATATTATAATAAACATAATTATCAAATCATAACTTTTATCTATGTACAATTACATAACCATACAACTTTTCACAAACAATAAAAATCAAGATATTTGTATTTCTACAGATTCACTACTGATTACATGACTTGTTTCTCTTTCTGGGAGTGCAAAGTAATCAGCTACATCTAAATGCATGAAGTCAAAATTATCTTCAGTGAAAAAATTTGCTTCAACATTTTTCTCTGTCTTTTTCAAGGAGGCTTGATAAAGCACAACCAGGTGCTTTGGCGTACGACAGGTACGTGACCAGTGCCCTTTTCCTCCACATCTACAACATGCACTTTCTGCATTTGGTGCTTACACCGCTTCATGCTTCTGTTCCTTCCTTTTCCATTGCTGGTGGCGAGGAGGGTTCTTTGGTGCATTATTGTTACCATGATTAGAGTTTCTTCCCAGACCACGGCTGGGGCCATGACCTCTTCCACGTCTAGCTTGGTGGAAGTCGTCTCATTCACTTCAGGGAATGGACAAGAACCAGTAGGCCGACTTTTATGGTTTTTCATTAATATCTCATTATGTTGCTCGGCTATAAGAAGATGTGAGATAAGTTCAGAATATCTTTTAAATCTCATCTCTTGATATTGCTGCTGCAGGAGCATATTTGAGGCATAAAAAGTGGTGAAAGTTTTCTCCAACATATCATAATCACTAATATTATCATCATATTTTAATTGGGAAATAATTCTGAACATATCAGAATTATGCTCACTGATAGATTTAAAATCGTGTAGCCTTAGATGAGTCCAATCATATCGTGCCTGTGGAAGAACGACCATCTTCAGGTGGTCATATCTATCTTTCAAATTATTCCACAGTATGACTGGATCTTTAATAGTAAGATATTCCATTTTCAGGCCTTCATCAAGGTGAATGGCATAGGAATATCATTGCTTTGGCACGATCTTGGATTGATGCCTGATTTTTATCACTGATGGTGTCTGCCAGACATATCGCATCAAAATAAATTTCAGCATCAATCACCCAAGACATATAGCTTTTGCCCGATATATCCAGAGCCACAAATTCAAGTTTAGAAAGATTTGACATTATTTAAGAAAAGAAAGTTCTTACCTCAGATAATTTCAAACTATTTGCTCGAGATGACAGAGTCTCGTGCTAATAATGTGTTATAAAATAAAGACTTTAATGCAAAGACATGTATAGAGAGAAATTGATATATTATTCGAATTCAAACTGATGTACATAATGAACTGAAAACCCTTCTATTTATAGAAGGAAGGAAGTTGCTACTGCAAGCTGTTGTGTAAGGTGCTACCACAAGCTGCTGTGTAAGTTGCTACAACACCAGATATGGATAATCTTCTACTGAGAGTAATGTTTATCTATAACGGAGTACTGAATGGATATGTTCATTGTACCCAGTATGGATAATCTTCTACTAGGGGTAATGATTATCCATAATGGAGTATTGAAAGAATAAGCTTATTATGCCCGGTATGAATAATCTTCTATAGGGAGGAATGTTTATCCATATCCGGATACTTAAAGGATAAGCTTATTATACCCGGTATGAAAAATCTTCTACCGAGAGTAATATTTATCCATAATCGGATACTGAAAGGATAAGCTTATTATACCATGTATGGATAATCTTCTATCGAGAGCAATATTTATCCATAACCGGATTCTGAAAGGATAAGCTTATTATACCCAGTATGGATAATCTTCGATCGAGGGTAATATTTATCCATAACCGGGTACCGAAAAGATCAGGAAGCTTATTTCCAATAGAGTACTAAATAGATAAACACATTTACGGCGGAGTCCCGTATGAATAAGCTTCTTCAGGAAGCTTATTTATAACGGAATATGAACATCCATAATATAATATATTTATAAAAAAGTAGAATATAACACTTCAATTTCTTATTTGGTTGCTTGGCCTGCTATGTACATCTTTTTTGTTTGTCTTCATATTTGAAAGAAACACCTCCTATACTTTCGCCATTGATTCTTGTCAATCACTTTTTCTTTTTTATTTTTTATATATTACAATAACAAATATAAATAAATGACTAATTTTTGTGTGGTCCCATTCTTACCCATCGTCCAACTCCATTGATTTTGTAAACCAATAACGACAAAGACAATCTTTAGATTTTTTATTTGAGAAATCAAATACTATGTATTACTTGATAAAAATCATCATAATCAACTTTCATTGAAAATTTTAATTGATAACACCATCCAAAGTTCTTCCAGAAGATCTAATTAAAGCCAAAAATTAATAATAATATTTAAGTGTTAGTCTAAACAAATAATATCCTTTAAAAAAGTCCCGTCCGTCGTACCAAACACACGCTATAGCTTTCTTACTTTCCATACTTTTGACATTTATTATAACCTAAAAAGTAAATAAAATCAGATAACACATTTTTTTCCCAAGTCAAATTAGTGGAAATAGGTCAAATTAGACTCTTAATTTTTTTTTTTATCTTTTTTCTTCCTTTCTGATTAGGAATACAACAGGGGCAAACACAATTTTATTAAGAAACATAACTGGAGTAAGTCAAAGATTTACCCTATTTTAATTGACAGAAAAAGCTCATAATTTATAAGGTATATGTTGGCCAAGTAAAAGTGAGTTTTGAAGACTGGCAAAGGAATTCAGACATAGATCAGATCCATCCTAGTAAAGGACATATATAGTTAACTCAAGCATGTGAAATGCACGTGAAGGAGACAAACTTAACTTACTAGAAGTGATATTTCCCGATCCTGATCGAAAATGTTGCATATTTGACAAGGAGAAAAACTCCTTACTCAAAGAGAACACGGTTTAAGAGAGGGATAGAGTTAGAGGTTGAGATCAACTAGAACTCTTCTACCAAGAAAGAGTAGCATCAGAATTTTAATCAATCTCCATTTACTAACTCCATAAATATCAGTGTTGTTCTCGTTTACAGATAACACACATAAGCGGAAGTTAAACATGAATTTAGAGCATAATAGAAGGCAACTTTGCCAGCAATTAGTGTGTGATTCAAGCGTGCAAACCTGAAACTACTTGAACCAGATAGAAGAACCATTTCCAAGTGTCTGTCTTTTGTTTCTTGTTCAATTGTAGTAGGTATTTTCATATTGTACCTTTTTTCTTATCTAGAAGCAATTGTATTAGGTACTCCAAAATTTCAAGTTAGAGTTAACGTGAAGTTGTCGCAACAGTTGAACCTGTGTGCTACAACATGATTAGAGTTAATCTTAGGTTTACAAAGTAGGTCGTGATTTTTTCACCTTTTGATCCAGGTGTTTTTTATGTAACATCTCTGTGTTCTTTAATTTTTTCACTTATTACTCTGCAATAGTAGTAGTTGGAATACGTAGAAGAACTAGGTCCTTCCACAATCAGTTTAAGTGAAAAATTGGTCACCACACAAATCACAACCCGTCTTGTGTGGTATTGAAGTATAAAAATCAATTGGTATCAGAATAGGTTATCCTTGAAGAGGCAGATACCTTAGGAACAGATCAAGATGAGTGCACTACCTAAAAGTATGAAAGAACAATCTACTGCTAGGCCTTCACTCTTTAGTGACCGGTACTACTCCTGGTGGAAACACAAGATGAGAGATCACATCATCAGAGAAGATTATAAACTATGGGACATTGTTACTGATGGTTCCTTGGCTACCATGAAGAAAAATGCTGAAGGAGTGGATGTGTCAAAGACTAGAGCTGACTGCAATGCCGAGGACTTGAAGATGTTGGAAAAGAATGCTAAGGCCAAGAAATGGCTTGTGTGTGGACTTGGTCTACACGAGTACAACAGAATTCAAAGATGTACTACTGCAAGAAAATTTGGGACATTTTGCAAGTGGCTCACGAAGGAACTCCTCAAGTGAAGAGATCAAGAGGAACACTGATATATTCTCAATATGAGAATTTCACTATAAAGGAAGGAGAAACCATCCAAGCGATGTATACAAGGTTCACAACACTAATAAATGAATTAAGTCTCTTGGAAGGATTATCCTTGAAAAAGACAAGGTTGAGAAAATTCTAACAAGGGTTTTGTAGTGTCATGACCCCAACCCCGGTTGTGATGGCGTCCAACACAGTGCTAGGAAAGCCCGGCCAATTAAACACTCTCAATCCCTCATTCAGATTTCATGAACAATTAATAGTATTTAAATACCAAATTATCATGATTATAAAGCTATAACAGTAGGTAAAATAAGCGAAATCAAGAAAATAACACTACAAATTCCACCGATCTGGTGTCATAAGTCAAGAGCCTCTAATACAAGTCTGAGGAATAGCCCAAACAAAAGATAGTCTAAAATGCTGAAAGTAAAGAGGATAAAGGGAGAAATCGGGTCTGCGGACGCCATGCAGCTACCTAGATGACTCCAGTGAGATCTGAATAGCAGTAATAGCTCAATCTACTCCTCCGGGATACATGTTTTTGTACACATGATGCAGAGACTAAAGTGAGTACTCCAACTCAGTGAGTAATAGCAATAAATAATGACTGATGGACAAAAAATCTTGTAAAAAGCACTAAGCAATTCTATATCAAAGTAATAAGAACATTTCAACAACAACTAAATGACAAAGACAATTCAAAATCCTTTAAGTCAGTACTCAAATCATTTACTTCTCACGATAACTGAGATCATAACTATATTGCGGCCGCATGCAGCCCGATCCATATAATCTACTACTATGGCGTGCAGTCCAATCCATATATATATATACACCGCTACAGCGTGCAGCCCGATCCAATAAAAATTATCGACTACACTCACTGGGGGTGTGCAGACTCCGGAGGGGCTCTTACAGCCCAAGCGCTATACTACTGTGGTATGTAGTCCGATCCATATAAATATACTGCAATGGCATGCAGCCCGATCTGATAATATACTATTGCGGCATGCAGCCCGATCCGTATAACTATATATATTGTTGCAGTGTGCAGCCCGATTCATTGCGTAGCAAATACCCTCAAATGGGGTTCTCAACCCCTCCAGTCAATATAGACTTGGCATCTAGGGCACACTAGGACTTTACAGGGTTCCCAACCCACACGTTATTCTCATTTGGATTTATCAATCTCTAAACCGGTTCGTATTATATTCAATAGTTAAGAACATGACTGAGGGTATATTTTTGATAAGTAAAGTGAGGTCAATCATATACAATTGCCCCTAAAGGGTTCTACATGTCAGCAAAAGGCCCAAAATATGGCAACTAGCCCAGACTATAATGACATCAATTAAATCCCAGTCAGAAATATAGAATCATCAAACGGGATGGACCAAGTCCTAATCTCCAGCAATAATGGACCCTACTCTCATCGTGCAGCGTGTGTCTCACCTCAACATAGACTATATTATGCAAATACGGGGTTTCAAAACCCCAGAACATCATTTATAACCATTACTCGCCTCAAGCCTACAAAAGTCCTAGCTCGCTATGCCATTGCCTCACAAATAAACCTACTCGAGTATTGAATCTGATAAAAACCATAAGGAATACGTTACAATAGTCTAAAGGAACACAAACCAATTGAAAAGACTCGAAAAACATCAAAATGCATGAAGTTGGCAAAACCCGAGCCTTGGGCCCACTTCTTAAAAAATTAAAAAATTAACATCACCGGATTCTTCATCTCGTCATGAGTCTATACATATTAAATTTATCAAAATTGGAGTCCATTGGCCCATCAAATTCCATTTTGAAATACAAAATTTCCAAGCACTAGCTTTACCCTCTTTTGATAAATTTCCATGTAATTTCTACCAATAATTCATGTATTTAGGCCAAGGAACTCACCTCTAATCAAACTTAGTCGAAACCCCCTTTCAATTCCATCCAATAGCTCTAAAGGTTGCTTAAAATGGTGGAAATGGATTTTAGCTCGCGGAACAAAATAAGCTTAAAACCCTTTTAATAACAGGGATTTTCGCATATGCGGTCCCATTTCCGCATCGACGACTACCTCTTCTGCGGTTATTTTCCGCTTCTGCGGATCCTTATTTAAAATCCAAGACCGCTTCTGCGGTCACCCTTCCACATTTGCGTACCCCACATATGCGGATAATCCCCTTTCGCTCCTACGACAAAATTACCGCATCTGTGGACTCGCAGACGCGGCTTCCCTTTCGCATCTACGGTTTCTTCAATCGAAGCCCAGCACCGCACCTGCAATCTACCCTCCGCACCTGCTCATCCGCATCTACGATTCCTTTATGCAGATGAGGAAATACCAGATACCAAGTATTAACAGCAATCTCCCAACTCTAAATTTTATCCTGTTGGCCATCCGAAATCACTCGAGACACAAGGGACCTCAACCAAATGTGCCAACCCATCCTAAAACATCATTCAACTTTGCTCCAATCATCAAAACACCACGAATAGAACCAAAAACCATCAAATTAGATCGGATTCAACCCTAAGTTCTTCTAAAACTTTCGAATTATGCATTTGATCAAAATTCCGACCAAAACACCTCCGAATGACCTGAATTTTTGCGCACATATTCAAAATCACCTAACAGAGTAAATCTCAGAATTCCATTCCGACCCTTAGATCAAATTCTCACCTATCAACCAGAATTCTCCAAAATACAAACTTCGGCAATTCAAGCCTAATTCTACACCGAACCTCCAAAATTAATTTTGATCATACTCCTAAGTCACAAATAATCCGCCGAAGCTAACCAAATCACCAAAAATTACATCCGAGATCTCTAACTTAATAGTCAACATCCAATTGACTTTTCCAAAACAAACCTTCCTTCAAGAGACTAAGTGTCTCATTTCCATCTAAAACCAATCTGATTCGACTTATTCACGCAAGATTCCTATAATAAAAAATAAGGAAGTAGAAAATGGGGGAAACGTGGCAATAACTCACGTGACAAATACTCGTCCTCAAGCGGGTCAAGAAACACACCTAGAACCTCAAACATGTGAGGATATATTCTCCGCATCTCCCGCTCGATCTCCCAAGTAGCCTCCTCCACACGCCGACCTCTCCACTACACGTTTATCAAATCTATATTGTTTGATCTCAACTTTATAACCTGACGACTCAAAATTGCCACTGGCTCCACATCATAGGTCAAATCATCATCTAACTGAACGGTGCTGAAGTCCAATACATGAGACGGGTCCCTAACATACTTCCGGAGCATGGATACATGAAATATCGGATGCACACTCGACAAGCTGGGTGGCAAGGCAAGCTCATAAGCCACCTCCCTAATCCTTCTAAGTACCTCAAAAGGTCCAATGAACCACGGACTCAGCTTCCCTTTCTCCCCAAACCACAAAACACCCTTCATAGGCGAAACTTTCAGCAAAACCTTCTCACCCACCATATATGACACATCCCAAACCTTCTGATCCGCATAACTCTCTGCGGCGACTATGCTATATGAAACCTCTCTCGAATCACCTTAACCTTCTCTAAGGCATCCTGAACCATCTATGTCCCTAATAACCTAGCCTCACCGGGTCGAACCATACGATAGGAGATCTACACTGCCTCCCATACAACGTCTCATACAGATCCATCTGAATGCTTAATTGATAACTGTTGTTATAGGAAAACTCAAAAAGAGGCAAAACGTCATCCCAAGATCCTCCAAAATCAATAACAAAAGCACGCAACATGTCCTCCAATATCTGAATAGTATGCTCAAACAGCCCGTCCGTCTGAAGATGAAATGTTGTGCTCAAATCTACCTGCATACCCAACTCCCGCTGAAAAGCTCTCTAGAACTGAGAAGTGAACTGAGTACCCCTATCTGAGATAATAAACACTGGAACCCCATGCAATCGGACAATCTGTAGGATAAAAATCCCTAGCAGTCGCTCCGAAGAATTCATAGTACATACCATAATGAAGTGCATGGACTTGGTTAGTCGATCCACAATTACCCAAATCGAATCAAACTTGTTCAAAGTCCGACGAAGACCACTCACAAAATTAATAGTAATCCTCTCCCACTTCCACTTGGGAATAATCATCGGCTAAAATAGATTGCCTGACATATGATACTCACACTTTACATGCTGACAGTTGAGACACTGAGCCACAAACCATACAATATCCTTCCTCATCCTACTCCACCAATAGTGCTACCTCAAATCCTGATACATCTTCGCGGCACCCGGATGGATGGTATACCGCAAGCTGTGGGCCTTCTCAAATATCAACTCCCGAAGCCCATCCATATTGGGCATGAAAATCCGGCCTTGCATCCTCAACACGCCATTACCATCAATGGTCACATCTTTAGCATAATCATGCAGAACCCTATCCTTAAGGACAAGCAAATGTAGATCATCATACTGGCGCTCTCTGATGCGATCATATAAGGAACACGAAGAAACCACACAAGCTAACACTGACTAGGCTATGAATATATAACCTCACCATCGGATTGGCCAAAGCCTGGACAGCAACTGCAAAGGGCCTCTCCCCAACTGGAATATATACCAAACTCCTTATACTAACCGCCTTCCAGCTTAAAGCATCGACCACTACATTGGCCTTTCCCGAGTGACACAGAATGGTAATATCATAATCCTTGAGTAACTCTAGCAACCTCCACTGCCTCAAATTAAGATCATTTTGCTTGAATAGATGCTAAGGACTGTGATGATCGGTGAATACCTCGCAAGATACACCATACAAGTAGTGCATCCAAAACTTTAGAGCATGAGCTATAGCAGCCAACTCCAAATCATGTACACACTAGTTCTTCTCGTGGGGCTTCAACTAACGAGAAGCATATGCAATAACTATACCCTTCTACATCAACACACATTCAATGCCAACTCTTAAAGCATCACAATATACAATGTAGGAACCTAAAACTGATTGCAAAACCAACATTGGAGCGTGGTCAAAGTTGTTTTGAGCTTCTGAAAGCTCTCCTTGCACTTGTCCAACCATACAAATGTAGCACCCTTCTGAGTCAACTTGGTCAAGGGCGATGCAATAGAGAAAAATCCCTGAATAAATCAGCAATAATAACCTGCCAACCCAAGGAAAATGTGAATCTCTATGGCTGAGGTCGGTCTAGACCAACTCTGCACAACCTCTATCTTCTTTGGGTCGACCTGAATACCCTCGCTAGACACCACATGCCCCATGAAAGCTACTGAGCTGAGCCAAAACTCATACTTGGAGAACTTTGCATAAAGCTTCTCCTCCCTCAATATCTGTATTACAACTCATAAATATTGTGCGTGCTCCTCCTGGATATGCGAGTACACCAGAATATCATTAGTAAAAACAATCATGAATGAATCTAGATACGACCAAAATACACTGTTCATCAAGTGCATGAACGTTGCTGGGGCATTGGTCAGCCCAAAAAACATAACAAGAAACTCATAGTGCCCATATCTAGTGCTGAAAGCTGTCTTCATAATATTCGAATCCTTGATCTTCAACTGGTGATAGCCTGAACAGAGATGAATCTTGGAGAATACCCTCGCCCTATGAAGCTGGTAAAAAAAATCATCAATACGAGGTAGGGGATACTTGTTCTTCACTATTACATTGTTCAATTACATGTAGTCAATGCACATACTCATCGTGTCATCCTTCTTCTTCACAAATAGGACTGGCGCACCCTACAGTGACACACTAGGTCGAATGAACCCCTTATGTAGGAGTTCTTGAAGCCAATCCTTCAACTCTTTCAACTCCCCTGGTGCCATACAATACGGGGGGTATGTTTTTGACAAGTAAAGTAAGGTCAATCATGTACAATTGCCCCTAAGGGTTCCACACATTGGCACAAGGCCCCAAACATGCGCTAGCCCAGACTATAATGATATTAGTTAAATCCCAACAGAAATACAGTAGAATCATCAAACAGGATGGACCAAGTCCTAATCCCCAGCATTAATGGACCCCACGCTCATCATGCAGTGTGTCTCTACTATGTTGTACAAATCCGGGGTTTCAAACCCTCATAATATTATTTATAACCATTACTCACCTCAAGCCAGCCAAAGACCTACCTCGATATGCCCTTACCTCGCAAATCAACCTTCTCGAGCGTCGAATCTAATCAAACCCACAAGGAATACGTTACAATAGGCTAAGGGAACACAACCCAATCGAAAAGACTCGAAAAAACATCAAAATTCACGAAGTTGGCAAAACCTGAGCCTCGGGCCCACTTCTCAAAAAATTAGAAAGTTAATATCACCTGATTTGTTATCTAGCCACAAGTCTATACATATCAAATTTACCAAAATCAGCGTCTATTTGACCCCTCAAATTCCACTTTGAAATATAAAATTTCCTTGCCCTAGTTTTACATTCTTTGATGAATTTCCACAAATTTCCATGTAATTTCTACCACTAATTCATGTATTTAGGCCAAGGAACTCACCTTCAATCACACTTTGTCGAAATCCCCTTCAAATTATGTCCAATAACTCTCAAGGTTGCTTTAAAATGGTGGAAATAGACTTAAGCTCGCGGAACAAAATAAGCTTAAAAACCCTTCTGATAATAGGGGTTTTCGCATATGCGGTCCCATTTCCGCATCGGCGACTAGCGCTTCTGTGGATTCTCATTTAAAAGCCAAGACCGCTTCTGCTGTCACCCTTCCACATTTTCTTACCCCGCATATGCGAATAATCATCCGCTTCTATGGAAAGACCTGACTCAACCCCTTTCCTTCCTGTGACAAAATTATCGCATCCGTGGACTTGCAGATAATGACTTCTATTCCGCGTCTACGGACTCACAGATGCAGCTTCCCTTCCGTATCTGCAGTTTTTTCCATCCAAGCCCAGCACCGCACCTATAATCTATCCTCTGCACCTGCGTATCCGCATATGCGGTTCCTTTTAACAGATGCAAAAATACCAGATATTATGTATTAACAAAAATCTCCCAACTCTAAATTTCATCCCATTAGCCATCCAAAATCACGCCGAGGCCCCCTGGACCTCAACTAGAAGTGCTAAACCATCCTAAAATATCATTCAAAATTGCTCCAATCATCAAAACACCACGAATAACACCAAAACATCAAATTACATGGGATTCAAGCCTAAGTTCTTCTAAAATTTCTTAATTATGCATTTGATAAAAAATACGACCATAACACTTCCGAATGTCCTGAAAGTTTGCACACACATCCAAAATTACCTAACAAAGCTACACCAACTCTGGAAATTCCATTTTGACCCTCAAATCAAATTCACACCTATCAACTGGAATTCGCCAAAATACTAACTTCACCAATTCAAGTCTAATTCTACATCGGACCTCCAAAATCAATTCTGATCACACTCCTAAGTAACAAACCATCCCCCAAAGCTAACCAAATCACCGAAAATCACATCTGAGCCGTTTAATTCGATAGTCAACATTCGATTGACTTTTCTAAAATAAGCCTTCCTTCAAAAGGGTATGTGTCTCATTTCCATCTAAAACTAATCCAATTCAACTCATTCATCCAAGATTCCTATAATGAAACATAAGAAAGCATAAAATGGGGGAAATGTGGATGTAACTCATATGACGAGGGGCCGGGTTGTCACATCCAGTTACCTGGGAAAGAAAAATCACTACTATTCATAAATCAAAGAACATTGCAATTCTTAAACTGGATGAGTTAATTGGAAATCTCACTGCCTATAAACTTAGAAGGCAAACCATGAAGATGGATGCACCTAAGAAGGAAAGAAGCCTGGCCCGTAGAATCATTGAAGGTGCTGATGTAGAGGAGGATAAAATGGCTATGATCACGAGGGATTTCAAGAAGTATCTAATGAGAGGAAAGTGTTCTTCAAGAGGCACAACTTACAACAAACCAATGGTCCCTGAGAAAGACCAATGAGGGTTGTTACAAATGTGATAAGACTAACCACATGATCAAAAATTGTCCTCAATGAGAAATTGAATGGAAGAAAGAAATGGTTGAACGAAGAAATAGAAAGAAGGAAAAAGTTCATCCCAAGAAGAACAAAGGATCAATAAAGGCTATGGTTCCTTCTTGGGGAGAAAGCTCAGGTGAGGATTCAGAAGATGAAGATGGAGATGAACAAGCATCTATGAACATTGGAGAGTCAGTTGATGAATCAGAGGTACATGTGATTCATCTCAAAGTCAAGATAAAAAAATTTATCTAAACAAAGGCTATTTGAGTTATCGGTAGATTTTATTGATGAATTTGCGGTCATAAATAATGAAAAGTAATAGTTGTCTAAGGAATATGTAATCTTGAAAGTTAAGTGCTAAAATATGAAACTCAGGGCTAGTGAAAGTGATAGTAAAAATGCCGAATTGAAGAACCAGGTTCTTGAACTTGACACTACTATGTTAGAGCTTAGATATCATAATTTAAAACTAAAATTAGGAATTGGTAAAACGAAATAAGCTGATCACGTACGTCTCATCTTAGATAAAAATCTACAAAAAATGAAGGATGAGTTTTACAAAAAGGATGAGTAGATAAAAGTCCTTAAATATGATCTAGGCAAGGTTAAGCATGAACTAGAAAGAACTTGCAAATGGAATAAGTTCTCGGATGCACTATCATGGCTACAAGAACTTCATAGTAGCAATAAGAGAGGACTTAGCTATAACGATCCGACCAGTCATTACGGGAGTTATCGCCCTATTTTCTTCACTTAATACTTCAGTATGTTAATTTATATGTGTTCAGAGATTTAGAAGCTAATCGGATGGAATATAGATAGAAATGAGGCAATAAACCTCTTTATGTGAAGAATAGTTTGGAAAAGTCAATCGGATGTTGACCGATCAGTTAGAAAGCTCGAAATGGATTTCTGACAATTCTACTAGTTTTGGGGGATGATTTATGACTTATGAGAGCAAACAGAATCGAATTCGGAGGTCCGGTGTAGATTTAGGCTTGAATTGGCTGAGGTTGAATTTTGGCTACATCTGAACGGTAGATAAGATTTTGATCCGGGGCTCAGAATGAGATTCTGAGAGTTGCAATAGCTCCGTTAGGGTATTTCATATATGTGTGCAAAATTTTAGGACATTCGGAGGTGTTTAGGTCGGGTTTTTGATCAAGTGTTAGTTTCGGAAGTTTGAATGAAAATTAGGCTTGAATCCGTGAGAAATTGTTGATTTCGATGTTTATGATGGTGTGTTTATGTTGTGATCAAGTGTGATCGAAGTAATGTGATGTATTTGTGCTTTTGGTTGAGGTCCTGGGGCATCGGAATGTTTTCGGGAGGTTAAACGGGAAAATTTCTAAGTTATAACAGATCTGAGATTCTGGCTTCTGGTATTTTCGCATCTGCCGAAATAGGACCGTAGAAGCGGTTCCGCAGATGAGGCCATTGGAATGCAGAAGCGACCTGGGGAGGCTGGGCATGGTTCCACAGAAGCGAGGAAAAATCTCGCAGAAGCGAGATTCGGCTGGTTAGAGATTTTCGCAGAAGCGGACAAAGAGCCGCAGGTGCGATATTTGGGCCGTAGAAGCGATCCTGGCCTTTAAGTTCCGTAGAAGCGGACTCGCCTAAGTGAGTATATTTTTGCAAATCAGAAATCATAAGTGATTTAATGAAACAGTGTATCGAATTTCAGAGTTCAAAACACACATTTTTAACTTCGGGGGGAGACGAATTGCGAGGGTTTTCAATGAGAAACAGTGGAAAATCATCAGGTAAAGTTTCCAAAATTCAAATTATGTTATTATAACGTAAAAACATAGATTAAACGCCCAAAAAGTGAGGATTTAAATGAAAAACATAGCGGTTAGGGCTTGGAAATTTAGGAAGATAAAAGTGGAAGTTGAGGGGTCAACCGGACTCCATTTTCAATAAACTTTATATGCACGGACTCGTGGCGAGATGAGGAATCTGTTAGTATGATTTTCAGATTTTTTTGAGAAGTGGGCCCGGGGTTCAGGTTTTACCAACTTGGTGCATTATTGTGTTTTTAAAGTAAATTTGATTGGGTTGTGTTTCTTTGACCCATTTTGATGTAATTGTTGTGGTTTTGACTAGATTTGATGCACAAGGCGGCAAATTCAAAGGGAAAAGGCATCGCAGATGAGTCCACGGTGGGCTAGAGGTGAGTAGTTAGTGTATATGGTAGCCCGAGTGTTCGAAATCTTGGCTTAGCACATTGTGACGCTATTAGGGCGTGGCTCGCACCCCATGGCATGTGCCGGATTGACTATGACTGGGGATTGAGACTTGGTCCATCCTGAATATGAATAATATGTTATTGGCGATTGAAACGCACACTGTGTTAGATATATTTGTGGGCTGTAAGCCATGTTTGGGGCCTTGTGTCGACCTGTAGAATCCCTAGGGGATAGATATATATGTGATAGCTTGGTTTGCCTAATCACTGATCTCAGTCCTGGTTTGAAATCACTATTATGAATTGCTAAGTCACATGTTCTTGGAAAATTAAATAAAATCAAAGTATTTTCATTATTATTGAACTAGAACCTGGAAATAAATAATTTGAACTGTTGTGTGACTCATATTCATGTTGTGGACTGAGGATGGATCGGGCTGCACACTGCAGCAGATGATATGAATATTGTGCTTGGGCTGAAGGAGCCCATCTGGAGTCTGTATACACCCCTAGTAAGTGTCGTCGATGTTAAACGGATCGGCTACACGCCATAGCGGTCATATGCATTGCATTGCATTTTTATTTGTAAATTATCTGTGCTAATTGTGATTTGATGTTTTTGTTAGTTCGTGGTAGGTATCGGACTGTAGTTTAGCCTTACTCTGTGGTATTCTGTGGATTTCTTGCTTTTAGCTATTAATATATATTTTTTACTTACTGAGTACTTAGTACTCACCCCTACTCTCCGCACTTTTGTGTGCAGATTCAGGTACACAGGAGGGTTAGACAAGCACTCCAGCTTATATCAGAGTTATTCGAGTTGCTGAGGTAGCTGCCGGCGTTCACAGAACCTAGCTTCTCTTTCCATTCAGTTATTACTATATGTTTCAGACTTGAGTATTTCATTCAGTATTTCTATTAACATGCAGTCATGTTTAGAGGCTCTAGACTTGTGACCCCAGAACTTTTAGGAGTGTCATTTCCTTTTTTGCACTTCTTGAGTTGTCTTTTTGGGACAGGTTTTTATTTGAAATCAGTTGTTGGTCTGGCTTGCCTAGCTTTAGGGTTGGGCGCCATCACGACCGAATTTGGGCTGTGACAATAGCTATGGGCCCCCTACACCTAAGTGGGATCCCAAAAGCAAGTTCATCACACTTCCTAAGAATAAAATCTCCTCACACTGTGGTAAGACTGGTCACTACAAAAGTGAATATAATACAAAAGAAAAGGCCAGCTAAAAGAATAAAATCTTTGTTTAAGGGAAAAATAGACTCCCAAGATAGGTTAAAAAGAATTTAATTTGCCCGTTTGTCCTATAGGGGCCCAAACTAGTTTGGGTTCCTAAGACTAACACCTGATTTCATTTGCAGGTCCAACTGAATGGAAGCAGCCAAATATGGTACATGGATAATGGCTGATCAGAGCATCTGATTGGAAGCAAGAACCTATTCCATTCACTTGAGGACCTAAAAGGAGGTAATGTCCTCTTTGGAAATTGTAAGAAAAGTGAGATTATAGGGGTCAGAAAGGTAGGTAAGGCAGACTCACATTCCATTGAGAATGTCTACTTGATAGATAACTTGAAATATAGCCTAATCAGTGTATCACAACTGTGTGACGAAGGTAACTTGGTAGCATTCACCTCTACCAAATATTTTGTGATAAATCTTACCACTGACAAGATTGTTTTGCAGGGAAAAAAGTAAACAATATATACATTATAGATCTGCCCATTCTTTCAGAAAAAGAACTCTCTTGCTTAAGTGTGTTGGACAATGATCCCCTCATTTGGCACAAAAGGCTTGGACATGCAAGGATAAGTCAACTCAACAAATTAGCCCCCAAGGACCTGATGATAGGGCCGCCTAACATCAAGTTTAAGGAAGACAAAGTTTGTAAGACTTGTGCAATGGGGAAGCATGTAAGATCCTCTTTTAAAAGCAAGAAAGTGGTAAGCACGAGCAGGTCGATAGAACAGGTTTATATGGATCTCTGTGGTCCAATGAGAATATTAAGGAGAGGTGGTAAAAAATATATGATGGTGCTTGTTGATGATTACTCTAGGTTTACTTGGACATTATTTTTAACATTTACTGCCTTTGTTAGAAAAATGCATAAATAACTATGTAATCAACTTGCATCAATTAGGTTTGATCAAGGGACTGAATTTGAAAATGCTAAGTTTTATACATTTTGTGATGAGCATGGCATAGATCATAATTTTTCTTCCCTAAGACTTCAAAACAAAATGGAGTAGTTGAAAGAAATAATAGGACACTTGAAGATATGGCTAGGACTATTCTTCTTTCTAGTAAACTGCCCCATAGCTTCTGGGCAGAAAGTGTAGACACTGCATGTTACATTA
Organism: Nicotiana noctiflora; assembly: GCA_032618575.1. Lineage (NCBI taxonomy): Eukaryota > Viridiplantae > Streptophyta > Magnoliopsida > Solanales > Solanaceae > Nicotiana > Nicotiana noctiflora. The sequence goes on from JASVEL010007329.1 coordinate 117,255, forward strand.
TTAATAGGTGCATGACCATACTTTTTGTAGAAAAGAATCTCTATGAGTTACCTAAAGGAAGAAAACCAAATATATCCCATCTTAGGGAATCTGGATGCAAGTGCTTTGTGCACAACAATGAAAAGGACTCCCTAGGTAAGTTCGATCCCAAAAGTGATGAGGGAGTATTCTTGGGATATTTTTCATATAGCAAAGCTTATAAAGTGTATAAAAAAAGAAATATATGTGTAGAAGAAAGTGTACATGTAGTTTTTGATGAAACTAACAAGTTTTCTAAGAGACAGGAACATGAAGATGAGGATATTGGGTTGGTAAAAGGTTAAATGAAGTCATAGCCCAAGCTAAAGCTGCACCAGAAGAAGGAACATGTGTTGGAACGTGTTCTTCCATTCAAGGCAACATGACAGGGGGAACTAAATCTAATTCCCAAATAGAACATGTCCATGAACATGTTCTTCAGCAACAGAACATAGGAGAAATGTCAAATAGAAACCAGTTGGTTGTGAAACCTTACAAGTATCAAAGTTCTCATCACATTGAGAACATAGTTACTGATCCAACTTCTAGAATTAAAACAAAATCTCAATTAAAGAATTTGTGTGCTTTTGATGTTTTCCTATATCTTATTGAACCTAAAAACGTTGTTGAGGCTTTGTAGGATGCAGGTAAATGCAATACAAGATGAACTCAATCAGTTTGAAAGGAGTCAAGTTTGGCATCTAGTTCCAAGACCTAAGGATAGATCAGTAATTGGCACAAAATGTATCTTTAGAACCAAAATTGATGAAGATGGCATTGTTACAAAGAACAAGGAAAGGTTGGTGGTTCAAAGTTATAGCCAGTAGGAAGGCATAGACTATGATGAGACCTTTGCTCCAGTTGCAATGTTGGAAGCAATAAGACTCCCCATAACCTTTGTTGCATACATGGAATTTACTCATTACCAGATGAACGTCAAGAGTGCCTTCCTAAATGGCTACTTATAGGAAAAAGGGTTTGTCAAATAACCTTCAAGATTTGAAAGCAAGGAGTGTCTGAATTATGTATACAAACTAGACAAGCCACTCTATGGACTCAAGCAGGCCCTAGAGCGTGGTATGAATGACTATCCAATTCCTTCTTGCACATGGATACAAGAGAGGTAAAATTTATAGCACTCTATTCTCGGGTGAAATTTTAAGGATCTTCTCATAGTACAAATATAAGTTGATGACATAATGTTTTGGGCAATCACTGAAAAACTAAGTAAGAAATTTGCTAAACTTATAGGGAGTGAATTTGAAATGAGTATGATAGGTGAGCTTAATTTTTCTAAGGCTTACAAATTAAACAAAACTCAATAGAACCATGATCCATCAGCAGAAATATGCAAAAGAGTTGATTAAGAAGTTTAAAATGGAAGAATCAAAGAAAATATACACTCTTATTGCAACAAAATTGGACATAGATAAACCTGGTTCATTTGTAGATAAGAAGTTGTATAGGGGTATGATCGCTTCACTTTTGTATCTTACTGCTAGTAGACCTGTCTGTTTTTAGTGTAGGTCTTTGTGCTCGATTTCAAGCAAATCCAAAGGAATCCCACTCGGCTGCTGTTAAGAAAATATTGAGATACTTGAAAGGCACTACTAACCTTTGTCTTTGGTATCCAAAAGGTAGTAACTTTAACCTAGTGATATATGATGATGATGACTATGCAGGTATCCTTGTGGATAGGAAGATCATCTCAGGTATGGCACACTTTCTTGGTTCATGTCTTGTGTCATGGGCTACTCAAAAGCAAAATTCAGTGGCCTTATCCGCTGATGAAGTTGAGTATGTTATTGTTGCTTCCTGTTGTGTTCAATTGATGTGGATCAAATATCAGTTGATGGATTCTGGTATTGAATTTGGTTGCACCCTTTTTTTTAACAATATTAATTCTATTATTATGACTAAGAACTCGGTTCATCATAAGAGAATTAAGCACATAGATTTAGACACCAATTTTTTAGCGACAACTATGATAAAGGACCGATTTCTATAGAATTTTGTACCACTGATAAACAAATTGCTGACATCTTCATAAAAGTAGTAAGTAGAGAGAATTTTGAAAGGTACAAGTTAGAATTAGGAATGATTAAGATTACCTAATGGGATCAGTTTAGAATACACAATAAAAAAATGAACAAAATAATTTTGGTTAGAAAATTGTGAACTTGTGTAAATATCTTGATTAATCTTTACTTAGTCTCATACTATAAATAGTATACTCCTGTGGCATGTATTGATATGACTCACTGATCTCTAACAAAATTTTCTCTATTGGTAAACTGAGGCATGATTGAGAGGATTCTTATTGAAGGACATGGTTCATCAGTATTGGTTCATCTGAATAACGAGGTATATTTTTTTACACTTTCTATAATTAGGAATATTAATATTTAATTCATGAGAAGAGTCCTGCCTATGTTAAAAATGTCAGGAAAAAACCTATCCTTTTGACTCTAAACTAGTTTCATCTCTATTAGAATCCTCACCGCATAATGCCTTGAATCTAGGGAATCTTAACCGCTAGTTCAACCTGAATTTCATGTTGATTGGACATCTAATTGATTACAATAAGCTTCCTTTAGACATTAGTTAATCCTCTCTGTATAAAAATCATCATCACCATCATCACTACCACTCACATATTTCTCTAAACCGTCAATTCTATTTCGTTTTGTACTCTTCTCTCCTCTAAAACCTAATTTAGACATTCTCTTCCAGAATTAGCAAGGATGAACAACCCCCAAGATAACCAAAGCACTCCTCCACCACCTACAACTTCTGATTCCTCCACTACTCCTCAACCTAACACAACCCCCAACCTAGGAGAAGGCGAGAGAAGATGCTTGCTTGCAAAATTGTGGCGACACGTGCTCTTTCAAAGAAACTAAATACCAAATTAAAGGCTAGTCAAGCCCGAGATTTCTAAATTTCTGATGATTCTTTCAAGTCTACGAGTGAGAGGGAAGGAACTGGTTTTCCGTTTTCGAGAAAGCACAAAATTCCCCCTCTGAGGTACGTTTGTTCTAGTTGAAAATTTGGAAAATCATTTTGTTCTAGTTGGGTCTGTTATGAATGGGGAAATGCCTAAGTCAAGAAGGAGATAAGGTAAAAATAAAAATGAAAAGGAAAAGGAGAGTGAGGTTGTGAGTAGTGATGTAAGGGGAAAATAAAAAGAAATGGTTGAGTCCTCACCAACTTTTAAAATGGTTAGACCGGCTATCTGTGCTGAGCATGAAAACATGGTAGAGAGTAGAAAGAAAACAAGGGGAAGTGGTTCAAGGGAAGCTGCTGATGGGCTGGTCAATCTAGTTCACATGCAGATGAACCTGGTTCATCTATTTAGGATACTCTAGCAGACCTTATGAAGAAAGCGGGTGAAAGGTATAACCCTAAGAAAAGGAGAACCCCAACACCAAAATCTCCTAACACTGCAAAAACTACCAAGAAAAGGAATCCACTTCTCCAATAGCTGTTGAGATTCCTCTAACAAAAGGAAGGTCAACAAATAGTAAGTTGAAGCAAAGTGAGGATGAGTTACAAGAGGCTATGGCAGAAAGCAAGAAAAAAAATGAATGGACAAAGGGAAAGCTAAGGTTGCAAAGACTGTTGAGGCTATTGATGTGGATGTGATGGACTCGTTCCTTCAAGAAGAACATATGACTGTAGATGTGGAGGTTCAGACACCTAAGCCAAAGAAAACCAAGACTTCTTCATCTGTTTCCATGGCTGCTGAACCTTTTTCTTTGGCTAAAAGAATAAGGTCTGCTGTGAAAGCCAAGAAAGTTAAGACTAATGAGGAAGAAGATTAGAGTGGTGTAGAAGAGGGTGAATCTGACTATGAACAAGATAAGTTGTCCATGTTTGGTAAAAGGAAATCTTAAAGGGTAGACTTTTAAAGTATTTGAAGGAAGTGGGGATGGTTTGACTGGTTGATGCTCTAGCTGTTCAGGGCTGGAAGGACATGGTCCTTCAGTTGGGTGGTAGGCTAGCAAGAAATGAGGTTATTGAGTTCATGGACAATGTAGAGGTCAAGGATTGTAGAGTTACCAATTAGGTGAAAGGGGTTCAAGCGATATTCGATGCAAAAGAGCTGGGTGAAATACTTGACATTCCTTCTGAATGGTATGATGACTATACGAGGCAAAGATGGCCATGTCTGGACTCCCTTCCTAGTGCCCTTGCCATTACTAAGAAATTATGTGATGTCAAACAAGTGAATGAGGTCAAGGTTGTGCATAAGAGTGAGATGAAGCCTTGCCACAAAGACCTATTTGAATTTGTCAACAAGTATTTGCTGCCTAGGTAGGAAAGAAGACACATTGCTAACTACATGAATTTGGTTTTGATGAAGTGTGTCTTGAAAGTGAAAGGCAGATCAAACTGGCCTGCATTTATAATCAATATACTCGATAGGGTTATCACTGGCTCCAAGGCCCATGCCACTCTTATGATTTATTCTCACTACTATTCTTGATCATTGTAAGGTGCCATTAAAGAAGTGGGAAATATCCACAAACAAAGACCATTTTAGAATCAATACCCGATTGCTTGTGATTATGAGGTTAATGCCATTCCCAATAAGCCCGGTTCATCTAAAAAGACACTTATCAATAGCAAGGTTATAGCTCTATTGCAGGAGAGTGGGGCAAGGGATGCTGAAATAGTTAGGCTGAAGACTCGCTTGGCAGAGGTTGAATCTGAGAGAGATTCTCTCAGAACCGAGCTCACAAAGGAAAATGAGAAGAATAATGGCATTCTTCAAAACATGATGCACTTTCTCCAAGCTAAAACCCAACCCTCTAGTTCTTCCAAGCCTTAATTTCTTTAGCCTTCATTTTCTGAAACTTGTGTAGACCTCTCAGTGACCCAGAACCTAGATTAGGGATTTTTCTTATTTTTCTCTTTTTGACTATTTTAATTCTTTCGGTAGATTGTGGAAGAATCATATTGTCTATCAATGAAGTTTGTTATTTTTGCTCTTGTTGACTATTTATCTTTCTTTGATAGTTTGAATATGTTTGGTTTATTACTGGTGATTAATCCATGATGCACTTGTAGTTGCCCCAGAGGCCATGTGTAATTTTTAAAATTCTAGGAATCATACTATGTTTATGAAACTTTTCGATGATGCCAAAAGAGTGAAGAGATATTGTGATTTATATTAAGAATAAGTAATGTTTATACCCTGATGAACCTGGTCCTTGATGATAAGTATCAAAATTTCTAACTTCGCATTAATGATTATGTTGAGTTTTGATAGGGCCTAAGTGAGTAAAAAGCATAGAGTTTGTCATCATCAAAAAGGAAAAATTTGTTGGCCCAAGTAAATGTGAGTTTTGAAGACTGATAATGGAACTCAAACATGCATCAGGTCCATCCTAGTGAAGCACATATATGGTTAACTCAAGAATGTGAGATGCACGTGAAGAAGATAAACCGAACTTACCAAAAGTGATATCTCCTGATCCTGATCGAAAAGGTTTCATATTGGATAAGGATAAAGACTCCTTACTCAAAGAGAACACAGTTTAAGAGAAGGATAGAGTTATAGGTTGAGATCAACTAGAACTCTTCCGCCGAGGAAGATAGCATCATAATTCTGGTCAATCTCTATTTACTAACTCCATAAATATCAGTGTTGTTTTGTTTTATAGATAACGCACATATGTAGAAGTTAAACATAAATTGAGAGAAAAATAGAAAGGTAATTTTGCAAGAAATTTGTATATGATTCAAGCGTGCAAACTTGAAGCTACTTGAACTAGATAGAAGAACCGGTTTTGAGTGTCTGTCTATTGTTTCCAGTTCAATTATAGTAGGTATTTTCATATTGTACCTTTCAGTTTATCCAGAAGTAATTGTATTAGGTACTCGGAGTTTTCAAGTTAGAGTTAATTTGAAGTTGTCGCAACAATTGAGGCTATGTGCTACAACAGAATTAGAGTTAATCCTAGGCTTACAAAAGGGTTTTTGTAGAATGTAGTTTTTGGCTTAGTGATTTTAGTTAAGAGTTTGGCATAATCCTATTGGAAAATAGGTCGTGATTTTTTCACCTTTTGAGCCACGTGTTTTCCATGCAAAATCCTCGTGTTCTTTAATTTTTATCCTTTTTATTCCACAACAGTAGTAGTTGGAACACGAAGAAGAACTAGGTCCTTCCATAATCAGTTTAAGCGACAAATTGGTCATCACACAAATCACTCCCATCCTCCACTTCTAGTGTGGTATTGAAGTATAAAACATCAGTCTATTTATCACATCCTCTTATATCTTTGATGCGATTTAGCTGTGTTTCTAAATTTTTAATTCCTTCGTGTGGAATCAAATTTTGAGAATATTTGTCACTATCGTTCGATGACTCGTGATGGTGAAACATAATATTTTATTAGCAAAACTGAAGGTATTTACATTATAGAGCTAAAGAAAGATCGAAAAGCCTCTTGATTGGAATTTATTAGTCTCTATCACTTTCTAATGTATGTAAGGGTGAAAAAATGGATAAAAGAAAATGAGTAACCACCCATATTATCAACTAAAATATGGGTTAGATAATGAATATTTCAAAAATGAATCGAGTACTAATATTACCCATATTATCCATATTTTAAATGGGTTGGCACTGACTATCCTATGGGTAATAAAGTCAAAAGCTCCCCAAAAGCATATTTGGGGAACAAATTAGCATGCCTAAGCATTGGATGGTGCCTTAAAGGAACAAATATTTGCACATGGAAGAAAATTCATATTAGAGGTTGAGGCTAACGTGAAGCCATGAACGCATACTAAGGTTAACCATTTCATCCGCCCGTTAACCTATTTTTTATTCGTATTAAATATGGATGACCTGACCCGCCCTTTGCCATCCCTAAATATATGCTGACAGTTTATTCGGCCTCCGGAAATCACATTCGCCATTTTTAGAATTTAGAATTCCAATACAAGAAGAGTAATACATCTTCCTAGATTTTTAGGGACTTTATATAACATTATTCACTAGGTCATGAACCATAAGAAAAGAAGTATAATGTTTTGGTGATTGTTAAGGCTTTGAGTAGGCGCAAAAAATATTGGATTTTACTTTAAGCATAGACGAATCATGGAGAGAGAACAAAAGCATGATTGACTATGATAATGAATATTTGCGTTAAAGGAGTTATCTATATGTTGGATGACAAGAACAGATTCATAGTTGCATTTGATAATAAATTGCGGTATAGTAGAAATGAAGGGAAGATTAGAGTTGCTATTCTCTGGCCAAAAGGATTTGTGGATTTTGGAAAATTTCAAAACCGAAGAGTGAGAGAGTCATTGCAGTCACTTTCCATACTGGAAACGTATACAAGAAAAATTACAATGGATAAATAGCATGTGTTAAATATTCGACGATTATTGTAATGGAGAGATAGTATTTATCGCGCTTAAGACTGATATTAGAGATATTTAAAAATTCGAGGAGTTCCAACAGAAGAGGCAATTTTTGGCATTCATAAGTCTGTAGAAAGCCTCTTCACATCTACAAAATAAAATGAGGTACTCATCACCAAGTTTATGATTTAAGACATTTAAAATTTGTAGTTTCTGATTTTTCCTTGATTTGTTTGTTTTATTAATTTTAGGGAAAATGGTCAGATTTATTCTTTTACTTTAGTAAATTATCCATGTTTATCCCTAATTTTACTATCGGTACAAATAAACTCCTATAATTAAAAAACTAGAAAAGAATACCCCCAACCTTAACCGCTATCCACTATGGCAAATGACCCATCAATAAAAAATAAAAAAGGGTCAAATGTACCCATGTACTATTGAATATAGTATTTAGAAAGTCCTCGTTATATTATTGATACTTTTGAGACACTACTATTAGAATATTGAATATTTGTACCTTTTCATTAATGGAGGGAACACGTGTTCAATATCTGTGCAATTTTTAGATCCAAGTTAAATACACATCTCAAAATTAAGACCTGACCCAACCATTTCAATAATCCATACCCAATTAAATGGAAACCCCACTTAAATGAAAATGACCCTTCTCATTTTACACCAGCCCTAATTTTGTCTATCTTTTCTAAGTCTGATTTCTTTAATAAAATTTGGCGATAGAAGGCCTGCGCATGAAGTTCGACAATTTAGGGATGGATGAGTTAAAAGGTACCATCTTTCTTTATAAAATTGTTCCCTTTTTTGTTTTTAGTCGATTTATTATGCTATTTTATTGAATGTGCTAGTTGGTATAGTGTTTGTGTTCTAGGATATCGAATAATTTCTTAAAGGTGGTTTAGGGTTTCTTATTTTTCTATCGTTTACATTTTTTGTTTCTATCTTGACAATGCTATATAAATTTGATTACTTTTTTATTGTAGTAAATAAATGGGTCCTTTAAATTATTTACATGTTGGACATTTTTGCGGTTATTTTGTTGTGTTATGAATTCTTTATTAAGGGAGGGTCCTCATAGCGCCACATAAAATGCAGATTCTGCCTTTTTTTATTGTTGGGGAGGGGGGCCCTCACATGTTTATTTCTACTTTTTATGCCTCTTTTGTTAGTTCCTTTATTGTTTTCTTATTTTTCATGTCCTTTCTTAGTTGCTTGTTTGCAGAAAGTCGGTGATGGTATTAATTAACTTAATATTTAATTATGACGGTGACTGGATTTATAAGCCACAGGTGCTATACCCAAAAAAAGTGCAGCACGTTAAGAAAGGATATGACCCAGACCTTCAATATTTTATGATTTAGTCAATAAGTTCATAAAAATACTGGGATATGTAGGGGTCTAACAACCAATAGTTGAAGTCCCTTGTCGTACACTTTATTAGATTGTAGGGGATGAGGGTATTAGACATTTATTAAAGCTAATTTGTAATGAATATAAAGTGATCAACATGTTTGTTGTTGATGAATGTTATCCTCATTTGCATAGTATATCTAATATTATAGACCATAATATGAATGAGGTTGGAACTGATTGTAGCTTGAGTGATATTGGGTTTGACTCTAGTTTTGATTCTGATGGGTATGATTCTGAAGAACCGAATCTATTAAAATCACAAATAGTGAGTACTAGGAGTTGTATAGGGTACGACTTTTAAGAATACTGCAGAAGTTAGGAAATGTCTTAAGTTTTATTCTTTGGCTAATAAGAAAGAACATAAATTGGAGAAGAGTGACAACATCAAGGTTAGGTATACTTGCATAAACATAAATAACCGCGCTTTTGTGTGTTTAGTATCCAAGGAAGGGATGTTGGGGTTAAAATTAAGATCCTAAATCTGAACCATAGTTGTGACACGTTATTTGATAATTCTACTATTGAATATCACCAATATAGCTCAATATTTTAAGATAAATTTACAAGATGATCTAAAATTTAAGGTAAGGGAGACGGGGGATGACTCGAAGAGGATATTTAAGTTAAATGTTAGTTATGGGTAGTGCAAGAGGGCAAAGAGGATGGTATTGGAGACTCCAAAGGATAGTTTTACTAATGAATATAATAAGCTTGAGGCTTATGCTATTACATTAAGGGAAAATAATCCTAGAAGTGATATTGTTATCAATCTTTCAAAAAATACACTTGTTGAAGAAAAAGAAGATTTCTTAGGTTGTGGATTTGCTTTCAAGCAATGAAGATGGGTTTAGTTTGGGGCTTACACCATATATTGGTGTTGATGGTATATTTTTGAAGGGGAAGTCCAAGGGAATATTGCTAGTTGTTGTGGGTCGGGATAGTAGCAATCACTTCTACCCTTTGGCATTGGCAGTTGTTGACAAAGAAACAAAGGAAACATGTATTTGGTTTCTGGAATTACTGAAGAATACCTTGAACCTCAAATATGGTGAAGGGATCACTTTCATGTTAGACAGGTAAAAGGTAACTTTTTATTTTATTGTATTTCTTTTGTCATTTACTTTGATGTTATATGCATACTAGCTAATACAAGTTTTTTTGGGTTGACTTGAAAATATCTTGGGATTAACTAAAGTTTTCAAAACTGTCCTTCTAAAAGCACACCACAGATTATGTGTCAGGCATATTAAGCTAACTGGTGCAAATTATTTTACACTGAACAACACAAGAAGCTGCTTTGGGGGTGTGCATGGGACACATATGAAGAGGAATTCAAAGATCAACTAAAGAGATTATGAGAATTGAAGAAAGAAGTTGCTGAGGGTCTGTTGAATTATCCACCTCAAACTTGGTATACAGCTTACTTGGATATTGTATGCAAGAATCAGTCAGTTGATAACAACCTGACTGAATTCTTTAACAAATGGATTCTGGATGCTAGATTCAAGCCATTAATTAAGATGTTGGAGGATATAAGACTCAAGGTCATAAACATGATAAGGATACATGGAAGAAGAAGTGAAGACATGGGCTACTGAATTTAGTCCAAAAGCCATACAACAGTGTAGATTGGTCCATATTTTAATGCCAATGCCAATGGTGACAATGGGTATGAAGTGTTTGAGGCAGGTGATAAACTTTGTGATAGGCTGGACTTGGAAATGTGTACTTGCAGGTTATGGGGTCTTACTAGAATATCATGCCCTCATGATATTGCAGCTATGCTCCGTAAGAATATAGACCCACTGACATGAATGAATTGGTGGTTTGGCAAGGAAGCATACTTATTGACTTCTAAACACAAGTTACAGCATGTTCTAGGAAAAAAATTTGGAAAATTAAACCTTTCCAAGCAATGGAACCACCAGATCTTGTGAAGATGGCTGGTAGGTCAAATGTCAAGAGCGAGAAGGAGAAGAATGAAGCAATTACAAGGCAAAGAGGGTGGTCTTTGCCAGAAATAGTAGGGTGATGACTTATGGTAAATGTGGAAAATCATACCATAATGCAAGGACCTCTGGCATGACAAACTACCTCAATTATCTAGCTGTATTTAGTTTTATTTGTGTTCTTGTATGTTACCTCAATTATATGTGTATATTACCTCAATTAGCTTCTTTATTTAACAGCCATCAAAGGATAAAGACAAGACAAAGCAACCTCAAAGGAAGCAAATATCTTTAATAGATGAGAAAACAGAAGAGGATATAAGCTTATCAGCGCCTCCATTATCTCAATCCAGTCAAGGCACAAAATTTAACTTTATGCAAATATCTACATGTAGGAGAGTTAGGCAGTCAAGCAAGAATGTAGATGCTAACATCCCAGAACTTGGCAATGATAAAGATGTTGTTGTTAGGCCGACGACTATATAAAAAATTATGACAAGACTTTAAAAGAAGCAAAAAATAGCTATACCAAATGGGAAAAGATCAATTAACTTCATAGGTGACACCATTGGTGCTAGTGAGCCCAAAGATAATCCATATACACCACCATAACTTACCTAGAAGGGACAATCTGCTACAACTGGGAATCAACTAGAGTAGCGAAGGCAACTGAGGATTGGGAAGTTGCAATAACAGAAAGGAAAATGAATCTCAAGTTTGGGACTTATTTGTTTTGTTTTTGGGATGTAATTAGTGCAATCCGACTATACTTTTGTAGTGTTTGATGTTGTTGGTACTGAAACGTGAAATGAATGTCATCTCAGAACTTAATATTGTAAGTTTTGGGGTTATAAAATGGAATCCAATTATCAAGATATGTATTTACTGCTTTGATAGTACATTTTAGATGGTTAATGTTTAATGTCAATGATGTTGTCTTTGTTTTGATGTTGTGTTGATCACGACTTTCATGTATGTACTATTGTGATAGTACATTTTGGATTATAATATTCTGAAATATGCAGGTGTATTCTTCTGTTGTGCTAATTGTTGCAGTTAATATAGCTGCTGCAGTTATAGCCAATTTTGTGATGATTATTGCAGTTGGTATAGTTAAGGAAATATGCCGGTATATTCTGTAGTTGATTAACTCAAAATATGTAGGTGTATAAATATGTAGTTCTGCAGTTGGTTTACATGAAATATGCAGGCGTATAAATATGCAGTTCTGCAGTTGTGTTTACTTGAAATATGCAATTGATTACTACACTAATCCAAGCAACTGGTGCAACAAATCTAATTGATGAGAACCAAAGCTTGTATTGCAATCAACACCTTTTTAATACACACTAACTAAGAAGAACTAAACGCAAAGTACATGAAATCAAAAACTTTATTGCAATTAACTTTATCCAAAATACAAATTAAAGTAATAAAATCAAAAACTTTATTCCAAAATATTACATAATGTCCACCAACACAATATTTCATATTCAGAGCTTCATTTCATAAAGAAAGTTATAACAAATACAACAAATAGCGCGCATGCAATTATAATGAATATCTTCAACTTCAACATTTTTTGTTCCAACTCTCTTGCTTTGTTCGCTTCAATAATATTTGTAGCCTCTAATGCATCCACTTTTTACATCAGTCTATCCCTTTGAAAACGTATCCAATGCCTTATTCAGGGTATTAAGCTCAACTTGAGCAACATCAAACTTCAACTTGAAATTGTTAGTTACAACCAAACTCTATCAGGTAAGACTTTATCTTGCCACTCCCAAATATCACGTGATTCATTCTTACAAATAAAATTTAGACAACATATAATGAAAAAAATAACGATCAACGCCCTTAACTGAAGGTCCGCAAAAGTGGATGTGGACCGCCGATGCGGAAGTCGCAGAAGCGACATTTTTACCGTAGAAGCTGAATTTCCTTGGTAGTTAAAGGAAATAGTCTTCTTCGCGAATTTTTGAAAGATCAATATTTTGGACATCGAACTTGGAGAGCTTTGTGGCAATTTCGAAGAGGGTTTCAGGGGTTTTAATCAGGTAAGGATTCATGGACTAAGAATACGTTTTTATGGTATAAAAACATGGATTTAGACTAAATAATCAAGGAATCAAACGTCAAAAATGGTGATTTAGGGCTTGGACTTAAGAGAGTTTAAAATAGAAATTTGAGGGGTCAAATGGACTCCGAATCTTGTGATTTTGATATGTATAGAATCGTGGCAAGATGAGGAATCCATTGATGTGAATTTTATAATTTTTCAAGAAATGGGCTCCGGGATCAAGTTTTGATAGTTTTGTGATTCTTGTTATTTTTCGATTGTTTTCGATTGGGTATTGTTCCCTTAACATATTGTGATATATTCGCTTTGATTTTAGTTAGATTCGACGCACGTGGAGGCCGATTTAAGGGGCAAAGGCATCAAGAGCTAGAGATTTCACTGGTTCGAGGTGAGTAATGATTGAAAATGACAGTCTGAGGGTTTGAAACCCCGAATTTGCACATTATAGTGCTGTATTGAGGTGACTTGTACACTAGATAGCAAGCTTGGGGTAGGGCACTATTGGGGATTGTGACTTGGTCCGTCCCGAATGATGAAATTACTACGTATTTGACTGAAACTACTTTTTATCATCATAATTTGGGTTGATTGCCATGTTTGGACTTCGTGCCAACTATGTAAATCATTCAGGGATTGATATCACTGTTTTTGCATTACTTTGTATATTATTTGATCTCGGTCCAAGGTTTTAATACTGTTTTGCAAACTCGGCCATTTTCTAAGATTTGAAAACTTAAATAATATATTATTAACATTTTGAGCTGAGAGCTATCATGTTCATATAGTCCAAGTGGCTTATGTGTATTTCGGGACTAAGCATGGATCGGGTTGCGCGTTGCAGCAGTGTTACATGTGCATTTTTGGACTGAGCATGGATCGGGCTGCATGCCGCAACGGTGATATATTTATTTTGAGGCCGAGCACCTAGTTGATGCCACGAAATGGCTTGATATTGTGCTTGGTATATAGGAGACTCTCTAGGGTCTATTCACACCCCCAGTGAGTATCATCGATGTTAAATATGTAGATGGCTCGGGCTGCACACCATAATGGGTACCAGAGTGTACCGTCACATGCATTGCATTGCACTCAGGCATTTGTTCCTATTTGTATCATTTCTCATGACATTCCAGCACTCGCATTTGATTTGCATCTATGCTACTTCTTGCACTATCTACCTGATACATTGGTGTTATTTATTAATAGAGTATTGTGCCTAAGGGACTGACTTATGTGTTGACTTGCACTATTTGTTTCGCATTCATTTTCTTAACTGTTGGAAAAGATGTTTTTAAATGAAGTTTTATACTAAGACTAGATGTTTTTAAAGCGTACACGGTTTCACTATTTTTTTCAATAAGTTACATTGTTCTATATAGCATGATGGCTTACTTTACGTGGTTTCTTGCTTCTCAGTTATTATTTACCTTTATTACTCACCGATTTGGAGTACTCACTTTACTACCTGAACCTCGTGTGTAGATGGAGGTATTGGTTTACCCAATAGAGGGTTTGAGTTGGTTGAGTATTTGCTATCGTGGCTGAGCAAGGTGACCGTCAGCGCTCGCGGCACCAGACTTCTTCCTTTTTTATTCTAGAGTTTTATTCTATGTATTACAGGCTTTGTAGTTGTATCAAAAATACTTCTAGATGCTCGTGACTTGTGACACCCTAATTTTTAGCTGAGTCAAGATGGTTCCCTATTTTATCACATTTATTCCGTAATATGATTTCATTATTTATGATTCAGACTTTCTCATTCTAAATAACAGTTAAAAGAGGCATTTTTATTTTGTTGGTTGTCCTTGTCTTCACGAGAGGCGCCATCACAACCTGTTTTAGGAATTGGGTCATGACAAGTTGGTATCAAAGCTTAGGTTACTAGGTCTCACAAGTCATGAGCATGTTTAATAGAGTCTTGCAGATCTGTATGGAGACATGTGTATTTATCCTCGAGAGGCTACATAACCTTTAGGAAGACTTCACTTTCTTGGAATTTTTATCATGCGTAATTAATTTAGCTTGAGATGTAACTCTTAAAATTTCTTTCACACGTCTATGTGCGCATTTGAGAGCTCAGTATTATATGCGCCTTGATGGTTTGTGATTTCCCGATCGAGGGGCGAGGTGTGATCTCCGTTAGTTTGATGTTGGGCTAGTCTGGAGGACTTGAGGCTATATCCTTGCCTATGGCTTGAGCACCGAGATGCTAATTGTGTGAGTAAGTTTTTTAAACTTATATGTCCTGTATTGTCCCTATTAGCCAGAATGGCGGTTTAGTATTCATGTGATGAGTATGTTAGTACTGCGAGATGTATTTATATGACTTGGTAGTGACGAAGAAGTCTGCAGGATAATAGATGAACTATTAAGTGATTTTATACCAATTGTGATTTGATGTATAGCCCGTATTATGGGCGCGTGAAGAATATTTTTGTATCTCCTAGTTGGGAAGTGAAGTGCATTACATGTGGTGGTATGATTTCAGACTCAAGAAGACTAATAACTGTGTAATGTATATGATGGTGGAAGGTACGCTGAAGTACTAAATTGAGGCAAAGAAGGTGGGTTATCTCTTCCGGAGTGTTCTTAAGTGGTATGATCCTTATGTGTATGTTAGAATATCTCATGTTTAATTGAAGGGTATGTGTTGAAAATTGACAATTCGGGTCGCTTAAGAGAGTGGACTCAACTGATGTAAAGATGGATGCGAGAAGTGTAGAGGATTACAGTACTAGCTTATCTGTGTTTTCACAAACTTGTAAATGATTTGAGTTTATTATCACTATGGTATGTGGCATCATTAGAGTAGAAGCATTATGGGTTATTGAGTATGTCCTGATATATGGCTTCGAGCCAAGTTGGGGAGGATGATGTTGATTAGCTGATCACACGGCCATGTGCTATGTTGGTTACTTTCGAGGTATGTTGGCCGATTAGTCCTAGTTGTAGAAATTCAGCCGAGGATGGCACGAGTGAAGCAAAATTTTGACAAAGGTTATATGGTTCTTCGTAGATGTAAGAAAATAATAAGAAGTCTTGAGCTGTTGTTGATAAAGAATGCTTAGTGTATTAAGAAGGAAGATGTTTGCTTGTGTTGGAATGAGATCATATCCTGCAGTGTTAGAGTGCTAATAAGGCACGAGTGGTTCTGTTTGTTAAGTCAAGTAATTTGCAATTTTAATAAGAGTGAATGACTCTTGAGAATGTAACAATCAGGTGTGTTCAAGATTCTACACGTAACAATCAGGTGTCTCGATGTTGTGTATATGGTCAGAGACTATATTTTCATAGGAAAGGTCAAGACTTGTGGTATTTTATGTTAATTATGGGATTCTATGTATCAGTATATTGAAAGTAATGGTAATGAATTCAGATTCGCAAGAAGTTCTTCAAAGTAAAGTATTCTATAATATAGTATTCCTGGGAACATTTGAGGGAGTATACGGTGGTCTATAGGTCTTAGATAGTGTGGTCTTACATTCGAGTCTCGTGTGGTAAACCTGGGTTGAGCTATTGGGGTGCTACAGCAAGGAGTAATATCAAGTTGATGATGAATCAGAGGAGAAATTTGATAAATGTAATAGGTTGATAGTAGACTGAGTCAGTATGGTAAGGGTATGATTAATTCTTCGTGTGTGTTCGAGGTAATGAGCCTTACATGCATTTTACAGTAATGCTCTTGAGTTTTGGAAGCTTGCTTAGCTTGGTTTGGGTAGAAGGATTCAGTCCTGCAGTTTAGCTTGTGCATATGGAATTGGGGGAAAGAGTCCTTGTTGGGTTTTACCATGGTTTGGAGATGAATATATTTTCTATAGGTATGCAAAACATGGAATGTGTAATGATTCTTCTTCTAGATGGGATTGATAAAAGGTCTTGGCTAGATGAGTTACAGTTCAGTTCTGAAAAGAAGTTTGTAATATTCTTAGGCAACGAGTAGCCTCAGGTAATCAAGGAAATGATACTGCTAATTGGAAGTGATTTGACGAGAGTATATTTCTCGGAAGAAGGGTAATGTAATTATAATGATGATACTTTGGTAGTATTGTGAAACTTTCTTGCTAGATTGAGTGCTGATATCTGAGTTTGTTTGAAGGCATAGGGGAATTTTAGAATATCTTTTGTGGAATGATTGGGTACTCGAGGTGTAATATGTATTCATACTATAGAATTTGGGATCATATACAGTGATTCGTATGCTATATGAAGTTGGAGACTAGGAGTTCTCAGGTACAGACTATGTAGTGGTTGTGGATCGTATGTATTGGTACCATTAGTAGCTATTGGGATTTGGAGGCTTGAGTGGATCTTTCTTTGCTTGGCATATTAGGCTTTGGATATGATATTGGGGTGTAGACCGGTTGTCTCAGTGTTAGGTTATTCTAGACTATTATGCTATGGGTTTGTTGGTAAATGCCACGGGTTGTGTGGCGAGGTGCATCGGATTATGTTGTAGCAGAGTGGTTTGTATTCCAAAGGCCAGCGGACGGTTGGGAAGGATTTCTTTTCTTAATTAGGCCTTCGTGGCGAATGTCAGTGCAGAGGTTCCTACCATTGATTCTGTTCTGATATTGAGGGACTTTTTCGCATGCGTTTCTTGTGGTCGGGCATATCGCCGGGCGAGATTGTGGATTTTGATATTTATTTGGTGCCAGGCAGCATATTGTACAGGTCCGATAAGAGTTATAGTGGTGGAAAAAGAAGCTTCAGGCTTCTTGGTATTGAGTTCGTTAGAAGGCTGATATGGCTACGTATTTGGCTTGAGTTATCTTGGTTAGTCCCGAGTTGAATTGTTGAGGGATAGTTTGATTCGATCGTTATTAAACTTGTTAGTGATCTGGGGAGATCTATGAGTTATTTTTCTGTCCTGTGAGGCGTTATGATTTGTTGGATATGGGCACATGTGGTGCGGTTCTATTGAGGATTCATAGAGAAAGTCGAGCAGGAAGTCGCCATAGTTGCTCAGTAAATGGAGTATTGGTTATGGCCTATTGGGTTGCGTGTCATATGTTATTTGTTTCACCGCAGGTGTAATGAATTGCTTTTGATTCAAACATCAAATTATGCATGGCTGCCGATTTTGAGCATGACGATCTGAGGTGTTTCATGTGTAACAGTGTTTGGGTAGGATCGTGCACTATGGCGAGGCCACGCGGGGGTATGACCTTTCAAGGTTAGATTCAGTTATTCTATTTCCATGATGTGAGACGGGGTCTCAGCCTTGTATTGTGATGGTACTAATGAGCTTGAGGTACAACTCTTTCGTTTG
Organism: Nicotiana noctiflora; assembly: GCA_032618575.1. Classification (NCBI taxonomy): domain Eukaryota; kingdom Viridiplantae; phylum Streptophyta; class Magnoliopsida; order Solanales; family Solanaceae; genus Nicotiana; species Nicotiana noctiflora. The sequence continues at coordinate 135,382 of JASVEL010007329.1, forward strand.
AGTCATTTATCATGATTTGAGTATGTTCAGACCGTTCCTCATTAATACATGTATTATGCAAGTTGTGTCTTAGGCCTGTGTTGAGGTGTCATATCACCAGAGTGGTATGTTGGATTTGAGGTGACCGTTGGAGTCATTAATGAATACGAACAGATTTGATTTCAGCTTGTTGGAAGGATAATGTTCGGCTCGAAAATCTACTATGGTATTAGTTAAAAGGGAAGTGGCTTCATGAATGATGATCTTAGAAATGGTTATGGTTTGTTGCGTGTTTCATTTATCGTTGGCACTATATGAAAGTGTAAGAATGAGACTTTAGCTAAATAATAGGTTTTCTATCGGTATTTGGTTATTGTGGGCAACTACAGTGAATACAAGTTATCATTTCGATTGCTTGGATTATGTGGTATATCGTATGATTTCACCTGAGATTGCAATCAAGGGTTATACAGCTTGTTTAGGAATATTTAAAGTATAGGTGTGAGGTTTGATCGTATTGATAGTTTCAGAAGTGAGAAGGTAATTCTATGATTTATAGGCTAGACTAGATTGGGTAATTTTAGCTATGTTGTGTTGTCGGACCTGTATGAGATAGGGTGACGTGGGATCACCCCTGGCATATGCTTGGTGAAGTTATTTAGTTGTTGGTTGGCTTCTAGGACAACTCTGGGTATGCTTGAGGATGGGCGTTGGTTTAAGTTGGGGAGGATGTGATGACCCGACCCGTCGTCTCTTGAGTTACCGCTCTGTTTCCCCCATTTTATGCTTCTTAATGTTTCATTATCTGTATATTGCATGTGAGAGTTGATTTGGATTGGCTTTGATAAGAAATGAGACACTTAGTCTCTTTAAGGAAGGCTTAAGTTGGAAAAGTCAACCGGACGTTGACTTATGAGTTAAAGGGCTCGGATAAGATTTTCGGCGATTTGGTTGCCTTCGGGGGATGATTTGTGAATTAGGAGAGTGATCGAAAGTGATTTTGGAGGTCCAGTATCGAATTACACTTGAATTGGAGAAATTAGTATTTTGGCGAATCCCGGTTGATCGGTGAGATTTTGATCTGAGGGTCGTAATAGAATTCCGAGAGTTGTTGTAGCTTTAATATGTGATTTGTGATGTGTGTGCGAAATTCCAGGTCATTCGGACGTCATTTGGTTGGGTTTTTTATCAAAGGCGTATTCGGAATTTTTTGAAAGAACTTCGGCTTGAATTTGATGATTTTAGTGTTAATCGTGGTGTTTTGATGCCTGGAGCAAGATCTAATAAGGTATTGGATCATGGTTGTATTTTTGGTTGAGGTCCCGGGGGTCTCGGGGTGAGTTCGGGTGGTTAAATGGAGAGTTTTGTAGTTATTGCATGTTTAAGTTTGCTTGTATCTGGTTTTTTCGCATATGCAGTTACAGGACTGCAGGTGCGGTCTCGCAGAAGTGGAAAGGTTGGTCCATGTCAGGTTCAGCAGAAGCGGAAGTTAGGACCGCATAGGCGGTCCCGCTAGTTCAAAATTTGGGCTGTAGACACGGTCAAGGCCCTTAAGTGAAGGTATGCAGAAGCGGACGTGGACCACAGAAGCGGAAGTCGCAGAAGTGAAATTTTTACCGTAGAAGCGGAATTGCCTGGGTAGTTAAATGAAAAGTCTTCTTCACGAATTTTTGAAAGATCAACATTTTGGACTTCGAACTTGGAGAGTTTTGTGGCGATTATGAAGAGGGTTTCGAGGGCTTTAATTAGGTATGAATTCTTGGATTTAAAATACGATTTTATGGTGTAAAAATATGGACTTAGACTGAATAATCAAGCAATCAAAAGTCAAAAATAGTGATTTAGGGCTTGGGCTTAAGAGAGTTTAAAATAGGGATTTGAGGGGCCAAATGGACTCCGATTCTTGTGATTTTGATACATGTAGACTCATGGCGAGATGAGGAATCTATTGATGAGAATTTTATATTTTTTCGAGAAATGTGCCCGGGATTCGGGTTTTGCTATTTTTGAGATTCTTGATATTTTTTATTGTTTTTAATTGGGTATTATTCCCGTAGCATATTGTAATGTATTCTCTCTAATTTTGGTTAGATTCAATGCACATGGAGGGCGATTTTAGAGGCAACGACATCAAGAGCTAGAGATTTCACCAGTTCGAGGTGAGTAATGATTTTAAATGATAGTCTGAGGGTTTGAAACCCCAGAGTTGTACATCATAGTGTTGTATTGAGGTGATTTGCATGCCGAATAGCAAGCGTGGGGTAGAGCACTGTTAGGGATTATGACTAGGTCCGTCCTGATTGATGAAATTACTATGTATTTGATTGAAACTACATGTTATCATTATAATTGGGCTGATTGTCATGTTTGGGCTTCGTGCCAACTATGTGAATCCTTCAGGGATTGATATTACTATTTTCGCATTACTTTGTATATTATTTGTTCTCGGTCCAAGGTTTTAATATTATTTTGCAACCTCAGCCATCTTTTTAAGATTTGAAAATTTAAAAAATATTTTATTGACGTTTTGAGCTGAGAACTATCATGTTAATATTGCGCAAGTGTCTTATGTGCATTTCTGGACTAAGCATGGATCGGGCTGCGCGTCGCAGCAGTGTTACATGTGCATTTTTGGACTTAGCATGGATTAGGTTGCACGCCACAGCGGTGTTATATTGATTTTGAGGTCGAGGGCCTAGTTGATGCCACGAGATGGCTTGATATTGCACTTGGGATGTAGGAGCCCCTTCGGAGTCTATAAACACCCCTAGTGAGCACCATCAACGTTAAATAAATGGATGGCTCGAGCTGCATGCCGCAGTGGGTACCGGAGTGTACCGTCATAAGCATTGCATTGCACTGAGGCATTTGTTCCTATTTGTATTATCTATCATGACAGTCCAGCACTTGCATTTCATTGGCATCCATGCTACTTCTTGAACTATCTACCTGATACCCTGTTGTTATTTGCTAATGGAGTGTTTTGCTCGAGGGGCTGACTTATGTGCTAACTTGCACTATCTGTTTCGCATTCGTTTGATTAATTGTTGGAAAAAGTTATTTTCAAAACGATTTTAAACTGAGACTATGTCACGACCCCAACCCTGTCGTGATGGCGCCCAGCACACGGCTAGGCCATCGCGACCAATAAACAGAACTCACGGAGCTATTAGCTCACTTTTAACCATTTTAGGCATAAACAAAGATAGAACAACAGTATTGGAATAACCAAGTATGGGGATCACGTCCCAAAACAATAAAAACTCCCAAAGAACAGGGGTCACGAGTTATGAGCCTTTACAGAGTATACATAGTTTAATAGTGTCTACAATAGTGCTCAAGTGTGGAAATAGATAACAACATGAATAAAAATAAGCTGGAAAGAGAGTCAGGTCCTACGGACGTGGCAGCTACCTCGACTATCCAGAAAAGTAACTTCAAGCTGCTACTGGGTCAGTGCTGCTGTGACGTACCTGGATCTGCACACAAGGTGCAGGGAGTAAAGTGAGTACTTCCAGACTCAGTGGTAATAAGCAGGGGTAAAACAGCGAAGGTAAGAAATCACAATATAGCACTAAGTAAAGCTATAATTCAAAATACCCTGCAACAGTATCAACATGGCAGTATCTGTAACAACAATACCCGCAAAACAATATAACAGCTAACAGGTGTAGCTAAATGCAATGCAATGCATGAATATGACTGCTACGGTGCGTAGCTCGATCCATTTGGGTACCCGTGCTCACTGTGGGGGTTCAGACTCCGGAGGGGCTCCTACAGCCCAAGCACAATATCATGATACGCTACGGCGGGTAGCCTAATCCACTACCAGTCAGCTAATATGCAATGCAGCCTTGCAGGCTCAAAAGTAGTATTTAAAAACCTTTTTTATCATTTTTTAGTAGAAAACAGTATATCAGAAATTCTAGAGTGTGGAAAACCATTATGACAGTGATAGCTCAGGACTGGTAGTAAAATAGCATGTCAATATCACAAAAACAATAATAACGATCCTCGTAGGATCTCAATAACTGGCTCACAGCCCATAAATGTACACGACCATCCAAGTAGGAGGTTCACTGGCTCAATAGTAGCCAAAAACACAGTGTAGTATCAACAGGTCGGACTAAACCATAGTCCCCAATCACATTCGACCCGCACTCACATGAGAGTACGTGTCTCGCCTCAATACAGCGTCACAAAGTGGTATACCGGGGTTTTGAACCCGCTGGTCATCACCCATACCCATTACTCACCTCGAATCAGCTCGACGACTAGTCCGCGATGCTCTTGCCACGAGAGTCAGCCTCTACAGGTGTAGAATCTGATCAAATTCAATAGAAATACATCAAAATAGGCCAATGGAATGTTACCCAGTCAATACAATTCGAATTACACCATAGTTGCCAATACCCGACTTTCGGTACGCTTCTCGAAAAATTATAAAAGTCACATATTCGGAATCCTTATCTCAACACGAGTCCATGCATACAAAATTTTACCAAAATTAAACTCCATTTTCCCATTCAAATCATTTATTTTCCATAACCCAGGCCTAGGGTGAAAACCTACATTAATACACCCCTAATTCCTCCAATTTCATGTATAAACACCATAATTTAGCAAGGAAATGACATAATTTAGGTTCATGAATGATTACCTAAAGAATCCCTTTAATTTCCTCTGAAAATCACCCTTAATAGCCTCTTAGAAGATGCCTTAGCGTGTTAAAACCTTTCTGAAATTTTTAACCTTTTGATTCTAATAACTGATACGATTTCCGCTTCTGCGGACACAGACTCGCACCAGCGAGTCCGCACCTGCGACACAATGGTCGTTTCTGCGATCCCCCACTTATCCGTCCCAGTTTGCAACTGCAGTCCAGGTCTCGCACCTGCGAGACCGCCTATGTGGAGACCTTCCGCACCTGCGATCACTCGCTCAGTCGCCCGCCTTCGCTTCTGCGGCCTTTGGTTCGCAAAAGCGAGCCCGCTCCTGCGCTAATAAATCTGCTTCTGCGGAACTACCTGGCCAAGCCCATTTTCGCTTTTGTGAGCCAAAATAAGCACTTACGGTTTCTCTTCTATGGTTCCCCATCCGCAGAAGTGAGAACACTGCTACAATTTATGACAGCAGTTTCCCTTACTCAAATAGCCTTCCGTTAACCTCCCGAACTCACCCCGAGGCCCCCGGTACCTCAACCAAAAATGCAATTCTACTCCAAATTGCCATACGAACTTGTTCAAATAATAAAAGCATGCCCTTAAACACAGAAATCATTGAATTATAGCAGATTCAAGCCTAGGATTCAACTCAAACTTCCGAAACTAACATTCAATCAAAAACCCGACCAAACGACGTCCGAATGACCTGAAAATTTGCATACATATCCAAAATCACCTAACGAAGCTACTGCAATTGTCGGAATTCCATTCCGACTCCCGCATCAAAATCTCACCTACCGTTCGAATTTTGCCAAAATTCAACCTTAGCCAATTCAAGCCTATTTCTACACCGGACCTCCAAATTCAATTTCGATCATTCCCCTAAGTCACAAATCACCTCCCGGAACTAACCAAATCATCAAAATTCGATTCCGAGCCCTCTAATTAAATAGTCAACTCCAGGTTGAATTTTCATAAATAAGCTTCATTTCAAAAGGCATTTTGCCTCATTTTCAACTAGAACCACACCTAACTCACCGGATAAACTCTAACACTGATATAAAAGTATGAAAAATATAAATGAATGGTAACGGTGTGGTAATTCCCGTGAAGACTGGCCGGGTTGTCACATTCTCCCCCACTTAAGCAAACGCTCGTCCTCGAGCGGCTCAAGAAACATACCTGAAGACTCAAACAAGTGAGGATATCTGTTCCGCATCTCCCGCTCGATCTCCCAAGTGGCCTCCTCCACGGGTCGACCTCTCCATTGAACCTTAACTGATGCAATGTCCTTGGATCTCAATCTCCTCACCTAACGACCCAATATAGATATAGGCTCCACATCATAGGTCAAGTCATCATCAAGCTGAATAGTGCTAAAGTCTAACACATACGATGGGTTGCCAACATATTTCCAGAACATGGATACGTGAAACACTAGATGAACTCCCGATAGACTGGGTGGCAAAGCAAGCATATATTCCACCTCTCCAATCCTCCTGAGGATCTCAAAAGGGCCAATAAATCTCGGACTAAGCTTTCCTTTCTTCCCAAATCTCATGACACCTTTCATCGGCGAAACCTTCAGTAAGACTTTCTCACCCACAGAATAAGATACATCCCGAACCTTCCAGGCCACATAACTCTTCTGGCACGACTGAGCTGTTCAAAGTCTCTCCTGAATAACCTTCACCCTATCCAAAGCATCATGGACTAACTCTGTCCCCAATAACCTTGCCTCGCCGGGCTCAAACCAACCAACTGGAGATCTACACCGTCTCCCATATAAAGCCTCATACGGCGCCATCTAAATACTAGATTGTTAGATGTTGTTATAGGCAAACTCTGCGAGAGACAAATAATCAGTCCATGAACTACCAAATAACACAAGCTCTCAACATATCCTCTAAGATCTAAATAGTACGCTCGGACTGTCCGTCTGTCTGAGGATGGAATGCAGTACTCAACTCAACCTGTGAGCCTAACTCATGCTGAAATGTCCTCTAGAACTGCTAAGTAAACTGTGTACCTCTGTCCGATATGATAGAAACCAGGACTCCATGCAATCTAACGATCTCCCGAATGAATATCTCGGCTAACCGCTCTGAGGAGTACGTAGTACACACAGGAATGAAGTGAGCTGACTTGGTCAGCCTATCCACAATTATCCAAACTGAATCAAACTTCCTCGCTGTCTGAGGGAGTCCAGTAACAAAGTCCATAGTGATCCTTTCCCACTTCTACTCGGGAATATCAATACTCTAAAACACACCACCAGGCCTCTGACGCTCATACTTAACCTGCTGACAATTCAGGCATCGTGCTACATGTCTAACAATGTCCATCTTCATCTTTCTCCACCAATAATGTTGTTTCAAGTCTTGATACATCTTCACGGCTCCTGGATGAATAGAATATCGCGAGCTATGGGCCTCCTCCAATATCAACTCACGAAGGCCATCAACACTGGGAACACATATCCGGCCCTGCATCCTCAATACACCGTCACTATCAATAGTGACATCTCTAGCATCATCATGATGCACTCTGTCCTTAAGGACAACCAAGTGTGGATCATCATACTGGTGCACACGAATACGATCATATAAAGAAGACCGAGATACAACACAAGCCAACACCCTACTGGGCTCTGAAATGTCTAACCTCACTAGTCAATTGGCTAGCGCCTGAACATCATAAGCAAATGATCTCTCTTCAGCTGGAATGTATGCCAAGCTACCCATACTGACCACCTTCCGGCTCAAAGCATCGGCCACCACATTGGCTTTCCCCGGATGATATAGAATAGTAATGTCATAATCCTTGAGCAACTCAAGCCATCTCTGCTGTATCAAATTAAGATCCCTCTGTTTGAACAAATGCTTGAGACTACGATGATCGGTATACACCTCACAAGACACAGCGTACAAATAGTGCCTCCAAATCTTCAAGGCATGAACTATGGCAGCTAGCTCCAAATCATGAACATGGTAGTTCTTCTCATGAGGCTTCAACTATCGAGAAGCATAAGTGATCAATCTACCCTCCTGCATCAATACACAACCTATCCCCACTCTCGAGGCATCACAATAAATAGTATATGAACCTAAAGCTGATGGCAACACTAATACTAAAGTTGTGGTCAAAGCTATCTTGAGCTTCTGAAAGCTCTCCTCGCACTCATCCGACCACACGAATGGTGCACCCTTCTGAGTCAACTTAGTCAAAGAAGAAGGAATGGATGAAAATCCCTGAACAAACCAGTGATAATATCCTGCCAAGCCAAGAAAACTCGCGATCTATGTAGCTGAGGACGGTCTCGGCCAACGCTGCACTGCCTCTATCTTCTTCGGATCCACCTGAATACCATCACGAGACACCACATGACCCAAAAATGCTAATGACTCGAGCCAAAACTCACACTTGGAGAATTTAGCATACAACTTCTCCTCCCTCAATCTCTGCAACACAATACTCAAATGCTGAGCATGCTCCTCCTAACAACGGGAGTAGACTAGAATGTCATCAATGAACATGATCACGAATGAATCCAAATACGGCATGAACACGATATTCATCAGATGCATGAATGCTGCTGGGGCGTTGGTCAGCCAAAAAGACATCATAAGGAACTCATAGTGGCCATATATAGTCCTGAATGGAGTATTCATAATATCAGAGTACCTGATCTTCAGCTGATGATAGTTGAACAAAGATCAATCTTAGAAAACACTCTCGCACCCTGTAACTGATCAAACAAATCATCAATGTGCGGTACAGGGTACTTGTTCTTCATTGTTACCTTGTTCAATTGTCTTTAATCAATACACATCCGCATGGAACCATCTTTCTTCTTAACAAATAACACCGGTGCACCCCACGGGGACATATTAGGGCGAATGAATCCTTATCCAAAAGCTCCTAAAGCTATTCATGCAATTCCTTCAGCACAGCTGGTGTTATCCGATAAGGAGGAATAGAAATGGGCTGAGTGTCCGGCACCAAGTCAATGCCAAAATCAATATCCCTGTCCGGTGGCATACCAGGCAGGTCTGAGAGGAATACATCTGGAAAGTCCCTCGCAACAGGTACAGAATCAATGCTAGGAGACTCAGCTCCCACATCCCTCACAAATGCTAAATACGACAAACACCCCTTTTCAACATTCTCTTAGACTTTAAGAACGAAATAACATGGCTAGGGACAAAATCAATCGAACTACGCCACTTAATCTGAGGAATACTAGGAATAGCCAATGTAACTGTCTTAGCATTACAGTCCAATATAGCATGGTACAGAGACAACCAGTCCATGCCCAACATCACATGAAAGTCCACCATCCCTAACAATAACAAACCCACCTGGGTCTTCAGACCCCCAATAGAAATAACACAGGATCTATAGACATGATCCACAATGATCGTATCACCCACGGGGGTGGATACATGAACAGGAAAATCAAGACTACCCCGGGTTGCACCCAAGTGATGTGCAAAATAAGAAGACACGTACGAATATATGGACCCGGGATCAAATAGAAAAAAGGCATCTCTATGACAAACAGAAATGATACCTATAATCACTGTATCAGAGACAACTGCATCATGCCTGTCAGGAAGTGCATAGAATCGTGCCTGGCCTCCACTGGATCGCTCCTCGCCTCTGGGGCGACTATGAAAAGATTGACCTCCACATATACTAGCCTGAGATGGTGCTAAAGAGGAGGGCTGATCCCTCTGCTAAGCCCTGTCACTACGAAGTCAAAGGCACTGCCTCCTTATGTGGCCAAACTTGCCACACTCCAAACAGCTACGTTATGTTAGAGAAGGGGACTGAAGGGAACCCCTCGCCACAGATGAACCCAGGGTTGAAGAAGTAGTAGGTGCTGCACTCTGGGCTGGGAGGGAACTTAGTGAAGACTGGCCCTGCTGGAATCCATGTCGACCACGACCAGAAGAAGCTCCGCTCTGCTCAGGGTGGCCTGAATGAGAAGGTCTAGATGAGCGGCCTCTGCCCTGCTGAAAATGCGCTCTAGATGGCGCACCGCTGAAGCTACCAGAACCACGAGGCCTCTTGGCCTCCCTCTCCTCCCGCTCCTGGCGTCGATCTTCCTCAATGGAGCGTGCCATATCCACAACCTGCTCAAAAGATGATGATAGGACTCTCTCTCTCTGGTCATAAGAATTTGAATAGAGTAGTTGAGGCACTCAATGAACCTCCTAATCCTATCCCGATCAGTCGGGATCATCCTTGTGGCATGCCTAGCCAACTGTGTATATCTCAGCTCAGACTGGGTCATTGACATGTCGCCCTGTACCAGCCACTCAAACTGGCGACGAAGCTTCTCACGAGGGGACTGAGGTACATACTACTCCAAGAAGAGATTAGAAAACTGCTGCCAGGTAAGAGGTGTTGTTCCCGCAGGCCTACGCCTCTCAAACTCCTCACACCAATCGAATGTTGGACCAGTAAACTGAAAAGTAGTGAATGAAACCCCGCTAGACTAGAGAATACCAGATGTACGTAGCATCCTCTAGCACTTATCTAAGAAACCCTGGGTGTCCTCGCCCTCAGTACCACTAAAATGAGGTGGCTGGAGTCTACCAAATCTCTCTAGACGACGTTGCTTGTCGTCGAGCATAACCTAAACCACATGCTCTAGAGCTGGTGCAGCTGGAGGAATAAATGGCGCAACTGCTTGAGCGATGACTTCCTCCGGCGTCTGAAGTCCCTGAACTTCCTGCTCAGGTGTGCGAGCTGTAGGGGTCTACTGATCACCCCCTTTCTAGGATGTCGCTGCAGTAGCGGCAGCTGATACTACCTGAGCCAGTCCAGAACACACTGATAATATCTGGGCCAGAGTCTCCTGAAGACCAGGAATAGCAATAGACACCGTCTAGGCTTGAGCTGGGGCTGCTGGAGCATCAACCACTGGGGGCTGCCCTTAAATAGGTACAACGGGCGGGTCAGCGGGCACTACCTCAGCTGCCGTACCTCTACCTCTACAACGGTCGCGCCCACGGCCTCTAGCAGGCGGCAATGGTTGTCGTCTACCTCGTCCTGAAGCTCGAGTTCTCGCAATCTGCGAGAGAATAGAATATAGAAGTTTAGTTCTCAAAACAACAAGATCGCACGACATAGTTCAATAAATGTGAAGTGTTTCCTAAAGGTTCGCAGCCTCCCGAGGATAAGTACAGGCGTCCCCGTACCGATCCACAAGACTCTACTAATCGGCTCAAGACTCATGAGGCCTAGTAACCAAGGCTCTGATACCAACTTGTCACGACCCCAACCCGATCGTGATGGCGCCTAGCACACGGATAGGCCATCCCGACCAATCAACAGAATTCACGAAGCTATTAGCTCACTTTTAACCATTTTAGGCATAAACAAAGATAGAACAACAGTAATAGAATAACCAAGTATGGGGATCACGTCCCAAAACAATAAAAACTCCCAAAGACTAGGGGTCACGAGTCATGAGCCTCTATAAAGTATACATAGTATAATAGTGTCTACAACAGTGCTCAGGTGCGAAAATAGATAACATGAATAAAAATAAGCTGGAAAGAGAGTCAGGTCCTGCGGATGCGGCAGCTACCTTGACTATCCAGAAAAGTAACTTCGAGCAGCTACTGGGTCAGGGCTGCTGTGACGTACCTGGATCTGCACACAAGGTGCAGGGAGTAAATTGAGTACTTCCAAACTCTGTGGTAATAAGCAGGGGTAAGACAGCGAAGGTAAGAAATCACAATAGTATCAACTAAGCAAAGATATAATTCAAAATACCCTGCAACAGTATCAACATGGCAGTATCTGTAACAACAATACCAGCAAAACAATATAACAGCTAACAGGTACAACTAAATGCAATGCAATGCATGAATATGACCGCTACGGCGCGTAGCCCTATCCATTTGGATACCCGTGCTCACTGTGGGGGTTCAGACTACGGAGGAGCTCCTACAGTGCAGCACAATATCATGATATGCTACGGCGCACAGCCCGATCCATTACCAGTCAGCTAATATGCAATGCAGCCTCACAGGCTCAAAAGTAGTATTTGAAAACTCTTTTATCAATTTTCAGTAGAAAACAGTATATCAGAAATTCCAGAGTTTGGAAAACCATTATGACATTAATAGCTCAGGGCTGGTAGTAAAATAGCATGTCAATATCACAAAAACAATAATAACGATCCTCGCAGGATCTCAATAACTGGCTCACAACCCATAAATGTACACGACCATCCAAGTAGGAGGTTCACTGGCTCAATAGTAGCCAATAACACAGTGCAGTATCAACAGGTCAGACTAAGCCATAGTCCCCAATCACATTCGACCCCGCACTCACAGGAGAGTATGTGTCTCGCCTCAATACAGCGTCACAAAGTGGTATACCGGGGTTTCGAACCCGCTGGTCATCACCCACACCCATTACTCACCTCGACTCGGCTCGACGATTAGTCTGCGATGCCCTTTCCACGAGAGTCGGCCTCCACGGGTGTAGAATCTGATCAAATTCAGTAGAGATACATCAAAATAGGCCAATGAAGTGTTACCCTGTCAAAACAATTCGAATTACACCAAAAATTACAAAGTTGCCAATACCCGACTTTCGGTACGCTTCTCGAAAAATTACGAAAGTCACATATTAGGAATCCTTATCTCAACACGAGTCCATCCATACAAAATTTACAAAAATCAAACTCCATTTGCCCATTCAGATCATTGATTTTCCAAAACCCAGGCCTAGGGTGAAAACCTACATTAATACACCCCTAATTCCTCCAATTTCAGGTATAAACACCATAATTTAGCAAGGAAATGACATAATTTAGGTTCATGAATGATTACCTGAAGAATCCCTTTGATTTCCTCTGAAAATCGCCCTTAATTGCCTTTTAGAAAATGCCTTAGCGTGTTAAAACCTTTCTGAAATTTTTAACCTTCTGATTCTAATAACTGATACGATTTCCCTTACTCAAAAATCCTTCATTTAACCTCCCGAACTCACCCTGAGGCCCCCGGTACCTCAACCAAAAATACAATTCTACTCTAATCACCATACGAACTTGTTCAAATCATAAAAGCACGCCCTTAAACGCAGAAATCATCGAATTATAGTGGATTCAAGCTTAGGATTCAACTCAAACTTCTGAAACTAACATTCAATCAAAAAACTGACCAAACGACGTCCGAATGACATGAAAATATGCATACATATCCAAAATCACCTAACGAAGCTACTGCAACTTTAAGAATTCCATTCTGACTCCCGGATCAAAATCTCACCTACCGTTCGAATTTCGCCAAAATTCAACCTTAGCCAATTCAAGCCTATTTCTACACCGGAACTCCAAATTCATGTTCGATCGCTCCCCTAAGTCAAAAATCACCTCCTAGAACTAACCAAATCATCATAATTCAATTCCGAGCCCTCTAACTAAATTGTCAACTCCAGGTTGAATATTCATAAACAAGCTTCATTTTAAAAAGTGTTTTGCCTCATTTTCAACCAGAATCACTCCTAACTCACCCGATAAACTCTAACACCGATATAAAAGCATGAAAAATATAAATGAATGGTAACGGGGTGGTAATTCTCTTGACGACGGGTCGGGTGGTCACAGCCCAGATATTTCTAAATCTTACATGGTTTCACCATTTTTCTCAAAGGGTTACACTGTTCTATATAGCATGATGGCTTACTTTACATTGTTTCTCGCTGCTCAGTATTATTTACCTTTATTACTCACTAGGTTGGAGTATTCACTTTACTCCATGCACCTCACGTGCAGATGCAAGTATTAGTTTACCTGGTAGCGGGTTTGAGCTGGTTGAGGAATTGCTATCGTAGCTGACCAAGGTGACCGCCAGCGTTTTGGGCACCAGACTTCTTCCTTTTTTATTCCAAATTTTTATTTTATGTATTACAGGCTTTGTAGTTGTATCAAAAATCCTTCTAGATGCTTGTGATTTGTGACACCCCTGATTTCGGGCTGAGCTGGTATGGGTTCCCTGTTTTATCATGTTTATTACGCAATATCATTTCATTATCAATGATTTAGACTTTCTCGTGCTAAGTAACTGTTAAATGAGACATTGTTGTTCTGTTGGCTGACCTTGTATTCACGAGAGGCGCCATCACGATCGGGTTTGGGAATTGTGAGTTTGGGAATTGGGTCGTGACAATAACATAGTTGAAATTTTATTAAAAATGTTAAAATTATTTAAATATGTCGATATATATCACTTACTTCAGGTTTTGCGTACTTAAAGAATCTCTTGCCAGGATTATAAACAGTGATTGAAGTGAAGTGGTTGGCAATATCACCACAAAACCACCTCTTTTTCGAAGAACAACTGGATTCAGACATTGAGCACTCACTTACCCAGCCTAAATTGATAAGGGAAAGAAACAAAATTGAACAGATAAAGGCGAATTCAAGTTCAACTATGGAGGAAACAAAAAAATATGGAGGACACAATATCAGGGTAGAGAGAAAATAGATTATGAAATAGAACTGATACAGACGAGGGTTTTTATTCAAGTAGAATTTTCATTTAATTGGATATGGGTTATTGAAATAGGTGGGTCGGGTCTTAATTGTGAGATGGGTATTTAACTTGGGTCTAAACATTGCACAGACATTGAATACACGTCCCCTCTGTTAATAAAAGGGTACAAATATTCAATAATATAACGGTAGGGACTCAAAAGTACCAATAGTATAACATAGCCTTTCTAAATTCTATATTCAATAGTACATGGGTACATTTGACCCTTTACCGAATAAAAAATGCCACATAAATTAAAGAATCCACATAATTAATTTTAAAATTTTAACTTTTTTTCTTTTCTTCTTTATCTCTCTTCCTTTCTCTAACATCTTAATCTCTTGGCATCCACCATTACATCAACTATAACCACAAAACCATTGGGTGTTTAATACTCTGCAACGGCTCATTGAACCATACTGAGACAGCCTTCCACCACCATTTTCAACTTTTATCAACCATCTTTTTCTGATATTTCAAATAATTTATAATTTTCATTATTTAAAATCACAGGTCTTCGTTGTTTCTTTAAACAAAGAGGACTCAAGAACTGAATTTTGCTTGTTTTGTTCCTTTGCTTAGTTAATATACTGTAGCATTGTTCAAATCAGTCATATCCAAGGAATTTTGGGGCCAGTGGTGCTCGGCGGTATTTTAATTTCGTCGATCGGGATAAATTTGGGTAGCCAAAGAAGGTGAATCGTTGTAAAAAAAATCTTGTTAGTACGACTATGTTAAAATAAAATATAAGAAAGACTGTTAGCAGAAAACTAGAAATTAATAAACGATAAAAAATATTCCAACTCCAAAATTTCCTTGTGTGTTCTTACGGAATTTTAACACCCTCACAAGTTGCCAGGTTGATGGATTAAATCCTCATAGGATGAAAGAAATAAACCTTCCTGCAACAATGGCAATACAAACTACAAGATACCAACGAACTCAAAGAACGTAGCAAAATCACACTTACAAATTTAAGAGAGGGTGTCTACAAAGTAGAATGCAGTATTCAGAAGGAAATAAAATTCTCGATTTTCAGTGAGTGGAAAAAAAAATCCATGCCTCAGAATTTATAGGCAATTATCGGAAGAGACGTGATATCTGTTCAGGATGGAAAACAACGTTCAGCAAAGGCGGCATTTTTTGGAGTTCAGTTAATGCCGTTAATAAAATGACTGGTATTTAAATAATTATTAAATAATTAATTAAACAAATTTTGTCCAAAAAATAATCTTATCGATCGACCATTTGACAAATCCAAAGCCAAAGCCAAAGTCAAAGCTAAAGCCGAGCCGAGCGAGCAATGATGACGACGTGAGGGTTAAGTCTCTTCAACTCCTTTTAAGAGTTGAAAGAAGTGATCATGTATTTATACACACAAGTGTAGTTGTTTTTCACCAATGTGGTACAAAGTTCATGACAAAAGCTCACTTGATTCAAATTTTCATTTCTCTCCATTTTATTTTCCAATGTTTTTCAATTCCCACTCGTAGACTTTAAATGTTAAATTCCAACAATTCCCCACATGAATGGGAATGGTTGTAACAAGAATGATCATAGATGAAAGCCGTATGATTTGCAAGTAAGGATTAATTGCATCTAGATAAGTAGGTTCCCCTTTGAACTTTCTGTACTGAACATATGTCGGATATACTCGGTCAATCTGTAAATTTGATATCTTTGAACCGTCGAACTTTAGTGTAAACCTAGACAATCATATGTCACACAACCAACCCTATCCGTCTTTTGGTTTACATTGTTGTGTTCGTTTCATCCATGAACACTGCCTGGTTTTAAGTGCGTAGAGAATTGGCCTTAAAGAATTCTCATTGAAGCGGCTTCCACTTTACACTTACATAGGTGATTCCTAAATGTGTAATCCTGTATATTGACACCACATCAAACTTAGGTAATCATTAAAGAATGTGTAAAGTTCTATCCTTGCTACTGAACATTGTCTTCATCACAAGAAGGGACCAAAGATTTTACTTTGATAATTTTGAACCGGTCAATCACAACTTTGTTTGAGCTCCATGAACTTAGATATTGGAATATCCAACATTCTAGGTAGAGTTACCGCCATGTTGACTTGTCCTCGACCATAGTCCCATTCCCTTAGATGATTTCTCAACTCCCTCTCTAGTTAAGTCTTTTGTAAGCAGATCCGCCATATTATCCTTTGAACTAACATAATCAATAGTGACAATTCCACTAGAAAGTAGTTGTCTAATGGTGTTATGTGTTCGTCGTATATGACGAGACTTTTTGTTATACATAACGCTTCCTACCCGTCCTATTGCAGCCTCACTATCGCAATGTATGCATATTAGATCCAAAGGTTTTGGCTAGAATGGAATGTCTTCTATGAAATTTTGAATCCATTCAGCTTCTTCGCCAGCCTTATCCAAAGCTATAAACTCTAATTCCATTGTAGAGCGAGCGATGCACATCTGTTTGGAAGACTTCCAATATACTACTCCTCCACCAACAGTAAAAACATATACACTTGTGGACTTTGTTTCTGTTGAGCTGGTTATCCAATTTGCATCACTATATCCTTCGATAATCACAGGATATTTATTGTAATGGAAAGCGTAGTTTTGGATATATTCCAAATATGATAGAACTCGTTTCATTTCCACCTAGTGATGTTTGTTGGGATTACTTGTGAATCGACTAAGTTTACTTGTTGCACAACCTATATTAGGACGTGTAAATTTTATGATATACATTAAGCTTTCCAACATACGAGCATACTCCAATTGAGACGTGCTTTCACCTTTATTCTCTGTAAGATGATTATTTAAATCAATTGCAGTTCTTGCACTTCTAAATTCCAAGTGTTTGAATTTTTCAAGTACCAGTTTAACGTAATGTGATTGAGACAAAGTTAAACCCTAAGGACTCCTCTAGATTTTAATTCCTATAATTACATCGACAACTCCTAAGTCTTTCATATCAAACTTAATAGAAAGCATACGCTTAGTAGCTTGAATGTCGGCATTGTATTTGCTCATTATTAGCATATCATCAACATATAAGCAAACAATGACTATATCATTTGGAACGTTCTTAATGTAAACACATTTATCACATTCTTTAATCTTAAATGCATTTGACAATACTGTTTGGTCAAATTTTGCATGCCATATCTTGGGTGCTTGTTTTAGTCCATAAAGAGACTTAACAAGTTGACACACCTTCTTTTCCTTTCCCAGAACCACAAACCCTTTAGGCTGGTTCATGTAAATTTCTTCCTAGATCACCATTTAAGAAGGCTATTTGTACATACATTTGATGGATTTGAAGACCATACAAGGCGGCTAACGCTATTAACATTCGAATGGATGTAATTCTTGTTACCGGCGAGTATGTTTCAAAATATTCAAGACCTTCTCGTTGTCTAAATTCTTTGACAACAAGTCTTACCTTTTATTTGTCAATAGTACCATCGTCTTTCATTTTCTTCTTCAAAATCCATTTAGAACCCAATATTTTGTTACTTGGAGGAAGATCAACCAATTCCTATGTATGATTGCTCAATATGGATTCTATTTCACTATTGACAACGTCTTTCAAATATTGTCCTTCTGAGGAAGACATTGCTTTCTTAAAGGTTCGTGGCTCATCTTCTAGCAAGAAAGTCAGAAAATCTGGACCGAATGAAGTAGATGTTCGTTGACGTTTACTTCTTCTCGGATTTTCCTCATTAGGCATACCATCTGTAATTTCCTCCCGAGGTCGTTTTGACTTTTGGTAGGTCAATTTAATTTCCTTTTTATACGGATAAGTAGTTTCAAGGAATTCTGTGACGACCCAAAGGGGTCATCACTTATTTAATTAATCATTTTGAGCTTCCGAGGCCTTGAAAACCTCATTCTATGTTGCCTCGATTTACGTGCACGATCCGAGCATGTAGCCGGAAAGATTTTGTGATAGAAAATATGAATTCTATGAGAAATTTGGATAAAAATGATATTAATATTGATATGGTTGACTTCGGTCAATATTTTTGGTAAACGGATCCGGACCCGAGATTGGATGGTCCCGAGAGGTCCGTAGAAAAATATGGGACTTGGACATGCGTCCGGAGTCGAATTCGAGGCCTAGAGCCCAAGTTATGAATTTTTATGTGAAATTGTTTTTGATGTAATTATTAAAGGAAATAAATTAATTGACCTTGGTATCGGGCTCGTATTTTGGTTCCGACGCCCGGTACAAGTCTTAAATATTATATATGTGATTTCTGTAAAGTTTGGTGACATTTGGATGTCGTTTGAGATGTTTTGGACCTTGAGTTCCAAGTTAAGAAGTTTTGAAAATCAAAAGTATGAAAATCATGAGTTTGAGGCTTGATTTGATTAAAACGAAGTGATATTGGCGATGTGATCGCACGAACAAGTCCATAATGTGTTTTTGAGGTTATGTACATGTTTGGTTTGGAGCCCGGGGGGCTCGGGTAAAGATTTGATAGGCCGTTGGATGAAATTCTGAATTTTTGAACTGCTGGTTTTTCACCCAGTTGTTGGCTTCGCAATTGCGAAGAATTTCTCGCAATTGCGAAGGGGACAATGTAAGGCAAGGCTCGCAAATGCGAACCTTTATCGCAAATGCGAAGCCCCCTTTGACCCAGCCTTGTTCGCAAATGCGAACAATTGTTCGCATTTGCGAAGGTCCCCAGTGCCTGCTTATGTTCGCAAATGCGAACAAAAGTTCGCAAATGCGAACATTCCCCATGCTGCCTTGGTTCGCAAATGCGAACCATTGTTCGCAAATGCGAACACTGCCTTTTTCAGCATGTGTTCGCAAATGCGAACATTAGTTCGCAAATGCGAACATCCCTTTGTCTGCCAGTGTTCGCAAATGCGAACAAATGTTCGCAAATGCGAACTTCCCAGCCTTAGCTTATTTTTCAAACTCCGGAAATTGGTCGGGGTTCGCAATTGCGAACCCATGTTCGCAAATGCGAACACAGAGACCTGAAAAACACGAATTTCAGTCATTTCCTCACTTTTTACAAAACCAAAACACCCATTTGCGATTCTTCAAGGATTTCTTCTTCATCAAAACGATTGTAAGTCACTTTTTACTTAATTCTTTCAATTCCTAACATCATTAAACATGTTTTTCATAAGAAATCAATGATTTTCATGGTAGAATTCTTGTTTTTGTTAGAAAATAGGGTTTTTTCATAAATTGGGGAATTGGACCTCGAATTGAGGTCCGATTTTGAAACAAAGTATATACATGAACTCGTGGGGGGATGGGTAACCGGATTTTGGTCCTAACCCCGAATTCCGACCATGTGGGCCCGGGGTTGAAATTCACTATTCCGGGGCAGAATGTTGTAAAAGTTGTATTTGGTCTTAAGAATTAGTTTGTTGAGTAGTATTGATGATATTAAATCAATTATGTATAGATACGATTGGATTGGAGCCAAAGTTGAAAGAAAAAGACATTTCCGCGGATTGAATTGTTCATAAGCATTCGAGGTAAGTGTTTGTTCTATCCTAGCTTGAGGGAATAGGATTATGTGTTATGTGTTATGTGATCGAGTGCGGTGTATGGGCTGTGGTGACGAGCATCCATACACCGGCGTCTAGTATGACCGTGAGTCGTTGGAAAATGATTATTTTGAGATATATTACAGATGAATTGTTATTGATTGCCCTTGATGGGACGGTTTATGAATTACTGTTTCTTTCTTTGCCCTTAACCGTGATTGTTATTTGGGTGAGGAAGAGTGATAATGCACGAAGGGTGATGCCGTGCCATGTTTATTTATTTATGCACGAAGGTTAATGCCGTGCCATGTTTATTTATTGATTAATGCACGAAGGATCATGCCGTGCCCCGTTATTGAACCATGTACGAAGGATCATGCCGTACTATGGATGTGAGGATGAGAGTAAAAGCACGAAGGGTGATGCCGTGTACTTTATTTGTTTATTTGGTGAGGATGAGAGTAAAAGCACGAAGGGTGATGTCGTGCAACTGCTTGCTATTTCTTGAATTGATATTTCTTGTGTTTACATTATACTTTGTTTTTCCTTGTGAAATTATTAACTGTGGTTAATTGTTGAATTCTTTAAGATATTCCTTATTGTGTTAATACTTTATTATTTCTTGTTATTTTGTGGTACACATATATATATTTAATTGCACAGGTTTATGTGAGTGTCTGGTCCTAGGCTTGTCACTACTTCGCCGGGATAGGCCAGGCACTTACCAGCACATGGGGTCGGTTGTGCTGATATTACACTTCTGTGCATTTTTTGCACAGGTCCAGGTTACGATCAGGAGCAACAGCAGCAGTAAATCGGTTGCGTGGGAGTTGATCATATTTGAGACCGAGGTAGCTTGCAGACGTCCGCAGGCCCGGTGTCTCTCTCTTTATTTATGTTATTAGCTGGAGTCTCTTTGTTCCGAGACAAACAGAATTGTGTTATATTTCTTTCAGACTTTTATGTGTAGTATTCCATAGTAGTTTGTGAGTTGGTGACTCCACGTCTTGGGTAGAGGATTTCAGTACGATTTTCACTTTGTAATTAGTTATTTCTATTTCGATAAAGTATTCCGCATTTATTTAATTAAAATTATGTTAAAAACAGGATAGTATGAACATAGTGGCTTGCCTAGCTACCACGAGTAGGCGCCATCACGATCCCGATGTTGGGGGAAAAATACGGGTCGTGACAAGTTGGTATCAGAGCTCTAGGTTACATAGGTCTCACCATTCACGAACAAGCTTAGTAGAGTTTGAGAGGTAGGTACGGAGACGTCTTTACTTGTCCTCCAGAGTCTATTAAGTTAGGAAAGAGTCTCTCATTTGTTCTTTCTTGTCGTGCGACTTGTTCCTCAATTATTGATTGGATTTCTATTCTGTCCTTTCGCAGATGGTGAGGACACGCGCTTCTTCGTCCGCCTGACCAGCAGCCCGAGCCCCAGGCAGCTCCCGTGAGGGGCAGGGGCCAAGGCCGTATCAGAGGCCGTGGTAGGGGTAGAGATCAGCCCCAGGCAGCTACCCCAGAGGTGGAGCCTCATATTGAGATTGACGAGGAGGTTCGGTTCCAGCAGCTCCAGTGGGCCCAGCTCAGGTCCTAGGAGAGGCTTTATTTACCCCGGATCTCCGGGATGCTTTGGTCAGAATAGCGGGATTCATGGACGGCATTGCCAGAGCGGGTTTATTATCAGTTGCCCCAGCCACTTCTCAGGCTGGAGGAGGGGCCCAGACTCCTATTGCTCATACTCCGGAGCCACTAGCTCCTCAGCCTCAGGCACCAGTAATTCAGCCAGCTGTGGCCACTCAGTCAGGTACCACAGCTTATGCCGGCGATGGAGCGGCCATGACTTTCGATTCGTTATGGAGGCTTGATCGGTTCTCCAAGCTATTTACCACTACATTCAGTGGAGCCGCATCAGAGGATCCTCAGGACTTTTTATTCAGTTGCCATGAGATTCTCAAGACTATGGGAATTGTGGAGACAAGCGGAGTTGACTTCTGTACCTTCAGACTTGCAGGATCCGCCAAGACTTGGTGGAGAGATTATTGCTTGACTCGACCAGCAGGGTCCCCAGCTTTATCATGGGACCAGTTTGCGGAACTATTTATGGAGAAGTTTCTCCCTGCCACTCAGAGGGATGTACTTCGGAGGCAGTTTGAGCGCCTCCATCAGGGCACTATGACAGTTACACAGTATGAGACGAGATTTATTGACTTGGCTCGTCATGCAGTGGTGATACTTCCCACGGAGCGGGAGAGGGTCCGCAGATTTATAGATGGGCTCAATCAGCCAATTAGACTCCAGATGGCTATGGGCGTGGGGAGTGACATATCATTTCAGGAGGCAGCCAATGCAGCACGCAGAGTTGAGATGGCTCTTGCTATGGGAGGTGGTTATTCTTCAGATAAGAGGCCTCGTCATTCAGGCAGGTTTGGTGGTCCGGTAGCAGAGAATCCTTTAATAGAGGCCAGTCCTCCAGGCCTTTTCATTCCGCCCTTCAGGCTTCACAGGGTGGATCAGGTGATCGTGGTTTTCGGGGACATTATTCAGACCAGTCTCCTATTAATGCTCAGCCTCTTCAGAGTGTTCGTGGAGGCCATTCGGGTCGTCAGGGCCAGCAGCCCTATCAGTCTAAGAGTTGCTACGGTTGTGGTGACCCGGGTCATTTTATCAGGAATTGCCCTATAGCAGCGAGCAACTCTCAGCAGCGAGGTCCTCGTCCTATGATTCAGGCCCCAGCTTACCCTCAGCCGGCCCAGCCAGCCAGAGGCGGGGGTAGAGATTATAGAGGTGGAGGTCGAGACCGTAGAGGTGGAGACCGTCCAGCGAGAGGTAGAGGTCAGCCAGTTGATGGTCGTCCTAGAGACGCAGCTCAGAGGGGAGGTGCAGATCCCCGATTCTATGCTTTACCAGCCAGGCCAGAGGCAGAGGCATCAGATGCCGTGATTACAGGTACTATTCTTGTGTGTGGCAGAGGTGCTTTAGTATTATTTGACCCTGGATCTACATATTCCTATGTGTCTTCCTATTTTGCACCGTATTTGGCCGTGCCCAGCTATGCTCTGGATATTCCAGTTTATGTGGCTACACCAATAGGTGACTCCATTGTAGTCGATCGGGTGCATCGTTCGTGCGTAGTTATATTTGGGGGTCTTGAGACCCGTGTTGATCTGTTGCTTTTGGATATGGTAGATTTTGATGTCATATTGGGGATGGACTGGTTGTCCCCATACCATGCTATTCTTGATTGTCATGCTAAGACTGTCACCTTAGCCTTGCCAGAATCACCCCGACTAGAGTGGAAAGGTACCTCAAGCCACTCCGTTCGCACTGTTATTTCCTATGTTAAGGATCGACGTATGGTCGAGAAGGGGTGTCTAGCTTATCTGGCTTATGTTCGTGATTCCGGCGCAGAAGTTCCTTCCATTGAGTCGGTCCCTATTGCACGGGAGTTTCCGGAGGTTTTTCCTTCAGACCTGCCGGGCATGCCACCCGACAGGGATATTGATTTCTGTATTGATCTGGCACCGGGTACTCGGCCCATCTCTATTCCACCCTATCGTATGGCCCCGCCGGAACTAAAAGAGTTGAAAGATCAGTTGCAGGACCTTCTTGAGAAGGGTTTTATCAGGCCCAGTGTTTCCCCCTGGGGAGCACCTGTATTATTTGTAAAGATGAAGGATCGCTCGATGCGGATGTGTATTGATTACCGGCAGTTAAACAAGGTGACTATCAAAAATAAATATCCACTGTCGAGGATTGATGATTTGTTTGACCAACTCCGGGGAGCGAGGGTATTCTCTAAGATAGACTTGAGATCAGGCTACCATCAGCTGAAGATCAGGGCGGCTGACATTCCTAAGACAGCCTTTCGCTCTAGATATGGGCATTATGAGTTCTTGGTCATGTCCTTCGGGTTGACCAATGCCCCAGCAGCATTCATGGAGTTGATGAATCGGGTATTCAGGCCTTACTTAGATCTGTTCGTGATAGTCTTCATAGATGACATCCTGGTGTACTCCCGCAGCCAGGAAGAGCACGAGCAACACCTCAGAGTGGTTCTTCGGACTCTGAAAGATAACCAGCTATATGCCAAATTTTCTAAATGTGAGTTCTGGCTGAGTTCAGTAGCATTTCTGGGTCACATCGTATCAGTGGAGGGTATTCAGGTGGACCCAAAGAAGATTGAGGCAGTCCAGAATTGGCCTCGACCAGCTTCAGTGAGCGAGATCCGGAGTTTCTTGGGGTTAGCAGGTTACTACCGTTGATTTGTAGAGGGGTTCTCTTCTATTGCTGCCCCGATGACCAGGTTGACCCATAAGGGTACCCAGTTCAAGTGGTCAGATGAGTGTGAGGCGAGCTTTCAGAAGCTCAAGATAGTTTTGACTACAGCACCAGTGTTGATATTACCTACAGGTGCAGGGCCTTACACAGTTTACTGTGATGCATCTCGTGCTGGGCTTGGAGCGGTATTGATGCAGGATGGTAAGGTTATCGCTTATGCTTCGAGGCAGTTAAAGATACATGAGAAGAATTATCCAGTTCATGATCTTGAGTTAGCAGCAGTGGTTCATGCCTTAAAGATCTGGAGGGATTATCTATATGGTGTGACATGTGAGGTGTACACTGATCACAAAAGCCTACAGTACTTGTTCAAGCAGAAGGAGTTGAATCTACGACAGCGGAGATGGTTAGAGTTGCTAAAAGACTATGATGTTACTATCTTATATCATCCAGGTAAGGCCAATGTGGTGGCCGATGCTTTGAGTAGAAAGTATGCCGGCATGGGTAGTCTTGCATACATTCCGGTCAGTCAGAGACCATTAGCTCTAGATGTCCAGGCCTTAGCCAACCGGTTCGTGAGATTAGACATTTCTGAGCCTAGCAGGGTGTTAGCCTGCACGGTCACTCGTTCTTCATTATTAGAGCGTATCCGTGAGAGGCAATTTGATGATCCTCATTTGCGTGAGTTGAGAGATACAGTACAGCGGGAAGGTGCCACACAGGTAAGTCTAGATGATGATGGGGTATTAAAATTGCAGGGTCGAGTTTGTGTGCCCAATGTCGAAGGGATTCTAGAGTTGATCTTAGCGGAGGCCCACAGTTCGCGGTATTCTATTCACCCAGGCACCGCGAAGATGTACCAGGACTTACGGCAACACTATTGGTGGCGCAGAATGAAGAAAGATATCATTGCGTATGTCGCTCGGTGTTTAAATTGTCAGCAGGTGAAATATGAGCACCAGAGACCTGGTGGTGTGTTCCAGAGGATTGAAATTCCCGAGTGGAAATGGGAGCGAATCACTATGGACTTCGTTATTGGACTTCCTTTGACTCGGAGGAAATTTGATGCTATTTGGGTCATTGTTGATAGGTTGACCAAATCAGCACACTTTATTCCAGTATCTGTCTCCTACTCGTCGGAGAGGTTAGCGGAGGTTTACATTAGGGAGATTGTTCGTCTCCATGGGGTGCCGGTATCTATTATCTCCGATCGGGGTACACAGTTTACCTCGCGGTTCCGGAGAGCGGTCCAGCAGGAGTTAGGCACCCAGGTTCGGTTGAGTACGGCATTTCATCCTCGGATGGATGGCCGGTCCGAGAGGACTATTCGGATTCTTGAGGACATGCTTCGAGCTCGTGTTATTGATTTCGGAGGCTCGTGGGACCGGTTTACGCCATTAGTAGAGTTCGCCTACAATAACAGTTACCAATCTAGCATCCGGATGGCTCCGTATGAGGCTTTGTATGGTAGGCGATATCGATCACCGGTTGGATGGTTTGAATCGGGAGAGGCTCGGTTGTTGGGTACGGACTTAGTTCGGGAGGCCTTGGATAAGGTCAAGACTATTCGGGAGAGATTGCGTTCGGCTCGGTCCAGGCAGAAGACTTATACGGATCGTAAGGTTCGAAATGTAGATTTCATGGCTGGTGAACGAGTATTGCTCCGAGTGTCGCCTATGAAGGGCGTGATGAGGTTTGGGAAGAAGGGCAAGCTCGGCCCTAGGTATATTGGTCCATTTGAGATTCTAGACAGAGTGGGAGGGGTGGCTTACAGATTAGCTTTGCCGCCTAGCTTATCAGCCGTGCATCGAGTTTTTCACGTATCTATGCTTCGGAGATACCACGGCGATCCCACACATGTGTTAGACTTCAGTACTGTCCAATTGGACAATGATCTATCTTACGAGGAGGAGCCGGTGGCTATTCTAGACCGGCGGGTTCGACAGTTGAGGTCGAAGAGTTATCCTTCTGTGCGTGTTCAGTGGAGAGGTCAGCCTCCTGAGGCATCGACCTGGGAGTCCGAGTCTGATATGCGGAGCCGCTACCCACATTTATTTCCTGACTCAAGTACTTCTTTCTTTTGTCCGTTCGAGGACGAACGGTTGTTTTAGAGGTGGAGATTGTGACGACCCAAAGAGTCATCACTTATTTTATTAATCATTTCGAGCTTCTGAGGCCTTGAAAACCTCATTCTATGTTGCCTCGATTTACGTGCACGATCCGAGCATGTAGCCGGAAAGATTTTGTGATAGAAAATATGAATTCTATGAGAAATTTGGATAAAAATGATATCAATATTGATATGGTTGACTTCGGTCAACATTTTTGGTAAACGGATCCGGACTCGAGATTGGATGGTCCCGAGAGGTCCGTAGAAAAATATGGGACTTGGACATGCGTCCGGAGTTGAATTCCGAGGCCTAGAGCCCAAGTTATGAATTTTTATGTGAAATTGTTTTTGATGTAATTATTAAAGGAAATAAATTAATTGACCTTGGTATCGGGCTCGTATTTTGGTTCCGACGCCCGGTACAAGTCTTAAATATTATATATGTGATTTCTGCAAAGTTTGGTGACATTTGGATGTCGTTTGAGATGTTTTGGACCTTGAGTTCCAAGTTAAGAAGTTTTGAAAATCAAAAGTATGAAAATCATGAGTTTGAGGCTTGATTTGATTAAAACAAAGTGATATTGGCGATGTGATCGCACGAACAAGTCCATAATGTGTTTTTGAGGTTATGTACATGTTTGGTTTGGAGCCCGGGAGGCTAGGGTAAAGATTTGATAGGCCGTTGGATGAAATCCTGAATTTTTGAACTGCTGGTTTTTCACCCAGCTGTTGGCTTCGCAATTGCGAAGGGGACAGTATAAGGCAAGGCTCGCAAATGCGAACCTTCATCGCAAATGCGAAGCCCCCTTTGGCCCAGCCTTGTTCGCAAATGCGAACAATTGTTCGCATTTGCGAAGGTCCCCAGTGCCTGCCTATGTTCGCAAATGCAAACAAAAGTTCGCAAATGCGAACATTCCCCATACTGCCTTGGTTCGCAAATGCGAACCATTGTTCGCAAATGCGAACACCGCCTTATACAGCATGTGTTCGCAAATGCGAACATTAGTTCGCAAATGCGAACATCCCTTTGTCTGCCAGCGTTCGCAAAATGTTCGCAAATGCGCACTTCCCAGCCTTAGCTTATTTTTCAAACTCCAGAAATTGGTCGGGGTTCGCAATTGCGAACCCATGTTCGCAAATGCGAACACAGAGACCTGAAAAACAAGAATTTCAGTCATTTCTTCACTTTTTACAAAACCAAAACACCCATTTGCGATTCTTCAAGGATTTCTTCTTCATCAAAACGATTGTAAGTCACTTTTTACTTAATTCTTTCAATTCCTAACATCATTAAACATGTTTTTCATAAGAAATCAATGATTTTCATGGTAGAATTCTTGTTTTTGTTAGAAAATAGGGTTTTTTCATAAATTGGGGAATTGGACCTCGAATTGAGGTCCGATTTTGAAACAAAGTATATAAATGAACTCGTGGGGGGATGGGTAACCGGATTTTGGTCCTAACCCCGAATTCCGACCATGTGGGCCTAGGGTTGAAATTCACTATTCCGAGCAGAATGTTGTAAAAGTTGTATTTGGTCTTAAGAATTAGTTTGTTGAGTAGTATTGATGATATTAAATCAATTATGTATAGATACGATTGGATTGAAGCCAAAGTTGAAAGAAAAAGACATTTCACGGATTGAATTGTTCATAAGCATTCGAGGTAAGTGTTTGTTCTATCCTAGCTTGAGGGAATAGGATTATGTGTTATGTGTTATGTGATCGAGTGCGGTGTATGGGCTGTGGTGACGAGCATCCATACATTGGCGTCTAGTATGACCGTGAGTCGTTGGAAAATGATTATTTTGAGATATATTACAGAAGATTATTATTGATTGCCCTTGATGGGACGATTTATGAATTGTTGTTTCTTTCTCTGCCCTTAACTGTGATTGTTATTTGGGTGAGGAAGAGTGATAATGCACGAAGGGTGATGTCGTGCCATGTTTATTTATTTATGCACGAAGGTTAATGTCGTGCCATGTTTATTTATTGATTATGCACGAAGGATCATGCCGTGCCCTGTTATTGAACCATGTACGAAGGATCATGCCGTACTATGGATGTGAGGATGAGAGTAAAAGCACGAAGGGTGATGCCGTGTACTTTATTTGTTTATTTGTTGAGGATGAGAGTAAAAGCACGAAGGGTGATGCCGTGCAACTGCTTGCTATTTCTTGAATTGATATTACTTGTGTTTACATTATACTTTGTTTTTCCTTGTGAATTTATTAAACTGTGGTTAGTTGTTAGATTCTTTAAGATACTCCTTATTGTGTTATTACTTGATTATTTCTTGTTATTTTGTGGTACACATATATATATTGAATTGCACGGGTTTATGTGAGTGTCTGGTCCTAGGCTTGTCACTACTTCGCCGGGATAGGCCAGGCACTTACCAGCACATGGGGTCGGTTATGCTGAAATTACACTTCTGTGCGTTTTTGCACAGGTCCAGGTTACAATCAGGAGCAACAGCAGCAGTAAATCGGTTGCGTGGGAGTTGATCATATTTGAGACCGAGGTAGCTTGCAGACGTCCGCGGGCCCGGCGTCTCTCTCTTTATTTATGTTATTAGCTGGAGTCTCTTTGTTCCGAGACAAACAGAATTGTGTTATATTTCTTTCAGACTTTTATGTGTAGTATTCCATAGTAGTTTGTGAGTTGGTGACTCCACGTCTTGGGTAGGGGATTTCAGTACGATTTTCACTTTGTAATTAGTTATTTCTATTTCGATAAAGTATTCCGCATTTATTTAATTAAAATTATGTTAAAAACAGGATAGTATGAACATAGTGGCTTGCCTAGCTACCACGAGTAGGCGCCATCACGATCCCGATGTTGGGGGAAAAATCCGGGTCGTGACAAATTCAGAATTATCTGATTCTATTATCGTATTAATATGAATCTCAGGATTTTCTGATTTATGAACCAAAAAACGATATTCCTTGCTATTGGTTACATATCCAATAAATACATAATCAACCATTTTTGGACCTATCCTAACCCTTTTAGATTTAGGAACTTGTACTTTAGCAAAACATCCCCACACTTTGAAGTACTTTAAGCTAGACTTCCTCCCTTTCCATTTTTCACAAGGAATGGACTGTGTTTTACTATGAGGTACACGGTTGATTATTCAGTTAGCTGTAAATATAGCTTCCCCCCACAAGTTCTATGGTAAACCATAACTCATCAACAACGCATCATCATTTCATTCAATGTTCAATTCTTTCTCTCTACAGTTCCATTAGATTGTAGAGAGTAAGGGGCAGTTATTTGGTAAATAATACCATTTTCCAAACATATTTCTTCAAAAGGAGATTCATATACATATCATTCTTACTTAGTACAATACTATTAGAAATAGAAATATATTTGAATCTATTCTTGACAAGAACTAAGGTAGACACAAGATTCTTGCGGATTTCTAGAACATGGAGAACTTGGTTAGTTACAATTTTTTCCAACATCATCTTCAATGCAATTTTGCCAACTCCTTCAATTTTGTCTGTAGACGAATTCCCCATGAAAATTGTCTCATGGGGTCATGCGGGGGCATAAATAACTCCTTGTTAGCATAAACATGGCGGGTGGCTGCATAATTAATCCACCATTCTTTAGGATTTCTTACCAAGTTGCATTTAGACAACATGGCACACAAGTCCTTCATTTCATCAATATTTTCAACCATATTAGCTTGATTCGTCTTCTTCTTCTTTTGGACATCATTCTTTGGTGCAAGACAATCCACGGCCTTATGTCCAGACTTTCCATAGTTGTGGCAATTACCCTTGAACTTTTTCTTGCTTGGGTAATTCTTTGGTCCAGAAGCCATCTTTCATTTCTTATTTTATTGCGCCTCCTCAACAATATTAGCCCTTATTGGTGTCGAATTTCCACGTGACTTCGTTTCAGATTTTGTTTTCTTCTTCTATCCTTAACCGAACAATCAAATCTTGAAGTGTCTGTGAGCAAATGATTTTTGCTTCGTTTAATTACTCCTATTAAATTCATTAGAATTAGGATTTGTTTTATTATTACTTGAATTTTTAGGAATTAATTGCATGATTTTGTGTTTGTTTGCATTTTTGTGTGCATTATTAATGATAATTCATAAAAAATACAAAATTACTACATGAGCATTTAGGATTGAATTTTTACTTACTTTTAGGATTAAGTAGAAATCAGGCTTGTACGAAAATACCAAAAATCATTAAAAAAAATTGATTTATTTTGTTTGATTTTTAATTTTTATTTTAGGTTTGTTAATTTCTAAAATTGATATTAGATTAATTGTGTCCTAATTAAGTGTTTTGGATTAAATGTGAGGTTTATTTTTAGTGTTAAAATTAAAACAAGAGAAAGAAATAAAGAAAAACAAATAAAGATTGAAAGATAGGATTTTTAAAGAATTAATATGTTGTTTGTCAATTTAGGCCATTTTTTCAAATAAATAACACCAGCCCAAAATATGCCATGATCCCAATCCTGGTCGTGATGGCGCCCAATACAATAGTAGGCAAGCCCGACCATTACCAATTAATAGAGTTAAATTACCAGTTTAACATGATTGCAATCCGCTATAATAGATAAGATACTGCGGAAAACCATAACAAATACCAATACAACTCCTAAAAGATCTGGTGTCACTAGTATAGAGCCTCTATATACAACTGAATAGCAAATGTATACATGTGAGAGTCTAGAATGTGGAAACAAAGGGGATAAGGGGAGAAATCGAGTCCTTCGGATGCCAGGCGGCTACCTCGATAACTCCTGTGACAGTCTTGACAGCACCAAACAACTCTACTAAGCCTCCGGGATACTTGTATCTGCACATATGGTGCAGGGAGTAAAGTGAGTACTCCGACTCAGTGAGTAATAGCAATAAATAACTACTGAAGATAAGAAAACTCATTAAAAACACTATGCAGTTCTATATAAAATAGTAAGTGCAGTAAACAGCAGCTAAATGAAGAAAACAGATGAATACACCTCAAACTAGTACACAACTCATTTACTTCTCTCAATGTCCGGTAATTTACTTATATCATTGTGTCGTGCAGCCAAATCCGTACAGTATACTGTTGTGGCATGCAGCCCGATCCAATAATAATAGTCGACTACGCTCACCGGGGTGTGCAGACTCCGTAGGGGCTCCTACAGCCCAAGCGCTATAATACTGCAACGTGTAGTTCGATCCATATAATATATCATTACAGCATGCAGTTCGATCCATATAATATACTACTGCATGCAGTCCGATCGATATATATATATATATATATATATATATATATATATATATATATATATATATATATATATATATATATATATACTGGTTCAGCGTGCAGCCCGATCCGATATATATCAAATACCCTCACTATGGGGTCCTTAACCCAGCTCAGACAATATGGACTTGGCCTCTCGGGCCCACTCAGCTAAGACAGGGTTTCCAACCCCAGGTATTCCTCATTTGGATTGCCAAATTCTAGATTTATCATCTTTCGCAATGTTTTGAAGTTTACGTGACCTAAACGCGCATGCCATAAAGTGTTTGACTCAAGCAAGTAAGAAGAAGCATTCACTTTATTGATTGGAACTACTATTACATTTAGCTTGAAAAGGCCCTCACTTAGGTAACCGTTTCCAACATACAAATCGTTCTTACTAATTACAACACTATTAGAAACAAAAATATATTTTAATCCATTCTTGACAAGAAGTGAGGTAAACACAAGATTCTTGCGAATTTCTGGAACATGGAGGACTTGGTTTAGAGTCACTATTTTTCCAGACGTCATCTTCAATGCAATCTTGCCAACTCCTTCAATTTTGGCCGTAGATGGATTTCCCATGAAGATAGTCTCGTCGGGACCTTCGGGGACCTGTCACGACCCGGATTTCCCACCATCGGGGGTCATGATGGCGCCTACTAGTGGAAGCTAGGCAAGCCAAATATTAATTACACCTCCATTAATTACCAAATTCTTATTAAGACTTTAAAATTAAAAACATACACATCACATCGGAATAATTAAACTTAGTGGAAGACTTAGTCAATCTTATCAAATATGATAAAGAAAACCCCAAACATGTTACACTACCCAGGACTGGTGTCACAATACTCACGAACTTCTAAGAATAATACACATAATCGTCTGAAAGAAATTAATGTTGTTTATCTCGAATACATGAGATAACAGAATGAAATACATAGTTAGAGGAGACAACGGGCCCTGCGGACGCCTGCAAGGCTACCTCGAAGTCTCAGTAGTCGGAATATCCACAATCGTGTAGTTGTCGCTGCTGCTGTCCGTAACTTGTATCTGCGCAAAAAGAGCGCAGAGTGTAGTATCAGCACAACTGACCCCATGTGCTGGTAAGTGCCTGGCCTATCCCGGCGAGTAGTGACGAGACTAAGGCCAGTCACCCACATAAACCTGTATAGTTGCAATATATATATATATATATGTACAAAAACATTTATAAGGAAATACTCTGCTCTGCAATAACAGCCAATAACTCATAATATCCAGAGTAATCTAATCAACAGAATTAAATCTTACTTTCGTGTCTCAATTTTTTATTTTTTTTTCATATCTCGTGGTAGGCGTACCACCCGCTCCCAACTGTATCAATAAATTATATCTTGTGGTAGGCGTACCACCCGATCCCATATCTTGTGGTAGGCGTACCACCCTCTCCCAAATATATCAATAGGCTACCGGCAACTATGGCCAATGCCAAGATTCAAATCACTTTGTGGTCGGCATGCCACGCGATCCCATTTCTTATTATAAAAGTGGTCGGCGTGCCACACGATCCCAATTCTTTAATATATAAGTGGTCGGCGTGCCACACGATCCCAATTCTTTAATATATAAATGATCGGCGCGCCACACGATCCCAATTCTTTAATATATAAGTATACCACAAAATAACGAGAATTAACCAAATAATAACACAATAAAGAATATCTCAAAGAACTCAACAATTAACAACAGTTAATAAGTTCACAAGGAAAACAAAGTATAATGGAAACACAAGTAATATCAAGTCAAGCAATAGCAAGTAGTTGCACGGCATCACCCTTCGTGCTTTTACTATCATCCACACCAAATAAGCAAATAAAGTGCACTGCATCATCCTTCGTGCTTTTACTCTCATCCTCACATCCAGGGTACGGCATGATCCTTCGTACATGGTTCAATAACAAGGCACGGCATGATCCTTCGTGCATAATCAATAAAACATGGCACGGCATTAACCTTCTTGCATAAATAATAAAACAAGGCACGGCATTAACCTTCGTGCATAATCAATAACAAGGCACGGCATAAACCTTCGTGCATTATCACTATTCCTCACCCAAATAACAATCACAGTTAAGGGCAAAGAAAGAAAGAGTAATTCATAAACCGTCCCAACAAGGGCAATCAATAATCATCTTCACAACAAGTCCCGACAAGGGAGAACAATAACAATTCCACAACCTGGCAAAGGTTCAACAATTTATCTGCAAATATGTCTCACAATAAGCATTAACAATGACTCACGGTCATACTAGACGCCAGTGTATGGATGCTCGTCACCACAGCCCATACACCACACTCGATCACATAACACATAGCACATAATCCTATTCCCTCAATCTAGGATAGAACAAACACTTACCTCGAATGTTTATGAACAATTCAATCCGTGGCAATGCCTTTTCCTTTCAAGTTTCGCTCCAATCCAATCGTATCTATACACAATTGATTTAGTATCATCAATACTACTCAACAAACTAATTCATAAGGCCAATTACAACTTTTACAACATTCTGCCCGGAATAGTGAATTTCGACCCCGGGCCCACATGGTCGGAACTCGGGGTTCGGACCAAAATCCGGTTACCCATCCCCCACGAGTTCAAGTATATGATTTGTTTCAAAATCGGACCTCAATTCGAGGTCCAATTTCCCAATTTATGAAAAACCCTATATTCTACCAAAAACAAGAAATTCTACCATGAAAATCTTTGATTTCTGTTGAAAAACATGTTTAATGTTGTTAGGAATTGAAAGAATTAAGTAAAAAGTGACTTACAATTGTTTTGAAGAAGAGGGAGCTCGTGAAGAATCGCAAATGGGTGTTTTTGGGTTGTGAAATGTGAAGAATGAAGCTGGAAATCGTGATTTACAGGTCTCCGTGTTCGCATTTGCGAACATGGGTTCGCAATTGCGAACCCCGACCAATTTCCTGGAGTTTGAAAAATAAGCTAAGGATGGGAAGTTCGCATTTGCAAACTTTTGTTCGCATTTGCGAAGCGAAAGCATACTGGGAGGATTCGCATTTGCGAACAAGGCTGGCCTCCAGGGACCTTCGCATTTGTGAAGCCTTGCTTAAAATGAATGCCTCGCATTTGCGAGGTTATGTTCGCATTTGCAAACCCAAGCCGTCCTGGACGCCCTTCGCATTTGCGATCAAAAATGCAAAAATTCAGAAATTGATCCTACGGCCTATCGAATCTTTACCCGAGCCCTCCCGGGCTCCCAACCAAACATGTACACAACTTCAAAAACACATTACGAACTTGTTCGTGCGATTATATCGCCAATATCACATCGTTTTCATCAAATCAAGCCTCAAGTTCATGATTTTCATACTTTTGGTTTTCAAAACTTTCAAACTTGGAACTCAAGATCCAAAACATATCAAACGACTTTTGAATGTCACCAAACTTTGCCGAAAGCACATATATAATATTTAAGACTTGTACGGGCGTCGGAACCAAAATACGAGCCCGATACCAAGGTCAATTAATTCATTTTCCTTTAACAATTACATCAAAAACAATTTCACATAAAAATTCATAACTTGGGCTCTAGGCCTCGGAATTCGACTCCGGACGCATGTCCAAGTCCCATATTTTCCTACGGACCTCTCGGGACCATCCAATCTCAGGTCCGGGTCCGTTTACCAAAAATGTTGACCGAAGTCAACCATATCAATATTAATATTATTTTTATCTAAATTTCTCATAGAATTCATATTTTTTATCATAAAATCTTTACAGCTACATGCTCGGATCATGCACGTAAATCGAGGCAACATAGAATGAGATTTTCAAGACCTCAGAAGCTCAAAATGATTAATAAAATAAGTGATGACCCTTTGGGTCGTCACAATCTCCACCTCTAAAACAACCGTTCGTCCTCGAACGGACAAAAGAAAGAAGTACCCGAGTCAGGAAACAAGTGTGGGTAGCGGCTCCGCATATCAGACTCGGACTCCCAGGTCGATGCCTCAGGAGGCTGACCTTTCCACTGAACACGCACAGAAGGAAAACACATGTGTGGGATCGCCGGTCTAGAATGGCCACCGGCTCCTCCTCGTAAGATAGTTCATTGTCCAATTGAACAGTACTGAAGTCTAACACATGTGTGGGATCGCCGTGGTATCTCCGAAGCATAGATACATGAAAAAAAAACTGGATGCACGGCTGATAAGCTAGGCGGCAAAGCCAGTTTGCAAGCCACCCTCCCACTCTGTCTAGAATTTCAAATGGGCCAATATACCTAGGGTTGAGCTTGCCCTTCTTCCCGAACCTCATCACACCCTTCATAGGCGACACTCAGGGCAATACTCGCTCCCTAATCATGAAAGTTATATCTCTAACCTTGCGATCTGCATAGCTCTTTTGTCTAGACTGAGCTGTGCGAAGCCTATCTTGCATAATCTTGACCTTATCTAAGGCCTCCTGAAATAAATCTGTACCGAATAACCGAGTTTCTTGTTCAAACCATCCAACAGAAGAACGACACCGCCTACCATAAAATGCTTCATAAGGAGCCATATGGATGCTCGATTGATAACTATTATTATAAGCAAACTCTGCCGAAAGCAGAAATTGATCCCATGAACCTCCAAAATCATTAACACACGCCCGAAGCATATTTTAGGATCCCATCAGCATCTAAGGTGACCTGTTTAGCACCTCCTCGCTGAACCGTGTCCCTCACAAATTGATTGGCCAATGACTGAACATCCAAAGTAATTGGCCTCTGATTGACTGGAATACAAGCAAGACTGCCCATACTGGCTGACTTCCTACTCAAAACGTCAGCCACCACATTTGCTCTTTCCCTGATGATATAAAAAGGTGACATCATAATCTTTCCGCAATTCCAGCCACCTTCTCTGCCTCAAATTCAACTCTTTTGTTTAAACAAATACCGAAGACTCTTATGATCGGTGTATACTTCACATACTACACCATACAATTAATGCCTCTAGATCTTCAATGCGTGAATAATCGCCGCCAATTCTAGATCTGCACTGGGTAATTCTTTTCATGCATCTTCAACTGCCTCGAAGCATCGGCAATAACCTTGCCATCCTGCGTTAACACTGCACCAAGCCCAATACGGGAAGCATCACAATAATCAGTATAAGGTCCCGTACTTGTGGGTAAAATCAATACCGGTGCTGTGGTCAAGGCTGTCTTGAGCTTTTGAAAGCTCGCCTCACATCCATCGGACCATTCTAATTGAACACTTTTCTGTGTCAATCTGGTCAGTGGGGTTGCAATAGATGAAAACCCCTCCACGAATCGCCGATAATAACCCGCTAATCCCAAGAAATTCCGAATCTCTGTGGCTGATGTCGGTCTAGGTCAGTTCTTGACTGCCTCAATCTTCTTTGGATCAACCTGAATAACTGCTGCCGTCACAATATGACCCAGGAAAGCAACTGAACTTAGCCAAAATTCACACTTCGAAATTTTGCATATAGTTGGCTATCTTTCAGAGTCTGCAAAGTCACTCCGAGATGTTGCGCATGCTCCTCATGACTGCAGGAGTAGGTCAATATGGAAACAATGAAGACTACAACGAACAAGTCTAAATAAGGCACGAACACCTCATGCGTATGCACATATCCATGACTCTGAAGTCCGGCCATAAGAGTTGTTCTTAAATTACAACATTGTCAATTAACCCTGTTATCAAATATCTTATTCCAAAACTCCCACTTTACTCACGGTGAGGTATGGAAACCTCATGATTACTTTCTTGAATTAATGCGTCATATTTATCCTTACCTGATGCTCATCTCAAAGTCTAGAACTCAACGGTCACAAAATGGAAATGGCTAAATATGAATAGAAACTGTGCAAGGATTGTCAAATAATCCTAACAGGCATGGCTCAAATTTAGGATATTATGCTATATTTTTATTTTCCAAAAAGGGAAAATTTTACACACCAACTTTTCACCACCGGGACCTTGTCCTCATATAATATTCACCGCAGCTTGCAGCTCGGTTTTTAAAACAAATATTTTCACGTTATACAAATTTTGAGGATCTCATCTTCCACTCTAAATCACAAGTATTTGCACATTGTGCCACTGATGTTTTCATTTCCTTTCTTTCTTCTTTTCAACTATTGTCCGTCAAAGAGTATCTCGGCATAAAAGAACCCTCATACCGACACGGTATACAATTTAACCATTTAAAATAGTTATTTCAAGAATTCATTCCCATTGTAATAATTAATATAAAGTCACTTTTGACCTCATCAATATTCCTAGTGACCAATACATAATAATAGAGATAATTATCTCCATTTAATAGCACAACGTGAGTATTCACATATGTAGATCTGATGATTACGAAGCTCACTCATGAGCGGAGCATACTAAGAGGACTTGCCTCAATTCTTCAAAGATCAAATCAAATTGAGGAAAAATGTTCCTTTTATAACAATCAGAATTGTACATGTGATAACATCATCTGGTGTAGTGTACTCAGTCACACCATAGAAATTATGTCAACAACTAGATCTCCACCTCTAGGAGTCTCACCTCCGCCTCTAACATCCTGACCCCTAACTCTAGATGGTCATGTGAGTTGAGTATTGACTGCAATGGGGCACGTAGCTTGAGTGCCTTCATAAATTATATTTCTCCAATCTGCCACATTCACAAAAATTCCTTTGAGGCCCAGTTAACTTATTGAACATGACAACATATTCGGACACTGTCATAATAACCTGACATGATCGTTCAGATCGTACATACCACACCTTTCAAAGTGTCAGGGAGGTAACTCCTCCAAACATTTCTACAAATTGGATTGAGTAGGTAATGTCACATGGCCAATCTGCCCTCTTCATAGGCTTGTCACAAACATTGACGACCAATTACCTCTTTTGCTCATATACTCTTTATTACTCTTTGGGCCGATTCTTACCCCCTGCAGAGTACTAAGCCTCAAACATGCATAATTTATTTGGGGGACCTTTCCATACCATATGTATACATTCCAAGCCAAAATTGACATAAAACATGGCCATTCGGTCCATTCACTAATAATGGTTTTCCCCCCTTTTGGCTATAAGTCAAAGTCACAACATTTGATAGTCCACAATAATTATCCTTCACAACTTCGAATAAATCAACTAGACGTCAAGGTCCATTAAAACCACAACCGGTTAGTAAATACATTATGTTTCCCTTACTTCACTCGCTACCTGAAACACAGTAGAATCAACCCTCTCACCTTCAACTATTCTCGCGTTCTGCAATATCTCATAGCAACAGTCAATAAATTACCTTGGTTTCTCAAAAGATGCACCACTGAAGGGGATAGCGAAGAGTTTGATGAAACTTACCCGAAACTCCGTAAAACTTCTGAAGGCATCGTTGATCCATCAACAGCATGTGCCATTGTCGGCTGAAGAAGCAGTACATGCCTTCGCCGTTCGTGGGAAGACAAGAGTAGAAATTCAACTTAATATTTGAAGAACAAACTCGCACGATAGGAAAGAATGAAGGGAATATTTTCCTAACTCTGTAGCCTCTGGGGATAAATACAAACGTCTCCGTACCGATCCTTCAGACTCTACTAAGGTTGTTCGTGAGTTGTGAGACCTGTGCAACCTAGTGCTCTGATACCAACTTGTCACGACCCGGATTTCCCACCATCGGGGTCATGATGGCGCCTACTAGTGGAAGCTAGGCAAGCCAAATATTAATTACACCTCCATTAATTACCAAATTCTTATTAAGACTTTAAAATTAAAAACATACACATCACAACGGAATAATTAAACTTAGCGGAAGAC
This sequence comes from Nicotiana noctiflora, assembly GCA_032618575.1. Lineage (NCBI taxonomy): Eukaryota > Viridiplantae > Streptophyta > Magnoliopsida > Solanales > Solanaceae > Nicotiana > Nicotiana noctiflora. The sequence continues at coordinate 174,604 of JASVEL010007329.1, forward strand.
TTAGTCAATCTTATCAAATATGATAAAGAAAACCCCAAACATGTTACGCTACCCAGGACTGGTGTCACAATACTCACGAACTTCTAAGAATAATACACATAATCGTCTGAAAGAAATTAATGCTGTTTATCTCGAATACATGAGATAACAGAATGAAATCCATAGTTAGAGGAGACAACGGGCCCTGCGGACTCCTGCAAGGCTACCTCGAAGTCTCAGTAGTCGGAATATCCACAATCGTGTTGTTATCGCTGCTGCTGTCCGTAACCTGTATCTGCGCAAAAAGAGCACGGAGTGTAGTATCAGCCATGTGCTGGTAAGTGCCTGGCCTATCCCGGCGAAGTAGTGACGAGACTAATATATATATACATATATATATATATATATACATATATATATATATATATATATATATATATATATATATATATATATATATATATATATATATATATATATATATATATATGTACAAAAACATTTATAAGGAAATACTCTGCTCTGAAATAACAGCCAATAACTCATAATATCCAGAGTAATCTAATCAACCGAATTAAATCTTACTTTCGTGTCTCAATTCTTTATTTTTCTTTTCATATCTCGTGGTAGGCATACCACCCGCTCCCAACTGTATCAATAAATTATATCTTGTGGTAGGCGTACCACCCGATCCCATATCTTGTGGTAGGCGTACCACCCGCTCCCAAATATATCAATAGGCTACCGGCAACTATGTACAATGCCAAGATTCAAATCACTTTGTGGTCGGCGTGCCACACGATCCCATTTATTATCATAAAAGTGGTCGGCGTGCCACACGATCCCAATTCTTTAATATATAAGTGGTCGGCGTACCACATGATCCCAATTATTTAATATATAAGTGATCGGCGCGCCACACGATCCCAGTTCTTTAATATATAAGTATACCACAAAATAACGAGAATTAACCAAATAATAACACAATAAGGAATATATCAAAGAACTCAACAATTAACAACAGTTAATAAGTTCACAGGGAAAACAAAGTATAATGGAAACACAAGTAATATCAAGTCAAGGAATAGCAAGTAGTTGCACGGCATCACCCTTCGTACTTTTACTATCATCCTCACCAAATAAGCAAATAAAGTGCACGACATCACCCTTCGTGCTTTTACTCTCATCCTCACATCCATGGTACAGCATGATCCTTCATACATGGTTCAATAACAAGGCACGGCATGATCCTTCGTGCATAATCAATAAAATATGGCACGGCATTAACCTTCGTGCATAAATAATAAAACAAGGCACGACATTAACCTTCGTGCATAATCAATAACAAGGAACGGCATTAACCTTCGTGCATTATCACTCTTCCTCACCCAAATAACAATCACAGTTAAGGGCAAAGAATGAAATAGTAATTCATAAACCGTCCCAACAAGGGCAATCAATAATCATCTTCAAAACAAGTCCCGACAATGGAGAACAATAACAATTCTACAACCTGCCAAAGGTTCAACAATTTATCTGCAAATATGTCTCACAATAAGCATTAACAACAACTTACGGTCATACTAGACGCCAGTGTATGGATGCTCGTCACCACAGCCCATACACCGCACTCGATCACATAACACATAGCACATAATCCAATTCCCTCAAGCTAGGATAGAACAAACACTTACCTCGAATGTTTAAGAACAATTCAATCTGTGGCAATGCCTTTTCCTTTCAAGTTTGGCTCCAATCCAATCGTATCTATACACAATTGATTTAATATCATCAATACTACTCAACAAACTAATTCATAAGGCCAATTACAACTTTTACAACATTCTGCCACGGAATAGTGAATTTCGACCCTGGGCTCACATGGTCGGAAATCGGGGTTCGGACCAAAATCCGGTTACCCATCCCCCCACGAGTTCAAGTATATGATTTGTTTCAAAATCGGACCTCAATTCGAGGTCCAATTTCCCAATTTATGAAAAACCCTATATTCTACCAAAAACAAGAAATTCTACCATGAAAACCTTTGATTTCTAGAAAAACATGTTTAATGTTGTTAGGAATTGAAAGAATTAAGTAAAAAGTGACTTACAATTGTTTTGAAGAAGAGGAGCTCGTGAAGAATCGCAAATGGGTGTTTTTGGGTTGTGAAATGTGAAGAATCAAGCTGGAAATCGTGATTTACAGGTCTCCGTGTTCGCATTTGCGAACATGGGTTCGCAATTGCGAACCCCGACCAATTTCTGGAGTTTGAAAAATAAGCTAAGGATGGGAAGTTCGCATTTGCGAACTTTTGTTCGAATTTGCGAAGCCAAAGCATACTGGGAGGATTCGCATTTGCGACATAATGTTCGCATTTGCGAACAAGGCTGGCCTCCAAGGACCTTCGCATTTGCGAAGAATGCTTCGCATTTGCGAAGCCCGGCTTAAAATGAAGGCCTCGCATTTGCGAGGTTATGTTCGCATTTGCGAACCCAAGCCGTCCTGGACGCCCTTCGCATTTGCGATGCAGGGTTCGCATTTGCGAACCCTGCCTTGATCCGTCACCTTCGCAATTGCGAGAAATACTTCGCAATTGCGAAGCCAACAGCTGGGTGAAAAACCAGCAGTGCAAAAATTCAGAAATTGATCCTACGGCCTATCGAATCTTTACCCGAGCCCCCCGGGCTCCCAACCAAACATGTACACAACTTCAAAAACACATTACGAACTTGTTCGTGCGATTATATCGCCAATATCACATCGTTTTCATCAAATCAAGCCTCAAGTTCATGATTTTCATACTTTTGGTTTTCAAAACTTTCAAACTTGGAACTCAAGATCCAAAACATATCAAACGATATCCGAATGTCACCAAACTTTGCCGAAAGCACATATATAATATTTAAGACTTGTACCGGGCGTCGGAACCAAAATACGAGCCCGATACCAAGGTCAATTAATTCATTTTCCTTTAACAATTACATCAAAAACAATTTCACAGAAAAATTCATAACTTGGGCTCTAGGCCTCAGAATTCGACTCCGGACGCATGTCCAAGTCCCATATTTTCCTACGGACCTTTCGGGACCATCCAATCTCGGGTCCGGGTCCGTTTACCAAAAATATTGACCGAAGTCAACCATATCAATATTAATATTATTTTTATCCAAATTTCTCATAGAATTCATATTTTCTATCACAAAATCTTTCCGGCTACATGCTCGGATCATGCACGTAAATCGAGGCAACATAGAATGAGGTTTTCAAGGCCTCAGAAGCTCGAAATGATTAATAAAATAAGTGATGACCCTTTGGGTCGTCACAGGGACATAAGAAGAAAATAATTCCTTGTTAGCATAAACATGGCGGGTGGCTCCAAAATCTATCCACCACTCTTTCGGATTTCCTACCAAGTTGCATTCAGACAACATGGCACACAAGTCTTCCATTTCATTTTCAACCATGTTGGCTTGATTCTTTTTGTTCTTATCATTCTTTGGCTGCATGACAATCTGCCGCCTTATGCCCAATTTTTCCACAGTTGTGGCAATTACCCTTGAACTTCTTCTTGATTGGGTAATTCTTTGGTCCAGAAGCTTTCTTCCTCTTCTTATTTTGTGGTGACTCCTCAACAATGTTTGCCCCCACAATTGTCGAGTTTCCACGTGACTTCTTTTCAGCATTTTTGTTGTCCTCTTCTATCCTCAAACGAACAATCAAGTCTTCTAGAGTCATCTCCTTCCGTTTGTGTTTAAGATAATTCTTAAAATCCTTCCACAACGGAGGTAGCTTCTCAATGAAAGCAACAACTTGAAAGGCCTCATTAATGACCATACCTTCAATAACAAATTAAGAGTTAATAATAAGATAAATCTTATTAATAGAATTATTGATTTGGGTCATACCTTCAGCAAGGAGGTCATGTACAATGACTTGTAGTTCTTGGACTTGAGTTATGACCGACCTAGTGTCAATCATCTTGAAATCCAGGAACCTTGCAGCCACGAACTTCTTAAGTCCTGCATCCTCGGTCTTGTACTTTTTCTCAAGCGCATTCCATAACGCTTTTGAAGTTTCCATGACACTATAGACATTGTACAAACCATTTTCCAAACAACTCAAAATGTAATTTTTGCATAAGAAATCAGAATATTTCCATGCTTTAGTTACAACAAGTCGTTCATTGTCCAGAGTATCCTCAGCCATGACCGGAGGATCCTCCTTGATAAAACGTTGCAAACTCAACGTAGTAAGATAGAAGAACATCTTCATTTGCCAGCGTTTGAAGTCAATACCAGAAAACTTTCCGGATTTTTCTGCTGGTGCCATAGCATGGGTCGGAGTAGAACGGCTTGACGATGCAGCCACACTCGTCATAGTAGCACCCGTTCCCGCAACATTTCCATTAGTTTGGTTTTCATTCGTCATATTTCTGTAAAGTCAAAAACAATACAGAACTTTATTAAATCAGTGAAGTTTTTATATCTTCAAACTGAATACCAAACCAAACATACAACACGTAACAATAGTGAAGTTTTTAAATACTTCAAGCACGTACGTTTATTATTCTGGCGAAGTTTTTATGTACTTTAAACTGGAGAGAAATAATTAATGGAGTAGAAAGTAACAAGGCTTTAGTCTCCAAATTAATGCAAAAAATTTAACTTGCGGTAGATTCTTAACTATTAGTATGTCAATTCGAAATGTTAGTATGTCAATTCGAAATGTGATCTGACTCTTAAGTTCTTTGCTTGGTCTCTTTTTTTTTTCCAAAAATTGCTTCAACAATTTAAAAAATGTAACCAATCAGAAACAAACCAATAAACCAAAGCAGTAACTCATTTTGTGCCTTTTCCTTTATTCTTAAACAATACAAATTTCAAGCAATGTATAAAATATAAAGCGGCAGTGATTCTTTCTTTTCTCAATCGACGTTTTCTTTTTTTTTTTTTTTTTTTTTGCGTCTCTTAAGAAGTTAGGCAATGATCAGCCAAACTTTTGTTTATTGATTTGTTCTCAATTTCTAGCAAATACACGTTATAATAAACAGTAAAATTCCTTAAGATGTTAGGCAACGTGTATTATCAAAATCAACACTGTTAAGGAAAAACAAGAGGAAGAAGAAATAGAGTATATAATTCCGAGTTCACAATTTGCTTGTGTGTCCTTAAGGAATTTTAACCCCCTCACAGTTGCCAAGGTAATGGATTAAATCCTCCCAGGATAAAACATAATAACCTTCCTGCGACAGTGGCAATACAAGAAGCAGGATACCAACGAACTCAAAGAGCGGAGCGAATCACACTTACAATTTTCAAGGAACAAGAAAGCTCAAGAATTTTTGGATTAATGAACTTACAGAGAGAGGGAAAGTAATTTGTTGGTTTCTGAATTTCTGAACATCTGGAATGGAAGTCATGCCTGAATTTATAGGCAATTGTTGGCTTTGTGAAAAGGTATGGTGCCTCTTCATGGTGTATGTTCATTGTGAACAGATACCTGATAGGAAGATACGTTATTTCAACGTTATTTATTAAACTGGGTCAACTAGTTTAACCAAATAAATCGGGTCAAATTTTGAAGCTCAATCCAGTCCATTTAATTTCTCACTATTACCCAATTCACACTATTCATCTTTAAAGCCCAATGACTTAAAAGTCCAACAAAAATTAGAAGGGAAAAAAAAAAGAGTCATAGAGTCCTACCATTTAATATCGAAGAAGTCATAGGATCAATTTTTCATAACACGTGTTTCAAAGAAAACGTGTACCCTTTTTTTGTTTTTTTCTTTTCCAAAGTATCTATATAAGACTGATGACTCAAGAATTTAGCCCCATAAAAAACCAATACGTAGATGTTTTTGTTTTTGGAAAAGAAGTTTCTATAAATGTAATGACTTGTACTACTACTAATTTAATTTTAACCCATGGAACAATTCAATTATTTCTATACTGATACGTCAATGTAGACATTTCAACCTTTGGGAGACCATGCAAATTAAATGTCATATTTAACTGTTTGACTAACACTATCTCGGTCTTGAATTATTAGAGTGTTATAAGTATTGGTATCCTCAGGAAAAGATTACACTAATATCGGACTGATTAGTCCATCAAAAAGAAAAAGAGAAGCGAAATAAAATAGAAAAACATATAATGATAATTTAATTCTTCGTCCCTAAATGATAGAAAAACATGCGTAATTCTTCTTTTTGACAAAAACTTTACAAAAGATTGAAATTTTTTAGAGAATCACTTTTGGGGTAAAGTGCTCAATTTTCACCCATGAACTCGACATCTCTATTTAACAATGAAAGAACACTTATTATTTCACCATAATTTTTTAATATCAAATGAGATTACCAAGACTTATCTTGATAAAGTCACTTTTGTGTGGAAAATTTATAGCAATTTTTTACGTTTTTTTTTTTTTTGTTCTTACTTTATCCATCATCCGACTAACCATATCTTTTACTACTTGTTTTACAGAAAATGAAATCAAAACCAATTCTTTAAAAATAATTCCTCACTGTATACTTAGATTATTGTATAGAAGTTAAACTGTATATCATTCGTGTGTAGAAGTTGAACTTGTGACTTCATGTAATAAATGTATACCTTCAATGTTAAACTTGTTGCTCCCTCAGTCACAACTTATGTAGCGCACTCTTTTTTTGTGTATCTTGCAAAGAATATTATATTTTTATATTTATAAATATTATAGCCACTTAAATATCTAAAATTCATGTTAGATCACAAAGTCTTTGTGTCACGGCCCATTTTCTGAACAAGCCGAGACAGGCACTCGATCACTAAATATGACCGAGCGAACCATCTCTGTTTATCAAGCCTCTGATAACTCCAAGCATTATATGCAAAAAAACAATACTCTAAACAAATACTTTTGATTAATTCAAATATTTAAATAAATCAACTCCAAAGCTTTATTCGTAGTAACTATTGAAATTTGTACTAAGTTATTATAAAGTAACTTATGACTCTCAACCCAATGACTACCTCTATGAAGCCTCTACTGATAAACTGACACACTGCTCAGGACATGAGACTTCCTGGCCAGTTCTCTAAATAAACAAAGAAATATCTAAATGGAAATGACTCTAAGGAATACTCCACGAACAAAAGCGGAGCTCACCAATAGCACTGGAAGGGAAGAAGTCCTAACTCGTAGCCTGCTCGCCTGCAAATCCGGTTCCTACGTTGTACCGCAGACCAACGTAGATTCCCAAAAGAGAACGTCAGTACCATCCATTGTACTCAGTGAGTCTCAACAACGGGGGGGAAACTTTAATAATATATATATTATGAGCAAAGGTTCTAAATGCATGTAAAACATAAAGCTTATAAGAATAATTCTAAATAATTGCATAATAGAAAATTCTTTTCTTTTTCTTTCTTGATAAAAATACTTCACTTTATACTTTGGGAGTTCAACTATCCTAACTTAATTCTGTCTCAGTCACCGTGTGAACGGCATGGGTTCTATCCCAACCTGATCGAATAGGCCCAATCCACGAGGTGCCACTCGCTTCATGGTTCTCAGCGCTCATGTATCTTACCTTAGTATGGCTAAGTAAATTCTCAGCAACGAGACCTCGGCTCGTGTGCTCCCTACTTTGGCACAAGTAGTTTCAGGAAGTCAACGCCTTGGTCAGGACCCTAGGCCTGGACGATGACCCCTTCTCGGAATAAAGGATACTCCCAAAAATCTTTTCTTCTAAAACTTCTTCTTGTGACTTTTCAATTTTATACATACTCATACTGGTATCCTTAAATTTAAGGCATGACATAAGAATTAAATAAATATTCCAAAGTATTTATAAAGGTTCTTGATCTTTCATGAATTTTCAACATGAAAATGGCATATAAAGAATAACATAAAATCTGAAATTTATGCACATATATCCAAATAATCATCTAAACTTTAGCTAGAAAATAATTCTAAGCTAATAGGTACTTACTACTCCAGTTAAGTACAAAGAATAACATAAAAATCTGAAATTTAGGAATGAATTAAACATATAAAAGTATTTCTAAAGATTCTTTCTTTTTCATAAATTTTCAACATGAAAATAGCATATAAGGATAACACAAAAATCTGAAAATATAAGTACATATATCATAATAACTCATCTAAACTTTTACTAGAATAATTCTAGGTTAATGGATGCTCACTAGCTCTAATTTAATTAATATAAACTCTTTTAAGCAATTCAACAAACACCTTATATGTGTGCTTTTGTGAGTTAAACCACTTTAGCAAAGGGTTATATCAACTCACCACAAAACCTTTCCAGCCAATACGTAGGCCACAGTCCAATTGACACCAGTCAAAGAATTGATTCTACAAAAACCAATGTATTTTTTAATCAATTTTAAAGATTCACACCTAAAACTTATAACGACCCGGCCGGTCGTTTTTGAAATTTACGCCTCGATCCCCAATTTAACTGTTCCCCTAAGTTCATTTCTGCTATTGTGGTTGGCCGGGAGGGTCGGTTCTGGAATTTGGAGTATTTTAGGACACTTAGTCCCTAAATCAGAACCTTGTAGTTGAAAAATTGCCCGTATTCGGAACAGTGTTAAGACGACCTAGAAATGGAAATCAGATGGTTCTATTAGCTCCGTTAGGTGATTTTGGGGTTGGGAGTGCATTCGGAATGTATTTTGGAGGTCTGTAGCACAATTAGGCTTGAAATGTCGAAGTTTGAAATTTTTGGAAATCCGATCGATAGGTGAGATTTTGATCCGGGCATCGGAATGGAATTCTAACAGTTGCAGTAGCTTCGTTAGGTGATTTTGGATATGTCTACAAAGTTTTAGGTCATTCGGTCATCGTTTGGTCGAGTTTTTGATAGCATGTAGGTTTCGGAAGTTTAGGATGAAACTTAGGCTTGAATTCGCTTTGTTTTGGTGATTTCCGTGTTTAAGGGTATGTTTTTATGATTGGAACAAGTTCGTATCATGTTTTGGAGTAGGTTGGTGGTTTTTGTTGGGGTCCCGGGGGTCTCGAGATGAATCCGGGGGTCCAATCAGGCTAATTCATGCAATTTAGAAGTGTAGTTATCTGCTGGTATGTGCTGCAGACGAATGCTCTATGCAATCGTAATGGGCTGATACGATCGCATAGAAGGTTTTGAAGGAGGCTAAATATTTGTTCTATGCGATCGTGGGCAAGGCTATGCGATCGCGTAGTGCGGGATGGTTGTGCTCTGCGATCGCGTATAGGCCTATGCAATCGCATAGTGTATAGAGTAGGGGGTCCCAAGCCCAGCTTTTTGTTCTATGCGATCGCGGAGAAGGGTGTGCGATCGCATAGGTTTAATTTGGTGAGCAGTGCGATCGCATTGAGGACTATGTGATCGCATAGAGTAGTTTGGCGAGGGTTCAAAATTTGTTCTAAGCGATCGCATAGAGTAAAAATATCTGGCAGTGAATTTAAGTCCAGAACAGTCCAATCGCGGGGCTCATTCGCAAAAACCCCATTTTTGAGTTTTAGAGAGAGAAGCTTACGGTAAATTGCTGGGAATTCATCGGGTATTCATCGGAGGTAAGTTTTATGGCCTAATTACGTTATTTTATCATGAAAGCTTGAGTATTTCACTGTTAATGGAAGATTAATGGGGGATTTTAGCCCTAGGCCTAAATTATGGTAAATCATCGATTTGAATAGGAAAACGGAGTCCGATTTTGGTAAATTTTATATGCATAGACTCATGTTGAGATAAGGAACCCGAATATGTAACTTTCAAAAATTTTCGAGAAGCGTACCGAAAGTCGAGTTTTGACAACTTGTGGTTTTTGGTGTATTTCAAATTGTTTCGATTGGGTAATGCCCAATTGGCCTATTTTGATGTATTTCTATTGATTTTGATCAGATACTATGCCTGTGGAGGCCGATACTCATGGAAAGAGAGTTGTCTCTTAGAGGTTTTGTACCAGAGTCGAGGTACGTGGCTTGTCTAACCTCGTGTGGGGGAACCTTCACCCATAGGATATTATGTGTTAATTTAAATGCCTTGTACGCGAGGTGACGGGCGTGTACATGCGCAGATGGTTGGAACCCACCTTACTTGAATTGTCCAATTAATGATAATTCTGTTCTTAGCTGATTAAATTGCGACATTTACCTGATATTCGTTAGAAAAGCATGATTAGATAGGATTTATCTGTCTAAATGCCTAATTGTCTTAGAAATTATGCTATGGATCTGCTGTCCGCATTCATGTTCTGCGATCGCATATTTGACCGCATTTTTAACACAATTTTTGGAGAACATTCTGTTAAACTCTGCGGTAGGAATGCGGTCCGCATAGTAGATCTACGATCGCATTCCTGACCGCAGAATCGACATATCTGGAAAATTAAGTCTTTCAATTTTAGAAACTTAAATCACTACCAAGTGTTCGAACCGCGGCGAGCTTCGCATTCCTAACACCTTATTCGGACCATGACACCACGGCTACCACACAAAAATAGCACAAAAATTTTACGGGGCCTTACATACATCTCCGCCCATACAATGCTTCATAAGGAGCCATACCAATGTTGGCCTGATAGCTGTTATTGTAAGCAAATTCTATAAGCGGCAAATGATCATCCCAGTTACTACCAAAATCTATAACACATGCACGCAATATGTCTTCGAGAGTCTGAATGGTCCTTTCTGCCTGGCCATTGGTATGTGGATGGAAAGCGGTGCTTAAATTGACCTTAGTAGCTAATCTTTTCTGAAATGCCTGCCAAAAATGCACCGTGAACTGAGGACCTCTATCAGATATTATTGAAATTGGAGTACCATACAATCGGACTATTTCTTTGATGTACAACTGCGCATACTGCTCTGCAGAATCCGTCGTCTTTACTGGTAGGAAATGCGCAGACTTTGTCAATCGGTCTACAACAACCCAAACTGAATCATGTTTACGGTACGTGCGAGGTAGACCTAATACAAAATCCATATTAATCATCTCCCACTTCCACTGTGGTATTTCTATGCCTTGAGCTAGGCCACCAGGCCTCTGATTCTCGGCTTTGACTTGCTGGCAATTCAAATGTTTAGCCACATGATCTGCTATTTGTTTCTTCATACCTTTCCACCAATACAATTCTTTTAAATCTAGATACATTTTGGTAGCACCTGGGTGGATAGAGTATCTCGAACTGTGAGCTTCCTCCTTTAAGGCCTTCTTAAGACCATCTACATCAAGCACACATAACCGATCATTCAACTTCGAAACTCCGTCACTTCCTAGAGTGAATCGGTGATTTCTTTGCTTTTGACTCCTTCTTTTAATTTCTCTAAGTACGGATCTTCGTCTTGCTTAGCCTTAACATGCGCAACAAGGGAGGATTGCGCTAAGGCATAAGCTGTTATATCTCTTTTTTCGGTCTCATCCAATCTAATGCCATCATTTGCTAGTTTTTGAATTTCTCGACCCAAAGATCGCCTTTGTACTGCAAGATGGGCCAAGACACCCATGGACTTCCTACTAAGTGCATCCGCTACCATATTAGCTTTGCCCGGGTGATAAAGAATATCGATGTCAGAATCTTTCAGTAGCTCGAGCCACCTTCTCTGTCTCAAATTTAGTTATTTTTTCTTGAAAATGTACTAGAGGCTTTTTCTGGTCCGTAAACACTTCAGAATGCTCGCCATAAAGGTAATGTCGCCATATATTTAATGCAAACATCACTGCTGCAAGTTCCAAGTCATGTGTGGGGTAGTTCTTTCATGATTCTTTAACTGCATGGAAGCATAAGCAATAACTTTTCCATTTTGCATAAGAACACAACCAAGACCAACTCTGGAGGCATCACAATATATTGTGAACCCACCTGAACCTGTCGGCATGGTTAACACTGGTGCAGTGGTCAACCTCTTATTTAACTCTTGAAAACTCTGCTCACAAGCGTCTGACCATTGAAACTTAACTGATTTCTGAGTCAACTTAGTTAATGGAGTTGCAAGTAAGGAAAACCCCTCCACAAACCTTCTATAGTAGCCAGCTAACCCCAAGAAACTCCTCATTTCGGTTGGCGTTGTCAGCATAAGCCATTTCTTGACTGCTTCTATCTTCTGAGGGTCTACTGTTATTCCTTCACAAGATACCACGTGGCCTAAGAATGCTACTGACTACAACCAAAACTCACATTTTGAAAACTTGGCATAAAGCTCATTCTCTTTCAAGGTCTGCAAGGCTATTCTGAGGTGTTCTGTATGATCTTCCTTTATCTTAAAGTACATCAAAATATCGTCTATAAATACAATAATTAAGGTATCCAAGAATGGCTTGAAAACTCTGTTCATGAGGTCCATGAATGCATCTAGAGCATTTGTCAACCCGAAGGACATCACTAGAAATTCATAGTGTGTGTAGCGAGTTTGAAAGGCTGTTTTAGATATATCTTCTTCCCTGATTCTCAACTGATGGTACCCCGACTTCAAGTCTATTTTTGAAAAGTACTTTGCGCCCTGAAGTTGATCAAATAAATCATCAATTCTTGGCAGTGGGTACTTGTTCTTAATTGTAACTTTATTCAACTACTGATAGTCGACGCACATTCTGAGAGACCCATCTTTCTTCTTGACAAACAGGACCGGGGCACCCCACGGTGAAACACTCAGCCTGATAAAGCCCTTTTCAAGAATGTCTTTCAACTGTTCTATCAACTTATTAAGTTCTGCTGGAGCCATCCTATAAGGAGGTATAGATATGGGCTGAGTGCCTGGCATAAGATCAATGCCAAAGTCTATGATTCTTTCAGGAGGAAGTCCGGGAAGGTCGTCTGGGAAAACTTCTAGAAATTCTCTAACAATTGGCACTGACTGAAGAGCTGGTGGTCCTGATTCTGGATTAATGATGTCAGCCAAATAGGCGAAACACCCCTTACATATCATTCGTTGTGCCTTAAGGTAAGAAATATACTTACCTACAAGCGATGCTGAACTACCCTTCCACTCTAAGACTTCTTTATTTGGAAATTTGAACCTGTCACGACCCGGATTTTCCCCCAACATCGGGATCGTGATCGCGCCTACTCGTGGTAGCTAGGCAAGCCACTGTATTCATACTCTCCTGTTTTTAACAAAATTTTAATTAAATAAATGCGGAATACTTTATCGAAATGGAAATAACAAATCACAAGGTAAAAATCATACTGAAATCCTCTACCCAAGACGTGGAGTCACCAACTCACGAACTACTATGGAATACTACACATAAAAGTCTGAAGGAAATATAACATAATTCTGTTTGTCTCGGAACAAAGAGACTACAGCTAATAACATAAATAAGGAGAGAGACGCCGGGCCTGCGGACGTCTGCAAGCTACCTCGGTCTCAACTGTGATCAATTCCCACGCAATCTATTTACTGCTGCTGCTGCTCCTGATCGTAACCTGGACCTGTGCAAAAACACACAGAAGTGTAGCATCAGCACAACCGACCCCATGTTCTGGTAAGTGCCCGGCCTATCCCGGCGAAGTAGTGACAAGCCTAGGACCAGACACTCTCACATAAACCTGTGCAATTCAATATATATATGTGTACTACAAAATAACAAGAAATAATCAAGTAATAACACAATAAGGAATATCTTAAAGAATTCAACAATTAACCACAGTTAATAATTTCACAAAGAGAACAAAGTATAATGTAAACACGAATAATATCACTTCAAGAAATAGAAAGCAATTGCACGGCATCACCCTTCGTGCTTTTACTCTCATCCTCACCAAATAAACAAATAAAGTACACGGCATCACCTTTCGTGCTTTTACTCTCATCCTCACCAAACAAACAAATAAAGTACACGGCATCACCCTTCGTGTTTTTACTCTCATCCTCACATCCATAGTACGACATGATCCTTCGTACATGGTTCAATAACAAGGCACGGCATGATCCTTCGTGCATAATCAATAAATAAACATGGCACGGCATTAACCTTTGTGCATAAATAAATAAACATGGCACGGCATCACCCTTCGTGCATTATCACTCTTCCTCACCCAAATAACAATCACAGTTAAGGGGAGAGAAAGAAACAACAATTCATAAATCGTCCCATCAAGGGCAATCAATAATTATCTTCACAACAAGTCCCAACAAGGGAGAACAATAACGATTCACCTGTAATATATCTCAAAATATCATTTTCCAACGACTCACGGTCATACTAGACGCCAGTGTATGGATGCTCGTCACCACGACCCATACACCGCACTCGATCACATAACACATAACACATAATCCTATTCCCTCAAGCTAGGATAGAACAAACACTTACCTCGAATGCTTATGAACAATTCACTCCGTGGAAATGTCTTTTCTTTCAATTTGGCTCCAATCCAACCGTATCTATACACAATTGATTTAATATCATCAATTCTACTCAACAAACTAATTCTTAATACCAAATACAGCTTTTACAACATTCTGCCATGAATAGTGAATTTCAACCCCGGGCCCACATGGTCGGAATTCGGGGTTATGACCAAAATTCGGTTACCCATTTCCCCACGAGTTCATATATATGATTTGTTTCAAAATCGGACCTCAATTCGAGGTCCAATTCCCCAATTTATGAAAAACCCTATTTTCTAACAAAAACAAGAATTTTACCATGAAAATCTTTGATTTCTTATGAAAAACATGTTTAATGATGTTAGGAATTGAAAGAATTAAGTAAAAAGTGACTTACAATCGTTTTGATGAAGAAGAAATCCTTGAAGAATCGCAAATGGGTGTTTTGGTTTTGTAAAATGTGAAGAAATGATTGAAATTCGTGTTTTTCAGGTCTCTGTGTTCGCATTTGCGAACATGGGTTCGCAATTGCGAACCCCGACCAATTTCTGGAGTTTGAAAAATAAGCTAAGGCTGGGAAGTTCGCATTTGCGAACATTTGTTCGCATTTGCGAACTGTTCGCATTTGCGAACTAATGTTCGCATTTGCGAACACATGCTGTATAAGGCAGTGTTCGCATTTGCGAACAATGGTTCGCATTTGCGAACCAAGGCAATGTTGGGGAATGTTCGCATTTGCGAACTTTTGTTCGCATTTGCGAACATAGGCTGGCACTGGGGACCTTCGCAAATGCGAACAATTGTTCGCATTTGCGAACAAGGCTGGGCCAAAGGGGGCTTCGCATTTGCGATGAATGTTCGCATTTGCGAGCCTGTCCCCTTCGCAATTGCGAGAAAACTTCGCAATTGCGAAGCCAACAGCTGGGTGAAAAACCAGCAGTTCAAAAATTCCAGAGTTTCATCCAACGGCCTATCAAATCTTTACCCGAGCCCCCCGGGCTCCAAGCCAAACATGTACACAACCTCAAAAACACATTATGGACTTGTTCGTGTGATCATATCGCCAATATCACTTCGTTTTAATCAAATCAAGCCTCAAATGCATGATTTTCATACCTTTAGTTTTCAAAACTTTCAAACTTGGGACTCAAGGTCCAAAACATCTCAAACGACATCCAAATGTCACCAAACTTTACAGAAATCACATATATAATATTTAAGACTTGTACCGGGCGTCGGAACCAAAATACGAGCCCGATACCAAGGTCAATTAATTTATTTCCTTTAATAATTGCATCAAAAACAATTTCACATAAAAATTCATAACTTGGGCTCTAGGCCTCGGAATTCGACTCCGGACGCATGTCCAAGTCCCATATTTTCCTACGGACCTCTCGGGACCATCAAATCTTGGGTCCGGATCCGTTTACCAAAAATGTTGACCGAAGTCAACCATATCAATATTAATATCATTTTTATCCAAATTTCTCATAGAATTCATATTTTCTATCACAAAATCTTTCCGGCTACATGCTCGGATCGTGCACGTAAATCGAGGCAACATAGAATGAGGTTTTTAAGGCCTCGGAAGCTCGAAATGATTAATTAAATAAGTGATGACCCTTTGGGTCGTCACAATTTGTTTTGATTTGAGTTCATTTGTCTGTCACGACCCTAGTTCACCAATCGTGAACATGTCGTGATGGCACCCAGTCCCCACGACTAGGTAAGCTTAACACGTTGCGGATTTTACAAGTTTATGAACATTTAATAAGAATTAGCAGAAAAACCTCGCCGGTCTAGAATAGCCACCGGCTCCTCCTCGTAAGATAGATCATTGTCCAATTGGACAAGTACCGAAGTCTAACACATGTGTGGGATCGTCGTGGTATCTCCGAAGCATAGATACATGAAAAACCGGATGCACGGCTGATAAGCTAGGCGGCAAAGCTAATCCGTAAGCCACCCCTCCCACTCTGTCTAGAATCTCAAATGGGCCAATATACCTAGGGCCGAGCTTGCCCTTCTTCCCAAACCTCATCACGCCCTTCATAGGCGACACTCGGAGCAATACTCGTTCACCAACCATGAAATCTACCTCTCGAACCTTACGATCCGCATAAGTCTTTTGCCTAGACCTGAGCTGAACGCAATCTCTCCTGAATAGTCTTGACCTTATCTAAGGCCTCCTGAACTAAGTCTGTACCCAACAACCGAGCCTCTCCCGGTTCAAACCATCCGACCGGTGATCGACATCGCCTACCATACAACGCCTCATACGGAGCCATCCGGATGCTAGATTGGTAGCCGTTATTGTAGGCGAACTCCGCTAATGGTGAAACCGATCCCACGAGCCTCCGAAATCAATAACACGAGGCTCGAAGCATGTCCTCGAGAATCCGAATAGTCCTCTCGGACCGGCCATCCGTCCGAGGATGAAATGTCGTACTCAACTGAACCCGAGTGCCTAACTCCCGCCGGACCGCTCTCCGGAACCGCGAGGTAAACTGCGTTCCCCGATCGGAGATAATAGATACCGGCACTCCATGGAGACGAACAATCTCCCTAATGTAAACCTCCGCTAACCTCTCCGACGAGTAGGAGACAGATCCTGGAATAAAGTGTGCTGATTTGGTCAGCCTATCAACAATGACCCAAATAGCATCAAATTTCCTCCGAGTCAAAGGAAGTCCAGTAATGAAGTCCATTATGATCCGCTCCCATTTCCACTCGGGAATTTCAATCCTCCGGAATACACCACCAGGTCTCCGGTGCTCATATTTCACCTGCTGACAATTTAGATACCGAGCGACATACGCAACGATATCTTTCTTCATTCTGCGCCACCAATAGTGTTTCCGTAAGTCCTGGTACATCTTCGCGGCGCCTGGGTGAATAGAATACCGCGAACTGTGGGCCTCTGCTAAGATCAACTCTCGAATCCCTTCGACATTGGGCACACAAACTCGACCCTGCAATTTCAATACCCCATCATCATCTAGGTTTACCTGTGTGGCACCTCCCCGCTGTACTGTATCTCTTAACTCACGCAAATGAGGATCATCAAATTGCCTCTCACGGATACGCTCTAATAAGGAAGAACGAGCGACCGTGCAGGCCACCACATTGGCCTTACCTGGGTGATATAATATAGTAACATCATAGTCTTTTAGCAACTCTAACCATCTCCGCTGTCGTAGATTCAACTCCTTCTGTTTGAACAAGTACCGTAGGCTTTTGTGATCGGTGTACACCTCACATGTCACACCATATAGATAATGCCTCCAGATCTTTAAGGCATGAACCACTGCTGCTAACTTCAAGATCATGAACTGGATAATTCTTCTCATGTATCTTTAACTGCCTCGAAGCATAAGCGATAACCTTACCATCCCGCATCAATACCGCTCCAAGCCCTGTACGAGATGCGTCACAATAAACTGTATAAGGCCCTGTACCTGTAGGTAGTATCAACACGGTTACTGTAGTCAAGGTTGTCTTAAGCTTCTGAAAGCTCGCCTCACACTCATCTGACCACTTGAACTGGGCACCCTTCTGGGTCAACCTGGTCATCGGGGCTGCAATAGAAGAGAATCCCTCTACAAATCGACGGTAGTAACCTGCTAACCCCAAGAAACTCCGGATCTCGATCATTGAAGCTGGTCGAGGCCAATTCTGGACTGCCTCAATCTTCTTTGGGTCCACCTGAATACCTTCCACTGATACAATGTGACCCAGAAATGCTACCGAACTCAGCCAGAACTCACATTTAGAAAATTTGGCATATAGTCGGTTATCTTTCAGAGTCTGAAGAACCACTCTGAGGTGCTGCTCGTGCTCTTCCTGGCTGCGGGAGTATACCAGGATGTCATCTATGAATACTATCACGAACAGATCTAAGTAAGGCTTGAATACCCGATTCATCAACTCCATGAATGCTGCTGGGGCATTGGTCAACCCGAAGGACATGACCAAGAACTCATAATGCCCATATCTAGAGCGAAAGGCTGTCTTAGGAATGTCAGCCGCCCTGATCTTCAGCTGATGGTAGCCCGACCTCAAGTCTATCTTAGAGAATACCCTCGCTCCCTGGAGCTGGTCAAACAAATCATCAGTCCTCGGCAGTGGATATTTATTTTTGATAGTCACCTTGTTTAACTGCCGGTAATCAATACACATCCGCATCGAGCCATCCTTCTTCTTTACAAATAACACAGGTGCTCCCCGGGGGAAACACTGGGCCTGATAAAGCCCTTCTCAAGAAGGTCCTGCAACTGATCTTTCAACTCTTTTAGTTCCGGCGGGGCCATACGATAGGGTGGAATAGAGATGGGCTGAGTGCCCGGTGCCAAATCAATACAGAAGTCAATATCCCTGTCGGGTGGCATGCCCGGCAGGTCTGAAGGAAAAACCTCAGGAAACTCCCGTGCAATAGGGACTGAATCAATGGAAGGAACTTCTGCGCCGGAATCACGAACATAAGCCAAATAAGCTAGACACCCCTTCTCGACCATACGTCGAGCCTTAACATAGGAAATAACAGTGCGAACGGAGTGGCTTGAGGTACCCTTCCACTCTAATCGGGGTGATTCTGGCAAGGCTAAGGTGACAGTCTTAGCATGACAATCAAGAATAGCATGGTATGGGGACAACCAGTCCATCCCCAATATGACATCAAAATCTACCATATCCAAAAGCAACAGATCAACACGGGTCTCAAGACCCCCAAATATAACTACGCACGAACGATGTACCCGATCGACTACAATGGAGTCACCCACTGGTGTAGCCACATAAATTGGAATATCCAGAGCATAGCTGGGCACATCCAAATACGGTGCGAAGTAGGAAGACACATAGGAATATGTAGATCCGGGGTCAAATAATATTGAAGCACCTCCGCCACACACAAGAATAGTACCTGTAATCACGGCATCTGATGCCTCTGCCTCTGGCCTGGCTGGTAAAGCATAGAATCGGGGATCTGCACCTCCCCTCTGAGCTGCGTCTCTAGGACGACCATCAACTGGCTGACCTCTACCTCTCGCTGGACGGTCTCCACCTCTACGGTCTCGACCTCCACCTCTATAATCTCTACCCCCGCCTCTGGCTGGCTGGGCAGGCTGAGGGTCAGCTGGGGCCTGAATCATAGGACGAGGACCTCGCTGCTGAGAGTTGCCCGCTGCTAGAGGGCAATTCCTGATAAAATGACCCGGGTCACCACAACCGTAGCAACTCTTAGACTGATAGGGCTGCTGGCCCTGACGACCTGAATGGCCTCCACGAACACTCTGAAGAGGCTGAGCATTAATAGGAGACTGGTCTGAATAATGCCCCCGAGAACCACGATCACCTGATCCACCCTGTGAAGCCCGAAGGGCGGAATGAAAAGGCCTGGAGGACTGGCCTCTATCAAAGGATTCTCTGCTACCAGAGGAAGAAGCACCAAACCTACCCGAATGACGAGGCCTCTTATCCGAAGAATAACCGCCTCCTCTAGCGAGAGCCATCTCAACTCGCGTGCTGCATTGGCTGCCTCCTGAAATGATATGTCACTTCCCACACCCATAGCCATCTGGAGTCTAATCGGCTGATTGAGCCCATCTATAAATCCGCGGACCCTCTCCCGCTCCGTGGGAAGTATCACCACTGCATGACGAGCCAAGTCAATAAATCTCGTCTTACACTGCGTAACTGTCATAGTGCCCTGATGGAGGCGCTCAAACCGCCTCCGAAGTAAATCCCGCTGAGTAGCAGGGAGAAACTTCTCCATAAATAGTTCCGCAAACTGGTCCCATGATAGAGCTGGGGACCCTGCTGGTCGAGTCAGGCAATAATCTCTCCACCAAGTCTTGGCGGATCCTGCAAGTCTGAAAGTACAGAAATCAACTCCGTTTGTCTCCACGATCCCCATAGTCTTGAGAATCTCATGACAACTGAATAAAAAGTCCCGAGGATCCTCTGATGCGGCTCCACTGAATGTAGTGGTAAATAGCTTGGAGAACCGATCAAGCCTCCATAACGAATCAGAAGTCATGGCCGCTCCATCACCGGCATGAGCTGTGGTACCTGACTGAGTGGCCACAGCTGGCTGAATTACTGGTGCCTGAGGCTGAGGAGCTACCGGCTCCGGAGTATGAGCAATAGGAGTCTGGGCCCCTCCTCCAGCCTGAGAAGTGGCTGGGGCAACTGATAATAAACCCGCTCTGGCAATGCTGTCCATGAATCTCGCTATTCCGACCAAAGCATCCCGGAGATCCGGGGTAAATAAAGCCTCTCCTGGGACCTAAGCTGGGCTCACTGGAGCTGCTGGAACCGGAACCTCCTCGTCAATCTCAATATGAGGCTCCACCTCTGGGGTAGCTGCCTGGGGCTAGGCTCTACCCCTACCACGGCCTCTGATACGGCCTTGGCCCCTGCCCCTCACGGGAGATGTCTGGGGCTCGGGCTGTTGGTCAGCGGACGAAGAAGCGCGTGTCCTTACCATCTGCGAAAGGACATAATAGAAATTCAATAAGTAATTGAGGAACAAGTCGCACGACAAGGAAGAACAAATAAGAGACTCTTTCCTAACTCAATAGACTCTAGAGGACAAGTACAGACGTTTTCGCACCTACCTCTCAAACTCTACTAAGCTTGTTCGTGAGTGGTGAGACCTATGTAACCTAGAGCTTTGATACCAACTTGTCACGACCCGGATTTTCCCCCAACATCGGGATCGTGATGGCGCCTACTCGTGGTAGCTAGGCAAGCCATTGTATTCATACTATCCTGTTTTTAACACAATTTTAATTAAATAAATGCGGAATACTTTATCGAAATGGAAATAACAAATCACAAGGTAAAAATCATACTGAAATCCTCTACCCAAGACGTGGAGTCACCAACTCACGAACTACTATGGAATACTACACATAAAAGTCCGAAGGAAATATAACATAATTCTGTTTGTCTCGGAACAAAGAGACTACAGCTAATAACATAAATAAAGAGAGAGACGCCGGGCCTGCGGACGTCTGCAAGCTACCTCGGTCTCAAATATGATCAACTCCCACGCAATCTATTTACTGCTGCTGCTGCTCCTGATCGTAACCTGGACCTGTGCAAAAACGCACAGAAGTGTAGTATCAGCACAACCGACCCCATGTGCTGGTAAGTGCCTGGCCTATCCCGGCGAAGTAGTGACAAGCCTAGGACCAGACACTCACATAAACCTGTGCAATTCAATATATATATGTGTACTACAAAATAACAAGAAATAATCAAGTAATAACACAATAAGGAATATCTTAAAGAATTCAACAATTAACCACGAGTTAATAATTTCACAAAGAAAACAAAGTATAATGTAAACACGAATAATATCACTTCAAGAAATAGCAAGCAATTGCACGGCATCACCCTTCGTGCTTTTACTCTCATCCTCACCAAATAAACAAATAAAGTACACGGCATCACCCTTCGTGCTTTTACTCTCATCCTCACCAAACAAACAAATAAAGTACACGGCATCACCCTTCGTGCTTTTACTCTCATCCTCACATCCATAGTACGGCATGATCCTTCGTACATGGTTCAATAACAGGGCACGACATGATCCTTCGTGCATAATCAATAAATAAACATGGCACGGCATTAACCTTCGTGCATAAATAAATAAACATGGCATGGCATCACCCTTCGTGCATTATCACTCTTCCTCACCCAAATAACAATCACAGTTAAGGGCAGAGAAAGAAACAACAATTCATAAATCGTCCCATCAAGGGCAATCAATAATTATCTTCACAACAAGTCCCAACAAGGGAGAACAATAACAATTCACCTGTAATATATCTCAAAATATCATTTTCCAACGACTCACGGTCATACTAGACGCCGGTGTATGGATGCTCGTCACCACAGCCCATACACCGCACTCGATCACATAACACATAACACATAATCCTATTCCCTCAAGCTAGGATAGAACAAACACTTACCTCGAATGCTTATGAACAATTCACTCCGTGGTAATGTCTTTTCTTTCAATTTGGCTCCAATCCAACCGTATCTATACACAATTGATTTAATATCATCAATTCTACTCAACAAACTAATTCTTAATACCAAATATAACTTTTACAACATTCTGCCATGAATAGTGAATTTCAACCCCGGGCCCACATGGTCAGAATTCGGGGTTATGACCAAAATCCGGTTACCCATTCCCCCACGAGTTCATATATATGGTTTGTTTCAAAATCGGACCTCAATTTGAGGTTCAATTCCCCAATTTATGAAAAACCCTATTTTCTAACAAAAACAAGAATTTTACCATGAAAATCTTTGATTTCTTATGAAAAACATGTTTAATGATGTTAGGAATTGAAAGAATTAAGTAAAAAGTGACTTACAATCGTTTTGATGAAGAAGAAATCCTTGAAGAATCGCAAATGGGTGTTTTGGTTTTGTAAAATGTGAAGAAATGACTGAAATTCGTGTTTTTCAGGTCTCCGTGTTCGCATTTGCGAACATGGGTTCGCAATTGCGAACCCCGACCAATTTCCTGGAGTTTGAAAAATAAGCTAAGGTTGGGAAGTTCGCATTTGCGAACATTTGTTCGCATTTGCGAACAGTTCGCATTTGCGAACTAATGTTCGCATTTGCGAACACATGCTGTATAGGCAGTGTTCGCATTTGCGAACAATGGTTCGCATTTGTGAACCAAGGCAGTGTTGGGGAATGTTCGCATTTGCGAACTTTTGTTCGCATTTGCGAACATAGGCTGGCACTGGGGACCTTCGCAAATGCGAACAATTGTTCGCATTTGCGAACAAGGCTGGGCCAAAGGGGGCTTCGCATTTGCGATGTATGTTCGCATTTGCGAGCTTGTCCCCCTTCGCAATTGCGAGAAAACTTCGCAATTGCGAAGCCAACAGCTGGGTGAAAAACCAGCAGTTCAAAAAATCAGAGTTTCATCCAACGGCCTATCAAATCTTTACCCGAGCCACCCGGGCTCCAAGCCAAACATGTACACAACCTCAAAAACACATTATGGACTTGTTCGTGCGATCATATCGCCAATATCACTTCGTTTTAATCAAATCAAGCCTCAAATGCATGATTTTCATACCTTTAGTTTTCAAAACTTTCAAACTTGGGACTCAAGGTCCAAAACATCTCAAACGACATCCAAATGTCACCAAACTTTACGGAAATCACATATATAATATTTAAGACTTGTACCGGGCGTCGGAACCAAAATACGAGCCCGATACCAAGGTCAATTAATTTATTTCCTTTAATAATTGCATCAAAAACAATTTCACATAAAAATTCATAACTTGGGCTCTAGGCCTCGGAATTCGACTCCGGACGCATGTCCAAGTCCCATATTTTCCTACGGACCTCTCGGGACCATCAAATCTCGGGTCCGGATCCGTTTACCAAAAATGTTGACCGAAGTCAACCATATCAATATTAATATCATTTTTATCCAAATTTCTCATAGAATTCATATTTTCTATCACAAAATCTTTCCGGCTACATGCTCGGATCGTGCACGTAAATCGAGGCAATATAGAATGAGGTTTTTAAGGCCTCAGAAGCTCGAAATGATTAATTAAATAAGTGATGACCCTTTGGGTCGTCACAGAACCTGACTATCTTGGCATGACAATCTAACATGGCATAGCAGGAAGACAACCAATCCATATCCATGATCACATCAAAATCCACCATTTCTAGCTCTATGAGACCGGCTTTGGTGTTGCGACCTTGGACTGAAACTATACAACCTCTATAGACTCTGGTAACATCCACTGACTCGCCAACTGAAGTAGATACTAGGAATGGCTCACTAAGTTTGTTTAGGTTCTAGGCCGAGGTTAATTGCAAAGTATGGAGTAACATATGAATACGTTGAACCTGGGTCCATTATGACACAAGCATTATGTGAGCAGACTAAAAGTATAGCTGTAATAACTTCTGCAGATGCCTCTGCACTCTGACGATCAAGTGTAGCAAACAGACGAGGTTGTCCCCCTCTCTGAGTAACTTGGTCTACACCTCTGCCTGCTCCATGCTTGGTCTGATTATGAGAACTACGAGCGTGAGGTGGTGCAACTGCAGTAGCTGAGGAACTAGAAGGACGAGTTGATCCACCACTAAAATTATGTCGCAACTTTGGGGAGTTGGCCTTTATATGATCAATGTCTCTACAATGGTAGCAACCATGAAACCCGAGCTTGCACTGACCTGAATGTTGTCGCTTACATGTTCCACAAATACCTTGCTAGTGTGAATGTTGCTCAGCATGACTCTGTCTATGTGAGGATGATGCCCCAAAATTTTGACTCTGGCGAGACTGATTTTCATATTTCTGAGTACGTCTGAAGGAAGGCCCACCATCTGACGGATGACTAGACTGAGATGGTGCTAATGACTCGTTGTTAGAGGAATCCCTTCCACATCCATTGGATGTACCATTAAACATGCCCGTTGTTCGGGATTTCTTGTTATGCTCTTTCTCTTCTCTCCTTTGTTGTCTGTCTTTTTCTAAATGCTTGGCGAACCCCACAATAGATGAGAAAGTTGTCATTCCTACCGCTGCAGCTGATGTCGTATCCTTAATGTAGTAAGCCAAACCGCCAACAAACCTGCGAATCTTTGCTCTTTCTGTCTTAACCATGTGATGAGCATGCTTAGCCAGCCTTATGAATCCATGTAGTACTCTTGCACATTTCTCTTCCCTTGCTTGAGTTGTTCGAACTATGTAGCCTTATCTTCTCTATCCTCTTCTGGGATAAAATTAGCCACGAATGCCTCTTCAAATTCTTTCCAAGTAGGCGGACCATCATCTTCACCTCTTTTATTTTCTCATATCTCAAACCAAGCGCCGGTCATATCTCTAAGCTAGTAAGCAGCCAGCTCCACAGCTTCATCATCAAATGCTTTGATCACTCGGAGGGATTTTTTGACACCCTCCAACCACAACATCGGATCTTCATCAACTATAGAACCATGGGACACTATAGGACTCAACTTTAAAAATTCATTAACTCTTGAGGACTCAGAATTGTTTTGTCTATTTGATGGAGGTGGAATCTCATCTCTTCTTTGGTTCTGGTTGGCCATAAAGGCATTAAACATCTCTATAGCACTGTTCACAACATTAAACATCTGACCTATATCGGGAGATACAGTTGCCTGTGTCGGAGCTGTTGTTGGGGGCAGTACTGGATCCTGTTGTACTGGATCATTATGCTCCACCCCTTCCTCATGTTCACCTCGGGGTACTTGAACCCCCTCCGTGGATTTACTCTTCCTATTCTGGGTTGAAGCCTTGTTAGTTCTGCCTTGGGCCATAATAGTAGCAAGAGTTTCTTGAGCAGCATCCTGAATGTCGATGTCATAGTTGCGAGTATGATCGATTTCTGTGAATTTTGGAACGAATACATTAGATAATTCCTTATAGGTAGGATCTACTGCACGATCTAAAGTATGACAAAAAATGAGATTTTTCCTAAATGTTTGTAGCCTCTTGTTTATAAGTATGGCGCGCTTCATACCCATAAACAAGACTCTACTAACACAACTTCATAGACCCCTAGGACTCCATAAACCTAAGGCTCTGATACCAAGTTTGTCACGACCAATTTTCTGAACAAGCCAAGACCGGCACTCGATCACTAAACATGACCGAGCGAACCATCTCTGTTTATCAAGCCTCTGATAACTCCAAACATTATATGCAACAAAGTAATATTCTAAACAAATACTTTTGATCAATTCAAATATTTAAATAAATCAACTCCAAAGCTTTATTCGTAGTAACTACTGAAATTTCTACTAAGTAAATATAAAGTAACTTATGACTCTCAACCCAATGACTACGTCTATGAATCCTCTACTGATAAACTGACGTACTGCTCAGGACATGAGACTTCCTGGCTAGTTCTCTGAATAAACAAAGAAATATATAAATGAAAACGACTCTAAGGAATACTCCACGAACAAAAGCGGAGCTCACCAATAGCACTGGAAGGGAAGGAAGTCCTAACTCCTAGTCTGCTCGACTGCAAATCCGGTTCCTATGTTGTACCGCAGACCAACATAGGTTCCCAAAAGAGAATGTCAGTACCATCCATTGTACTCAGTGAGTCTCAACAGCGGGGGCAGAAACTTTAATAATATATACATTATGAGCAAAGGTTCTAAATGCATGTAAAACATAAAGCTTACAACAATAATTCTAAATAATTGCATAATAGAAAATTCATTTCTTTTTCTTTCTTGATAAAAATACTTCACTTTATACTTTGGGAGTTCCAACTATATTGACTTAATTCTGTCTCAGTCACCGTGTGATCGGCACGGGTTCGATCCCAACCTGATCGAATAGGCCCAATTCACGAGGTGGCACTCGCTTCATGGTTCTCAGCACTCATGTATCATACCTTAGCATGGCTAAGTAAATTCTCAACAATGAGACCCTCGCCTCGTGTGCTCCCTACTTTGGCACAAGTAGTTTCAGGAAGTCAACACCTTGGTCAAAACCCTAGTCTTGGACGATGACCCCTTCTCAGAATAAAGGATACTCCCAAAAATCTTTTCTTTCTAAAACTTCTTCTTGTGACTTTTCAAGTCTAAATCTGTTATGCATACTCATACTGGTATCCTTAAATGTAGGGCATGACATAAGAATTAAATAAATATTCCAAAGTATTTATAAAGGTTCTTGATCCTTCATGAATTTTCAACATGAAAACGGCATATAAAGAATAACATAAAATCTGAAATTTATGCACATATATCCAAATAATCATCTAAACTTTAGCTAGAAAATAATTCTAAGCTAATAGGTACTTACTACTCCAGTTAAGTACAAAGAATAACATAAAAATCTGAAATTTAGGAATGAATTAAACAAATAAAAGTATTTCTAAAGATTCTTTGTTCTTCATAAATTTTCTACATGAAAATAGCGTATAAGGATAACACAAAAATCTGAAAATATAAGTACATATATCATAATAACTCATCTAAACTTTTGCTAGAACAATTCTAGGTTAATGGGTACTCACTAGCTCTAATTTAATTAATATAAACTCTTTTAAGCAATTCAACAAACACCTTATATGCGTGCTTTTGTGAGTTAAACCACTATGGTAAATGTTATATCAACTCACCTCAAAACTTCTCGAGCCAATACGTAGGTCCCAGTCCAATTGACACCAGTCAAATAATCGATTCTACAACAATCAATGTATTTTTTAATCAATTTAAAAGATTCACACATAAACCTGAAATTTATTGTTGATATAGAGGAAGAAGGTAATTAACTATCAAATTTTTACCTACTATTACTTTAGGGGTAATTGATAATAGGAAATTTTATATACCTGAGTTCACGAATTAGTGATTTGTAAAGAACCCTAGAATTGATTTTTGTTACCTGCGTGCCTTGTGTTTGCTGCGTGAATGGAGCAACTTTTTGTTTCTACTTCAGGGGTAATTGAAATGGAACAATAGCCTCTTTTAAGCATTCTATTTAAAATGTATCTATAATTTAAAATATATTTAAATATTAGTCAATTCACCCAAACTTCATGACTAAGTTCAAATTCAAGATTTAGTGCCCTGAATTTTTTAGCTACTAATTTGAAATTCAAGACTAAGTCACCTGAGTTTCTGAACTGCTGGACATAAGATTTGAGCTTCTGGACATAATTTTCGAACTTTAGGACACGATGTCCTGAAATTTGAATTTTGAGGTTTAAACTCTAGGACGTTGTGAAACAGCCTCTCTGTCTTTTTGGGTAGGGATAAGGGTTGTGTACGTATTACCCTCCCCAGATCTCACTTTGTGTGAATATACGGGATAGTTGTTATTGTTATTATTGTAAATTGATGTTATGTCCAGAAGTTTGAACGAAATTAATTAATCTTTAAATATATTAAAAATTGTTGATATATTTTAAATTGCATGTTTAAAAATGACTACCTAACGATCATTTCTATGCATAAAAGTCAAAATATACTTCTTTTTTTACAGTGTATATACACAGATAAGGCCAAAGACTTGTCAAAAGTGTGAACACGGTTTTAATGAGAACAATTCTCCAACCAAGTGGGAACATCTGGTGACGAAATTGTATGTGTAATTTCTTTCCAGAAACCAAATCTGTCTTTATTTATTATACTCCATTATTTATTAATAATAAAAAGGACAAAAATGGTTGTGTTTTTGTTGTTGGCCAGTTCATGTTAATTTCAAACCATGCAACCTAATTTTGTTTGAATAAAACCACTCCATTCCCCCAAAAAAAAAAAAAAAAAAAAAAACATATAAACACCTCTTTTTTTGCATTCAATTTCAACAACAACTACTTTTCCATCTTCCCAACTAAATGCTATTCTTATCCTAACTATGGAACTCAAACGTCTTTGCTTTGTTTTGCCTGCAGATACTGATGAAATTGACAAAATTGATCAAAAACAACAAGTTGTAGACAAACCAAAGAAAAAAAATGAATCTTTCTCTAAAAGAAGTTGCGGGAGTCGAGTTCTTGATTTTTTTCAAGAAACTTTGTGGAAATTAGCTGATTCCAAATGGACAACTTGTTGTCATGAAGATTTTGAAAAAAAACAGTTTTCTGGTGTTTTTCATGATACAGAAGGTATGCAACTAGGTGAAAAAGGTGGTGGTGATTATAACCATAATCATAATCATAATCCAAGGATTTTCAGCTATTCTGAGCTGTTTATAGGATCCAATGGATTTAGTGAAGATGAAGTTTTAGGAAGTGGTGGATTTGGGAAGGTTTTTAGAGCTGTTTTACCTAGTGATGGGACAGTTGTTGCTGTGAAATGTTTAGCTGAAAAGGGAGAGAAATTTGAGAAAACATTTGCTGCTGAATTAGTAGCCGTTGCTCATCTTCGCCATCGCAATCTTGTGAGGCTAAGAGGATGGTGTGTATATGATGATCAACTGTTTCTTGTGTATGATTATATGCCTAATAGAAGCCTGGATCGGATTTTGTTCCGAAAACAGGACAATACAGGGTCCCCTGTTCTTGATTGGGAGCGTCGGAAAAAGATAGTAAATGGTTTAGCAGCTGCATTGTTTTATCTCCATGAACAATTGGAGACTCAAATCATTCATAGAGATGTTAAGACAAGTAATGTGATGCTTGATTCCCATTTCAATGCCCGTCTTGGCGATTTTGGCTTAGCTAGGTGGCTCGAGCATGAACTCGAGTATCAAACGAGGACGCCTTCAATGAAAAACCAGCAGTTCAGATTGGCTGAGACAACAAGAATTGGTGGAACTATAGGCTACTTACCTCCTGAAAGTTTTCAGAAAAAAGGTTTTGCTACTGCAAAATCTGATGTTTTTAGCTTTGGGATTGTTGTTCTTGAGATTGTCTCGGGTAGGCGCGCTGTCGATCTGGCATCCCCTGATGATCAAATCATTCTACTTGATTATATCAGGAGACTATCTGATGAAAAAATGGCTTTACAAGCTGGAGATAGTAGACTTGTTGATGGTTCTTATAAGCTTTCTGATATGGAGAGACTGATACATATTGGTCTTCTTTGTACATTACAAGAATCTCAATCAAGGCCTAATATGAAGTGGATTGTTGAAGCTCTTTCTGGCCATATTCATGGTAAATTGCCTGATCTTCCTTGTTTTAAGTCACACCCTCTTTATATCTCATTGTCATCTCCAAGTAATAGTACAACTACCAACACAATCACCACAAGGTCTACTGCTACAAACAGTAGCAGCACGACGCCCGGTTTCAACTCCACTGTCTTCATTACAGCTACAGGAGAAACTATGTATCTAAGTGCTGAGAGTGGAAGCAGTCAGAATGAGTCTGGAAATAGTAGCAGCAGACGCCAATCAAGTAATTTCTTGATGGTTGAAACTCCGAGGGAGATCACGTTTAAGGAAATTGTGGCTGCCACGAATAACTTTTCAGATTCAAGAAGAGTTGCTGAGATTGACTTTGGTACTGCTTACCATGGTTTTCTTGACAACAACCAGCATATCCTAGTGAAAAGGCTAGGAATGAAGACATGTCCTGCTTTAAGAGTGAGGTTCTCGAATGAGCTTCAGAATTTGGGACGACTACGCCACAGAAACCTTGTCCAACTCCGCGGATGGTGCACTGAGCAAGGTGAAATGCTTGTTGTTTATGATTACTCTCAAAGTAGTCTTCTAAGTCACCTCCTTTTCCATCAGAATCCTCCGAGGATCAACGCCCCCATCATAAGATGGCGTCATCGCTATAACATTGTTAAGTCACTTGCCTCAGCGATTCGATATCTGCATGAGGAATGGGATGAACAGGTCATACATAGATGCATAACATCATCTGCCATCATTATTGATCCAGATATGAACCCAAGGCTTGGCTGTTTTGCTCTTGCTGAGTTCTTGACTCGGAATGAGAACAGCCATCATGTTGTTGTTGATAAAAAAACATCGGTTAGAGGAATATTCGGTTACATGTCACCGGAGCATATGGATTCTGGTGAGGCAACAACAATGGCTGATGTTTATAGCTTTGGTGTAGTGCTGCTTGAGGTAGTTAGTGGTCAGATGGCAGTAGATTTCCGCCGGCCTGAGGCTCTATTGGTTAGTAGAGTACACGAATTCGAGGTCCAGAAAAGGCCATATGAACAACTGGCAGATTGTAGGTTGAATGGAAACTTTAACTCAAGGGAACTGGTGAGGCTAGTCAAATTAGGAATGGCTTGTACAAGGTCCAATCCTGAATCAAGACCGAGCATGAAGCAGATAGTGAGCATTCTCGACGGACATGATAAATGTTTAATGGAAAATGGACGAAAGAAGGAGAGACCGGAAGAATGGAGAACAAGAAATGCTTCTGCTCTTTCCCTTGTAAGGAGTATTCAAGCTCTCGGTATACAATGATCACTCTCTTAAGATGTGAAATAGTTTATATGTATGAACATTGGTCCTCCATTAAAACATGTCATTAAGTTTTATATCTTATTCCTTTTGTTCTTCTCTTTATTCATCAAAGTCTATTACATTACATGTATCACGTGTGATTATGTTGCTTCAACAGAACATTGTGTAATTTAATGTCGAATGTATTGTGTGAATTCGATCATGAGTTTCTTTTAATACAAATATCAGAATATTATTGTTTTTCCATCTATTTTACAGCTCCTGGTTTTTGTTACTGGTACTGATCTATTGTCTTTTTGAGCCGAGAGTATATCGGAAACAACCTCTCTACTCCATCGAGTAGAGGTACTTGTGGGATTTTTACTGGGTTGTTGTTGTTGTTTGATACAATAGCAGAATATAACATTCATATGAAAGCTTATTTGGCACCAATATCCCAACTTGAACGTTTACAGTGAACTAATTGTATTTGTCCTGATACTAGTCTGACCTTGCTTCACATTCTTTCCTAGCTTGTCTTTGGACTTGAGCACTCGGTCTACCTTTCGGTCGCGTGATTCTCATCGTCTGTGTATACACCAACCCAATCAAGAAATGCGAAAAAAAATTGCCTGAAGCTGACCTTGCCACTCCTGTCCCAGTCCATTTCTTCTGCGATTATTAACCAGATCATCATGTTAGAAGTTATGACAGGAAGTTAATTTGATTTTAAACACTTTAGAAGGTTAATGGCAGTACTGAATCGAATCCGAGTGACATGAGAAGGGGATTTCTCGGAAGGACAATCGTCGTTTAATGCCTTGACGACTTCTTTCTTGTGCAGCTTCCCATCACCATTTTTATCAAGAAACAAGAATGCCTCAACTATTGTATTGAATGTTGCTTCTAGCTCTGGTGAGCCAATCTTCGACGTCTGAAATAAATATGATCCTAATGAATATAACTTCATATGATAAGTAAACAGCAGAGCCAGGATTAGGGGTGTCAAAATTTATACGAACAAGTGGAGGTTCAATGCATAGTATAACTTCAATGCATATATATATATATATATATTACTTCATAATTTTTCGTCGCGAAGAGGAGTCAAATGACACCTGTTGGAGCTTTGTGGCGGATTAATAATTATCTTTTAAAATACTCCAAAAAATAATAGAGAGGAGCACTTTTTTCACGTACATTTTGAGAGGAGGAGGATGAATCCGTCAAGAGATAGATAAGACATAGAAGAACACTGAACTCATTGAATTGAATCCCTTCTTTTTCATTCACATCACACGAGTGAAAAAGATCATCAATTTCCTCCTCTTTAACATGAAATTGCAGCTTCTTTACGCATTTCTTTACTTCTTCCCGGTCAATAGTCCCATTTGAATCTTTGTCTAAGGATATAGGACAAGACAGAAAAATCATAAATTCTTGTTAATAAAAGGTACTCGTAAACACTCAAAAATTCAAGCATATACAGAAGGTACTCACCGAACTGTTCAAAGACGCCTTTTATCTCCTTCAACCCCTCTTTGTACTGAGGAAATTTCAAGATTATGCTATTGATTGACCTGAAGTTGGTTTGCGCTGATGAACTTCTCTTAAGCTCTATCATTTTTGTTTCAAGCTTAGCATCCAATCTTCTGTACTTTTTTGGCGCATTCCAAAAACACAGTATGTTTCCAACCTTGTTGGACAGTAACTTCAGTACTGGACATGGTTGAGCTGAGCTTAATACAAAGAGTTCAAGTTAATGCGGACACGATCAAAGACCAAATTTGTTCTATATCCCAAACGTCGATACATAGCTATAAATACAGCAAAAGGCAGATAATATGTCACAACGTGTGATAGTATTTGTGTGTCCTATCTGCACTTGCCTGAGTTGAGGGACTCTGGAGACAGCCTCTATATCTGCATAAGATAGGGGTAAGGATTACCTTCCCCAGACCCCACATGTCACAAAAATGGAAGTCAAGAATGTTTGATAACTATCCAAAACCTGTCTAACAAACTGATTAAGTTCTCAAGGTAAAGAACCAAAAGTCTCTCTACAATGAATGTCACCTCAGTTCACAATCACTCAACAAAATGTACGAGTCTTGGACTATCTTAAGTTCTGCATATCATTGATTTCTGAGTCTTTTAATCGTTTTCCTCGATAATCTTTTGGTGCATTGATCATACTGCTATTACTATGCTTGAAACGAGATGATAGTTCTCCAAATCTTTTGCCTTCCTCAACTATATCACATGTTCAATCACATATAAATTGTCTCAATCAAAGTTCCAAAAAAAAAAGGCAGCCTGCTGGACAAAATAGCCCGTATTTATACTGGGTCCAAAGAAGGGCCGCAGCAAGGGACGCAATGTAGATAGCCTAACTGCAAGCGTTAGTGGCTGCTTCTACGGATCGAAACTCGTGACCTATATATCACACAGAGACAACTTTACCGTTGCTCCAGAGCTCCCTTCAAAGTTCCAAATACAGAAGATTTTGCAGGCAAGTAAATTCTCATATAACATGAACTGCAAATGCCTTAAAGTATTAACATCAAAACAGACAATTCTGAATCAACTTTTCCACTCTATCCCAATTTCAGGTTTCAAAATAGGCGGCCACATGGCCCACATTGGCAAAATTGCATGCTACAAAGTTCTTTTCAATACCCCTAAATTCACAATCTTAAGATATGAAATGAAATAATAAATGTACCACCAAAAGGAAATTATAACAGAAGAAAGGGAAGAAGGCAAAATATGAATTCTGAGAAGAACCAAGAAACATACCTACTGAATCTTTCATGGGTTTGATGATGAAAAAGAGCTCAAGAAAATCAAAAGTGTCTGCTGCTGATTCCTTCAACATGGAGCAGATTCTATAAATATATACAGGTAGACTATAAAAAGAGGATTGCAACAGAATAGAATAGGGGTGACGTGGAGATGGAGCAATGAGGAAAAGAGTACTAGAAAAGCAAAGTAGAAATCTCATTATGCCTTTTTCCAATAGAATGGAACTTCCTTCCCTTCTTTCTTTCTCTTCCACTAGCAGAAAATACCATCATTTCTTTCACTATAATCTTCCATTATATACCCCTGCTATACATTTTCCAGTGTAAGAGAAGGAGGTAAGGGAGGCGTGCTACAACTAACATAATAGGCTAGCTCAATGCACTAAGCTCCGGCGTAGGCTTCGGTTCGGGTGCCGGACCACAACGATCTATTGCGATATGCTGTCCATCTCGTTCAAATTGTTTGCTAGTCAATATTGTTGATTTGGTTTGGTTTGATAGTCAACCTTGTTGAAATTGTAAAAAAGGTTTAGAAATTGTCAAATATTGTAGGCTTTAGAGAGTGAGGTTTTGGCTATAAATGGAAAACTTCAACTCTCATTTCTACACACTAACAAAACAAGAAAAGAGAGAGCAGGATATTCTATAAACTATAAGAAAATAGTTTGTGAAGAAAAATAGATTGTGAGAGATATTGTAGTGAAGTGGAAAAAGCAAAAGAGTGTTTATTTCTTTTGAGGGTGTAGTGGTCTTAGGAGTATTTTTTTACTCGTTACTACACTGTGTAAAATTCCTCGCTATAGTGATATCAATTGCTCTTCTTGGTCGTGATCTTTTTCCTTATTCACAAGGGTTTTCACGTAAAATCTTGGTATTATTATTGTCATATTTTTTATTCTTGATGATTTAACCATAACTTAGTGTTCCGCTTTTATCACTAATATCGTGAATACTATTTTACGGGGTTTATTCCTAGCAAGTGGTATTAGAGCCAAAGTTCTGTTTGAGTATGCTCTGTGGTTGCAGCACATTCTAAACTTTCACATCCGAAAAGAATTACTTTGGTCTCACAATAGATAGTATTTATATTTGCGATAAATAATAGAAGCCAACACTAGTAGAATGGTTACTTTAAATGGCACAAATTATGCCATTTGGAAGGGTAAAATGGAAGATTTGCTCTATGTCAAGAATTTTTATTAACCTATCTTCGCTACTACAAAGCCTGAAAATAAATTAGATGAAGAGTGAAATTTGTTATACAGGCAGGTTTGCGGCTTTATTAGACAGTGGGTTGACGATAATGTTTTGAACCATATTTCTGGGGAGATACATGATCGGACCCTATGGGAGCACCTTGAAAGTGTGTATGCTCGGAAAACTGGAAACAACAAGATGTTTCTAATAAAGTAGATGTTGGGTTTAAAATATCACGATGGTTCCGCGATGACAGATCATCTGAATAATTTTCAGGGGATCATGAACCAGTTACGCTATGGGCATTAAATTTGACGAAAAAATTTAAGGCTTGTTTCTACTTGGTTCCCTACCAAATTCTTCGGAAATTTTTAGAACTTCATTATCAAATTCTGCTCTGGATGGTGTGATCTCTATGGATCATGCCAAGAGTAGCCTTTTAAATGAAGAGATGAGAAGAAAATCTCAAGCTTCCTCCTCATCAGATGTCTTGGTGACTGACTCTAAGAGGAGAAACAAGAATCGGGGTTCTCAAAATAGAGAACATCATAGAAGCAAATCCAAAAGCGGACTTAAAGATATTGAGTGCTATTATTGCGGGAAGAAAGGGCACATAAAGAAGTTCTACCGGATTTTGAAAAAAGAGAATAGAGACAAGGAAGAACAGAAAGAATATGGCAATCGTGTGGCCACCGTCACTACAGAAGATCTTGTTACTATCCTTGATGCGGATCTGATAAATATCGCTTGTGATGAGTCAAGCTGGGTTGTGGACAGTGGTGCCACATCTCACGTGACATCACGGAAGGAATTTCTCATCCTATACTCAAGGTGACTATGAAACTTGGAGTATGGTAATGAAATTGTATCTAGGGTGGATGGAGTTGGAACGATTTGTTTGGAAACTAGTATTGAAACTAAACTAGTTTTAAAAATCATGCACCTGATGTTCGTTTGCACTTGATCTCTGTTGGTGTTTTGAATGATGAGGGATATGTCAGTACCAATGGTGCTGGAAAGTGGAAGCTCACTAAGGATTCCATGATTGTGGCTCGTGGTGAAAAACGCCATGGTCTATACTGGACTACGGCCTCTACCTGTGTTGATATAGTGAATGACGTTGAGAGAGATAACTCTTCAACTTTATGGCATAAAAGGCTTAGCCATATTAGCGAGAAAGGACTAGATGTTTTGTCCAAGAAGAAATTATTGTCAAATTTTGAAAGTGCAAAATTAGAAAAATGCGAGCACTTCTTGGCTGGAAAACAAAAAAGAGTTTCTTTCCAGTCTCATCCTCCTTCAAGAAAGACAGAGTTGCTTGAGTTGGTGCATTCGGATTTATGTGGTCCAATGAAGACAAGGACTTTGGGTGGTACACTTTATTTTGCTACCTTTATTGATGATTGCTCAAGTAAACTTTAGGTCTACATCTTGAAGACTAAAGACCAAGTGTTGGGTGTTTTTAAGCAGTATCAGACTTCGGTTGAAAGAGAAACTCGAAAAAAGCTAAAGTGTATTCGTATTGATAACGATGGTAAATATTGTGGATGAATACTGCAAGCAGCAGGGTATCAGACACCAGAAGACTCCTCCAAAGACCCCTCAGCGTAATGGTTTAGCAGAAAGGATGAACATGACCTTGATAGAAAGAGTCAGATGTTTGCTTTCTGAAGCAATGTTGTCGAATTCCGTTTGGGGTGAGGCTTTGTTGACCGCTGGACATGTTATTAATCTATCCCTTGCGGTTGCTTTGCAAAGTGATGTTCCAAACAGAGTTTGGTATGGAAAGAATGTTTCCTATGAACACTTGAAAGTGTTTGGTTGCAAAGCTTTTGTACATGCGCCTTAAGATGAGAGGTCAAAATTAACTATCAAGACAAGGCAGTGCATCTTCATTGGTTATGGACTTGATGAGTTCGGTTACAGGCTATATGATCCAATTGAGAAGAAGGTCGTGAGAAGCTGTGATGTTATTTTCGTGGAGGATCAAACCATTAAAGATATTAATAAAGTAGAGAAGCTAACACTTTCAAGTTCTAAAGGTTTAGTTAATCTTGATCAAGTTCCTCATACAAATGCATATGACGTTGGTGGGTGATGCTCAGAACCATATTCCAAATCAGCATATTGATGGTGATGGTGATAAAAACGCTAATATTGATAAGGCAGATGCTCCTACTCACAAAGCTATGGAAGAGTTAGATATTCCACTTAGGAAGTCTTCTAGACCCCATACTCCCTCCTCCCGTTATTCACCTGATGAGTATGTATTACATACTAATGGGGGAGAACCTGAATATTATGCGGAAGCCATATAGATGATCACATAGATCAATGAATTGAAGCAATGCAAGATGAGATAAAATATCTCAATGAGAACCATATTTATGAGTTGGTGAAATTGCCTAAGGGCATGAGAGCTTTGAAGAGCTAGTGGGTGTCCGAAGATAAAGCTGAAGAACATAGTTTGAAGCCAAGATACAAAGCTAGATTGGTTGTTAAGGGATTTGGTCAAAGACAAGGTATTGACTTTGACAAAATATTTTCTCCTGTCGTGAAAATATCCTCCATTCGGATAGTTCTTGGTTTAACTGCCAGTCTTGATTTAGAGATTGAGCAGA
This sequence comes from Nicotiana noctiflora, assembly GCA_032618575.1. NCBI lineage: Eukaryota > Viridiplantae > Streptophyta > Magnoliopsida > Solanales > Solanaceae > Nicotiana > Nicotiana noctiflora. The sequence goes on from JASVEL010007329.1 coordinate 212,442, forward strand.
TGGATGTGAAGACTGCTTTTCTTCGTGGTGACTTACAAAAGGACATATATATGGAACAACCTGAGGGCTTTAAGGTAAAAGGTACAGAAAATCCTGTATGCGAACTTAAGAAGAGTCTATACGGATTGAAGCAAGCTCCCACGCATAGGTATAAGAAGTTTGAGTCTGTTATGGGGGAGCAAGGCTACAAGAAGACTTCTTCAGATCACTATGTGTTTGTACAAAGATTTTCTAATGATGACTTCATCATCCTCTTGCCGTATGTGGATGATATGTTGATTGTGGGAAAGAATGCTTTCAAGATTGGCGAGTTGAAGAAACAGTTGAATAAGTCTTTTGCAATGAAAGACTTGGGTCATGCTAAAAAGATTTTGGGCATGAGAATTACTCTTTTGAGAAAAGAAGCTTTACATGTCATATGAGAAGTACATAGAACGTGTACTGGAGCGTTTCAATATGTAAAGTGTTAAGTTGGTTCGCACACCCCTTCCTGGTCATGTGAAGTTAAGCAAGAAGATGTCTCCTAGAACAACGGAGGAAAAAAAGAGAATGGCCAAGATCCTTATTCCTCTGCCGTCGGAAGTTTGATGTATGCAATGGTATGCACTCGATCAGATATTGCTCATGTAGTCGGTGTTGTTAGCATATTTCTCGAAAATCCAGGAAAAGAGCATTAGGAAGCTATAAAGAGGATACTCATGTATCTAAGAGGAAGCTCACATGAATGCTTATGTTTTGGAAGATCAAATCTACTTTTGAAGGGCTATACAGATTCGGATATGGCAGGTGACCTTGATAATAAAAAATCCACTACTAGATATTTGTTTACTTTTTCAGGGGCGTTATATCATGGCAGTCAAAGTTGCAGAAGTGTGTCGCACTATCTACAATTGAAGCGGAGTATATTGCGGCTACTGAAGCTGGCAAAGAGATGATATGGCTCAAGAGATATCTTCAAGAACTTGGATTGCGACATATGGAGTATGTTGTCTATTGCGATAGTCAGAGTGCAATAGACCTAAGCAAAAACTCCATGTACCATGCAAGAACAAAGCACATAGACGTGAGACATCATTAGATTCATGAGCACATGGAGAACGAATCTTTACAAGTCAAAAGATTTACACGAGTGAAAATCCTGCGGATATGCTAACCAAGGTGGCACCAAGAGACAAGTTCGAGATATGCAAAGAACTTGTCGGCATGTACTCAGACTAGAAGATATTGCTACCTACTCTAGATGAATGAGACTGGAGGGGCGGATTGATATGGTGTTCATCTCATTCAAATTGTTTGGTAGCCAATATTGTTGACTTGGTTTGGTTTGATAGTCAACCTTGTTGAGTTTGTCAAATATTGATAGCTAATTTTATTGACTTGGTTTGGTTGGTAGTCAACCTTGATGAAAATGTAAAAAGGTTGTAGAAATTATCAAATATTGTAGGCTTTATAGAGTGGGGTTTTGGCTATAAAGGGAGAGCTTCAACTCTCATTTCTATACACTAACAAAGAGAGAAAAGAGAGAGCATGGGTATTCCATAAACTATAAGAAAATAGTTTGTGAAGAAAAATAGATTGTGAGAGATATTCTAGTGAGGTGGAAAAAGCAAAAGACTATTTATTTCTTTTGAGGGTGTAGTGATCTTAGGAGTATTTTTTACTGGTTACTACACTATGTAAAATTTCTTGCTATAGTGATATCAGTTGTTTTTCTTGTCCGTGGTATTTTCCCTTATTCAAAAGGGTTTCCACGTAAAATCTTGGTGTCATTATTGCTGTATTTTTTTACACTTGTTGATTTAATCATAACTTAGTATTCCGCATTTATTATTAATAACGTGAATACTATTTTACGGGGTTTATTCCCAATATATTGTACGCAGTCTTACCATGGATTTTGCAAGAGCCTATTTCCACGGCTTGTACCCATGACCTCCTAGTCACATAGCAGCAACTTTACCGGTTACGCCAAAGCTCCCCTTCCACAGCTAACGTAACAACCAGCTGGAAAACACGTTAGCTATAACTAAACTAGAGCGCAATGACTTTTTCTTGTAGGGGTACAACTGAATCCGTTGTTTAGTTATTACATAAAAAATATTGCCACTGTTTCTTTTTGTTTTGTATTTAGCTTTAGGTTTATCAGAAACAATGTCTGTTGTTGTTGTTGTTGGTATGACCATGCAGAGCAAATTCATCTAATAATTAACATCAATCAAGAATAAGTTGAATTGTTGAGTAAAATTTTATACAAGTTTGTTTTTCTCTCTACTTCAAGATAGTCCTTTTGTTGTGTATGCTTTAGTTTTCCTTCCTCTTGTGTTGGTTAAATATTTTGGGCATTTGAACAATATAGGGAAGAAAAAGTTCAACTAAAAAGTCATAGTCTCCAAAAAAGAAAAATAGTAGAGAAGAAGGAGAGGGTCATGCGTAATCTCAACTAAAAACGTTATCTACCTTTATTTTTACACCAATCAATGAAAGCATATCATGCGACAAACTGTTATGTTAATTAATGCATTACACATAGTGTCTATAAAATCATAAGAGTTACTAAGTTTCATCAACCATTTCCAGCCATCATATCCCATAATCCAAATGTCCAATTCGATACCATTTCGTGTGCCACCATATAAACTAAGGCAATCTTTTAAAGCTCCTTCAATTCGTCTGACTTCACATCAAAGTGTATGATAGTAGAAGCTTTACGTAATTATTGATCAAGGTTTTTATCTAGAGCCCAATATACACAAACTTGAGTGCTAATACCCTGACTGCATTGCTAGGACAATAGCATTGGGTTCGAAATTCAATGGCTTATTGTCCCGACATTCTGTTGTGATTCTGTGATCACTATGATAATTATTTGGGAGGAAAAATAACTCTATTATACAAGAATATAATTACAGAGATTTTACACCAAGAATTTCTCTCTACAAAAAAAATCTCACCAAACTCTCTTTTGTTCTCACAATCTCTTCCTGGATTGTATTTCAATCTCTCTTGATTGATGATTTGTGTGTAAAACATATGGCTCTATTTATAGTCTTAAAGAAGTGGTTGGTGGTCAAATTCTCCATTCAGTAATGGATGCTTCTACAATGGTGGCTTCTAGAATGGGTAGGTGGCTTCAACAATGGTGGGCTTCTAGAATTGGTTGTTGGCAGCAGTTGAACTTATCAATTCTCCCCCTTCAGCTGCATTCCAACACAGCTACTATCTGAAAATTATTCCAACTATATCTCTGCACAACTCTAACTTTTCTTGAGTGACCACCTTTGTTAACATGTCTGCTGGATTCTCCTTCGTATGGATCTTTACTAGTTTCAACAGTTGTTGATCCATCACCTCGCGTATCAAGTGATAGCAAATGTCGATATGCTTTGTCCGAGAATGATACATTGAGTTTTTGCTTAAATAAATTACACTTTGACTATCACAATATATCTTATACTCTGTTTGATTTATTCCTAGTTCTTGGAGAAACCGCTTTAACTACAACATTTCTTTTCCAGCTTCCGCTACAGCAATATACTCTGCTTCAGTTGTGGATGTACAACATACTTCTACAATCTTAACTACCATGACACAGCTCCCCCTAGAAAAGTATAAACATATCTTGAGATTGATTTTCTTCCATCAGGATCTCCGGCCATATATGAATATGTATAGCCTTCCAAGACTGGATCAGTTCCCCTAAAGCACAAACTTGATTTTGAAGTACCTTTAGTATACCTGAGAAACCACTTAACTACCTTCCAATATCTTTTTCTAGGGTTAGAAAGAAAACGACTCACCACACCTACCGCATGTGTGATATCTGGCCTCGTGCAAACCATGGTATACATCAGACTTCCAACTGCTGAAGAATATGGAATTGTAGATATCTCCTCAATCTCTTTCTTGGATGAGGGGCACAAACGTTTGCTCAACTTGAAGTGATTTCCCAAAAGGGCTGAAGAATATGGAATTGTAGATATCTTCTCAATATCTTTCATGGATGAGGGGCACAAACGTTTGCTCAACTTGAAGTGATTTGCCAAAGGGGCACCTACCGGTTTGGCATTACTCATATTGAACCGTTTGATCACCCGTTCAATATAATTTTCTTGAGATAGCCATAACTTCTTATTTCTCTTATATTGAGTTATCTGCAATCCCAAAATGTGCTGAGCTGGACCTAAGTCTTTCATTTCAAAAGACTTAGAGAGTTCTTTCTTCAACTGTCTAGTTTTTGTTGAATCTTGTCAGACGATCAACATGTTGTCTACATAAAGTAGAAGTACAACAAAATTTCCATTTGAAAATCTATGAATGTAAACACACTGATCTGCAACAGTCCTTTTATATCCTTGACTTACCATAAATGAGTCAAACTTTTTGTACCGCTGCCTTGGTGTTTGCTTTAGGCCATATAAACTTTTCGTAAGCTTATAGACGAGGTTTTCTTTTCTGAAACCTCAAAACCTTCCGGTTCCTCCATATAGATTTCTTCATTTAGATCACTATGAAGAAATGTTATCTTGACATCCATTTGTTCAAGCTCCAAATTCAAACTGTTTACCAATCCAAGGATGATACGTATTGAAGTCAATTTTACAACTGGTAAAAATACTTCATCAAAGTCAATTCCCTTTTTTTGTAGGAATCCTTTGACTACTAACCGAGCTTTGTGCTTCACCACCTTTTCGTTTCTATCTTTCTTGAGCTTGAATACCCATTTACTCTTCAATACCTTCTTTCCTTGTAGGAGTTTCACAATCCCATAAGTGTTGTTTTTCTGTAAAGAGTTCATCTCTTCGGTCATTGCTTGCAGCCATTTTTCTTTATCCTTATGAGATATAGCTTCATGGAAACTCTCTGGTTCTCCATCTTCAGAAAGCAGAATATACTCTGATTCTGAGTATCGAGTTGATGGAATCTGACCTCATTTAGATCGACGAGATTGTTGATTATTAGCTTCAGGAGGTGTACCATCATCGTTCCTTTATGATGGTTCTGTAGTTTCCTGAGGGGTTTGTGCCTCCCCCTGCCAAACATCCTCATGTTCTGCTTATGGTACTGCTTCATGCTCTCTCATGCTATTTGTGGCAAACTGCAATGGCAGTGGATCTGGGCCAACTTTTTGGGCACTGTAACTTCTTTCATGAGACATTGTGGGCTTTTCAATGTCTTTAATTGTCTGGTGTTCGTGGAATACAACATCCCTACTTCTGATTGTCGTCTTCTATATTGGATCCCATAATCTATACCCAAATGCTTCATCTCCGTAGCCTATGAAGATACATGGTATAGTTCTACCATCAAGCTTCTTCCTGAGCTCCTTGGATACACGCGCATGTGCTAAACAAACCGAATACCCTTAAGTGAGAATATGAGGGATACTTACCAGACCATATTTTCTCTGGAATCTCAAAATTCAACGGGGCTGATGGTGACCAGTTGATTAGGTAGCAGGCGGCGCGAACAGCTTCTCCCCAGAATGGCTTAGGCAGCTTTGCCATACTAATCATACTTCTGACTCTTTTCATAATTGTCCGGTTCATTCTCTCGGCTACTCCATAGTGTTGTAGGGTGCGTGGGACCGTCTTCTCATGTCGAATCCCTTGTCTCTTGCAATAGGAATTGAACTCCTTGGAAGTATACTTGCCTCCATTATCTAAGCGAAGCCATTTTAATTTCTTTCTCGTTTCACGCTCTACCATGGCATGAAATATCTTGAAATAATCAAAAGCCTGGTCCTTTGTCTTTAAGAAGTACACCAACACCTTTCGAGAAGCATCATCAATGAAAGTAAGAAAATACGTATTACCGCCAAGTGATTTCTCCTCCATGCGACCACAAATATCATAGTGTACTAGACTGAGTAACTCTGATTTTCTGGTTGAAGAAAATATAAAAGAGACTCTATGTTGCTTTCCGAATAAGCAATAATTACAAGTGTCTAAAGAAGCATTTTTGTCCATTCTGATAAGGTGCTTTTTTGTTAGAGTTGATATCCCCTTTACACTCATATGACCGAGTCTCTGGTGCCACAGGTTTTGAGACCCCTCTTTTTGCATAACATTGAGGTTTTCTGAACATACCTTCACATGAGTTTTATATAAGTTGCCACAAATATGTCCTCGAGCGAGAATCATAACCCCTTTCAGCAATTTCCATGTGCCTTTCCCGAAATAACTTTCATAGCCCTGTTTGTCAGGAGCTATACCTGATATTAGGTTTAGACAAAGATCTGGCACATGATGGACATCCTTCAATATCATTGTACTCCCGATATTTATTTGTATTTTGATATCACCAATTCCAACTATCTCACAGGAAGAAGTGTTCCCCATCTTCACTACTCCAAAGTCTCCTGCTTTGTATGTTGCGAAGAAATCTTTTCGGGATGTGGCGTGGTATGATGCTGCAGTATCTACCACCCATTCGTTGTCTTCTTGACTTGAGACATGAAGGCATGTCTCTTCTTGGATGGAACAAATGGCTACCTCTATGTGGGTAGTGACTAATGCATCTCCATCCTTCTACTTCAACTGCTCCTTCTCCTTCTACAATTTTTTGCGGTTCTTCTTTAAATGGTCCTTTATTCCGCAGTGGTAGCACGCATATAATGACTTCCTACCATCTGTGGATTTTATCCTACTCTTGCTTCTGCCTCTCCTCTTATCTTGACTTCTTACTTGTTGTCTCCCTCTTTCTGTAATAAGAGCATGCGACTCACCATGATTGATGTCCTTTCTTCTGGCTTCTTCATTAAATAAGGCATCTTTAACCATAAACATGGCCAGATTTCCACTAGGATCTCAATTACTAAGAGAGACTACCAGTGTCTCCCAAATATCAAGAAGAGAACTAAGAAGTAATATGGATTACATCTCATCCCCGAGCGGCATGTCAACAGACGATAATTGATTATCAAGCTCTGAAACTCACTAGTATGCTCAGCAACTGAAGTTCTGTATTTTAACTTCAAATTTACCAAACGCCTCATCAACAAGGCTTTGTTCCTAATTGTCTTGGCTTGATACATCCCTTCTAACTACACCCAGAGGGCATACGCATCTGTCTCTTGTGCAAATGAAAAACGCTATCGTCAATCCATTGTCGAATTTAACCGATAGTTTTTCTATTTAATTTCTTCCACTCTACTTCTTTGGTGGAATCGGGGTTCTTACCCTTAGCTTCAATGGGATCAAACAAATCTTTACAACTAAGGAGATCTTCCATCCGAGGTCTCAACAATATGTAATTTGTGGCAGTAAGCTTTATCATAGCTCCAAATAATGATGACTCTTCCATTATATCTTTAAAATGGCTTGGTCAAAATTTTGGAGCAGAATCTCACCAAACGGACCTCACCAACCCATTCGGAATGGTGAAAATGGTAGAAATGATTCTTCTTGGGTCAAAATAAGACCTCCAAAAAATTTTCAAATTTACACCAAACTATTGGGGTTAAATTGAAAATATACTGAACTTTTGGGGTAGATTCATAATTTCAGTAACTTCAGGAGTTATTTCTAAAATTGATGATGACTAGACGCTGATTGGGTGATGATGTGGCTCTGACTGGGTCGATTACTATTCACCTTCTTCTTCCTTGGACAACAAACAAAGCAAAACTTTAAATTGTCATAACTTCTTCATTTAGCTTTGTTTTGCCTGCGGAAAGTTGCGTTGAATTCATATCGACGCAAGAGATCTAATGAAATGATCAAAACACAGCGAAGATCACGTTTTCGAAAAAATGCAGATCCGAGTTGAAATTTTCGTGTTCCAATATTTCTCGTTGAATACAGAATCGAAGGCTCTGATACCACTTGTTGTGATTATGTGATCACTATGACAATTATTTGGGAGGAAAAACAACTCAATTACACAAGAATAGAATTACAGAGAATTTACACCAAGAATTTATCTACAAAAAGAAATCTCAGCATACTCTCTTACTCTCTTTTGTTCTCACAATCTCTTCCTGGATTGATGATTTGTGTGTAAAACATAAGGCTCTATTTATAGCCTTAAAGAAGGTGGTTGGTGGTCAAATTCTCCATTCAACAATGGTGACTTCTAAAATGGGTTGGTGGCTTTAACAATGGTAGACTTCTAGAATTAATTGTTGGCAGCAACTAAACTTATCACCCTCTACCCTTCTAACTAAGTGCTTAAGTTGTTATAATATGTTCTACCTCAGGATTACCATTTTTAAGCACAGATAAAGAAAGAAGATAGTGATAGGTAACCAAGGTTAAACTAGTCAATTTGTTCCCCCGACTTGTTGCACCTGTGTGCACTTGCTCACATTACAAATCACAAGCACAAATAAAAGAAGAGGGTTGCGATAGGTTAACAATAAATGTAAAACTAGTCAATTTGAGATGAAACAGCACAAAGCAGAATACATAATACGGCCCCAACTTGCTTGGGATTGAGACGTAATTGTTGCAATAGAAGAAAAGAGACAGTAAGCCTTCATTTGCAACATTGAGAAATGCCCACAACATGCAGGAATGCACTAAAATATATCAGAAAACAGTAGTGGTTAGAGTCCAACTATGCAGTTAGCACACATGGATCTTCCTTCCTGATAAAAGGTACCTAAAAGGAGATGAAATACATGATAAGGCTGCGTACAATAAATCATTGTGGTCTGGCCCTTCCTCCGAACTCGCGCATAGCAGGAGCTTAGTGCACCGGGCCCTTAAAAAGGTGATATACCTTAGATAACATACATTTACAACATTGTTTAATCTTGGATCAAACAGATGTAGAAAGGGGGAAACATCACAGAAAATGTGGTAAATTTGTTCCTGATTTTGTTCATGTATTACTCATCATCCATTCCACCTGCCTTGAATTGCTTTCCATAGGTAATCCATTCCCGTTGGCAAAAGCTCGCGGTCTCTTCTTTAGATCACCAATTCCATTCGACGGAAAGCAGTCATCAAGCAAGCAGTCTCCAAGTCTGGCTGGCACGTGACAAGCATTTTTGTTTTCGATACTTGGAGCAATCTCATGTATCGAAGGGGCATTAACGATCCCTTCACAATCGTTTGCAACCTTCATCGATTCAGAAAGTTCTCCTCTGTTCACTTCTAGGCCATTCGGTTCGATGGACTGGCTACTAAAAGCTTTACAAGCTTTTTCAAGAATTGATTGCAAATATTTTCCTTGTGCTTCAATACGAAGCTGTAGACGGCGCTGTACCTACTTTGGTAAATCACAAAGAATTTTGTTAGAAAATAAAGAATGTGACACTAAGTTACAACAACAACAACAACAACTACCCAGTATGTTCCCACAAAGTGGGGTCTGGGGAGGGTAATACGTACACAGGCCTTACCCCTACCCAAAAGGGTAGAGAGGCTGTTTCCGGCCGACCCTCGGCTCAGAAAAAGAGAGAGAAAATCAACAAACAAAACAAGTTACTGATGTATAAAAACTTGATAAGAAGCTGATGTTGCATTTTGTCCAAGCTAAGAAAGCAAGTTGCAGTTACGCATACGACAAATGAGAAACAGCCAAAAGTCATTGACAATGACAAAACAACGACCATCGCAAAACTTCAACGAAGAACCTTTGATAAGACTAAAGTTGCAGTTGGTCCGAGTTGAGAAAGCAAGTTAGCCCTAGCACATACTACACCAGAAATGGCCAAAAGTCACTGACCTCAACCTGGTCTGGAAATTGCCATTAGCTACTTATCAAAGTAACTCATTAGAGCAACCTACTCTTCTATCGTTCACCACTCTAACCCGTTGTAGAGAAGAAAAAAAAAAGATAAGAAAAGGGAATATCAGCCAAAAAATACAGTGCAAAGCTGACTAAAAAAGATATTCAAGATTACGTCTAATGCGAGCATATTTTCTCAAAGAATTCAAGATTGGGATTATGAATCAAAATGGACTTCGAGAAGTCAGATTCATCAAATAATTACAACTTAGCAGTAAATGTGGCTTATTGACTGCAGATCTACTATATAATATGTTCATGGAAGGTGAAGCTATCAGTTAAAGTTTAGCAAAAAGAAAAAACACGTACTAATATACAGGAACTACAATATGGGAAGCTGTGACTCAAGTACAGTAACACTATCAGTTGAGCAAGAAGATGGGCGGGACAAACCTCTAGCTGCTCATGTAGTCTTCGCTGGACTTCCATCTGTACTCGTAAAGCCTCAGTTACTTGGAAACCGCTGTTGAATAAATTTAAGAGAGTTCAAAGTTGGCGCAAAGCAGACAACCATTTTTACCAGAAAATTTCTAAAAGATATAACATACTCATTTATATCTTGCGCAATAACTCTTGATGAACCTGATGTAGAGGAACCCGTATCTTGACTATCTGCTGGACATGACACTGCAAACACAAAACAGTAACTATAAAGGGATTGCGGTTTCAAGTTTTCCGAAGGACTGAGAAGCACATTTGTTTCAGCTTTTTGCTTCAACAGACTATTCTCCTTTCTTTATATTACGTACAATTTTACCATTTATATACTCCTTTCAGAGGTGTTGTCCACATTTAGTACATACTTAATTCCATAATATCAGTCATCTAAAATTACAAACTATGTATCAACAAATGGAAAAAAGTACAACCAACTTGTTGTAATAAGGTGATTTTGGTTAAGGAGTTGGAAGTGGATCACAAAAAACCAATCCAACCTATCGTAGATGAGATAATAATAGGAAAATGGGGGGTAATTCTGACCTTAAACGAATAATGATGATTGTTGTATTTATGAAAAATGTGCAAGTTACTCAATGGGGTTGACATTTAAGTTTTAGCACAGATGAAGTAACGTATCAGCAGCTCTAATCTTTTCCTTGAATTCGAAGTTACACTTAGATATACACTATTTAGATATAAGAAAAACATGGAAATTTCAAGGACACTGAGCAATTTGCAGGAAGCTGGAGTATTTAATGAAAAGTTATTCATTACCGTCTTTAGAATTATCAGTTGCCTCTTTAACAGATTGCTTTCCCAGGCGGTATTTCTGCAAAGGAAATACAAAGATACAGACTTTAGCATCTGCCTGAAAACATTAAAAAAAGGGCATCTTACTTGGTTTTATCCAACTCTCCGAATCAATTACTTGTGATACCTTTTTTAAAGGACCTTATTTATTTCTTCTTTGGATGCAACTGAGAGCTTAATCAAATTGTACTTCATCCTCCTTTGGCTATATCGCCTAATAAATAAAACCTAAAATCATTTGGATCCTCTTTCACTTGCATTAAGCTATGAAACGGCAAAAGCAATAAAACAAATTGTTACAGAAACCATAATTTTGAAAGTGGCATGAAGTTGGTCCTACTTCATTTTGTGAAACACTAGGCTAGGGCCGTAAACTTGTGTAGTTGGAGGGTATTGTTGCCCTATAAAAAGTGTTTCAATGTCCACAGAATATAGGGAAGAATCAAACACAAATTGCAATCAGAAAACATACCTGGAGATGCGACTTCAAATGGTATAAGGTCAGACCTTTTACCCCCATTGTTCTCATAATTGTTTTTGGTGTTGCTTCTGCAAAATGAAGCAATAATCCCATAATTAAAATTATGCATATGACTGTACATGTAAACTGTAAAGAGAGGCAACACGTAAATGAAATAAAAAATATTTCTTAAAATTCGCATATAGAAAGATTTCCTGTAAACACCACAACTAATAGAGAAAGAATTAACAGTCAGAACATCACAAAGGCGTCATTCTAGCAGAATACAAGCAGCTAATAAAAACATTTATCATGCAATGAGATACTAATAAATGGAACATTTCTTTCATTGATCAATTTAATATTTCCCTCATTCCAAATCTACCACGATTCTTTTATTTGACACTTAGAGCCTTCAGACAGTTAAATTAGCATAATTTAGAAGTCGGGATGCCTCTTCTTAATTTCGTTTTCCATAACGAGTGATGTTTCCTCAAAGGAGCAGCTCAGAAGAAGATAGTATTTCTAATTTCAAATACTACTACCACGTATACTGGCTGACAAACACGAACCCTCTAAAGAAGAGGTAAAGTTCAAGAAATAACAGCAGAAACTCAGAGCTTCTTTTACCAAAGAAGGCAGATGCAAAAACTAAAAGAAAATTGTAAGAAAATACAGCTATACAATAATTAAAAGAAAATCTAATTTATAGTACAGTGAAATCCTTTGAAAAGGAACCAGGGCGACAGGATCAATCAAGTTGCGATTGTAAGAGCAAAGACGTGCTCCTGTTCTGTATCATGGCTACATGGATGAGCACCAAGTACTTAAGGGACTGCTAGAATCCTAATAACACTGTGAATAACATTCTATCACTGGCTGATATAAGCCACGTTCCGACTATGACACAGTCCTACTAACACGCACAAGGTTTGATCTCCCAGATAAGAACGTATACCTCTATAGGCAAGCGTGCTTAAACTTGCTAATTCATTTTCACATCGAAAATCAAACTTTAAGGTCACTTCTTTAGTGCCTAACAATCTAAAGAAGCATATTTGCTATATAATAAAGGGCAGCCCGGTGGGCCGGACCACAAGGGTCTACTGTACGCAAACTTACCTTTTATTTCTACAAGAGATTGTTTCCACCATTCGAACTCATAACCTGCTAGTCACATGGCAGCAAATTTACTAGTTACCGGCATGATTTATTGAAGACGAGAGAAAATTCAGATTGGCATAACAAAACAAAAGCCTCGAGAAGTAAAGATTGGCAAAGGTAGTGATTGGGGAACTGGATTAAGAATATACAGAGAAGGACTTTTAACCAAGTAACCTTTTTAAGATTCCCTCCTTTTGACTTTCAAGTCTAAAATTTTTATCCTTCTTCATTAACTATCCCAAGGATATTACTATGTTTTCGCCTCCAGGGTTCAGAGAGATGCTGTATCCCCTCGGAAAATCGAATTGTACCAAGTGCAAGTTTATCTCCAGAAAATATTAGCAACAACCAAATGTTTCTACACCATTTACTTCTCATGACGATATGCTTACATGTCATACAATTTACATCCTGTACAAGTAAACAACAACAACAACAACAACAGACCTCGGTATATTCCCAATAAGTGGGGTCTCGGGAGGGTAGTGTGTACGCGGTCGTTACCTCTACCAAGTGAAGGTAGAAATCCTTACAAGTAACAGTGCTGAAAAATAGCACTATAAAAAATACAAAAAACTAGGCATACAGGCCATTATATTGACCTTTTAATAAAAAATAAGTAGAGGACATCATATAAACAGATTCCCTAATTGCCTAGTTTCCACTTTTCCCAAGTGAGAGGGTCAAAAGCTACATACATACATCACTATCAACATGAGCCACAATAATCATGATACTTCATAATAATTAGGCAATTAAGAACATAAAAGCTACTCCATGTGACATGAAAAAGAATGCACTTTTGATAATGAAAAAAGAAAAAGAATATACTTAATAAAAACAAAAGTTCCTTAAAATAATATAATAGGACTATGATCCTTTCTTTTTTAGCTAAGCCAAAGGAAGGAAAGAGCAGCAAATCAAATGCCTAGCTTTTACTAGTCCAAATGTCTAAAAGAAAAGAAAAGAAAAGATCAAAATTTTATAAAGAACAACTACATAATATACAAAAATTATAACCATGAAAAAACGAACAACTATTGAAGCCTAATGTACAGCATATAGATTCACAATATAGAATTCATGTACAGCATATAAATGCATAAAGTACCCAATAAATTCAAAAAGATACGATAACAGAAAAATAAATTATTATATTTCTGGAAAAAAAATAAAAATCAAACTTTAATCGTGCAATAAAATATTAAAATGGGAAAAATGATCAAAATAGCCCCTCTATTATACGAAATGTCTTAATTTAACTTAACCCTTTGTTATACTTTAAGGGATCGTTTCGTATGTGGACTAAATTACCCCGGGATTATAATCCCGATACTAACTTATACCACTTGAAATATGGGATAAAATAACCCCACATTTAATGGGATAAATTTATACCTCCAACCAAACAAGGTATAAATTTAATCCCAAATCTTATCCCACCTAATACCTCATACCAAACGACCCCTAAGGTCATTCATTCTATGTTGCATTTCCCATTTGTACTTTACTTTATCAGAGCTTAAGTCAATTCCACAAGTCAAAATACTTGGTGAAAAAATCCAAAGTTACCACTATTTTTTTACTACGGTTTAAAATAACCCTCCATTGTACTTCAGGTTGTGTCAAAAATTTATGCCTCAACTTTTGACTATGGTCTAAAACTACCATTCTTAGAGTTGAGAACCTAATAATGTCAACAACGCAAAGTATAACCGATGGTAAATTATGATATTTTGGTAACTTTTACCCTTCTCCTTCTTAAAAATGAAAATGCAGATTAATAAAAAGTATTAAGACACTTTCATTACATGTGTCAAAATACTTCCAAGCTTAAGTCGAATTCCATGTATCAAAATACTTCGAAAAAATTCCAAATTTACCTCTACTAAGGTTTAAGGACCCGTTTGTTCATAAATATTTTTCTTTTCCTTTTTTCAAAAATGTGTTTATCCCAAGTTTTTCGAAAACCAGAAGGTGGTTTTGTCCACTTTTTCAAAATTTTAAGAAAAACTTAGCAATCACAATAATGCAATATTTTTTCTAAGTGAAATGCATGTACAAAGGTAATTTCAAATTCCAAATATCATTTTCAACTTAACTCCAAATACATATTACTTTTTTTTTTTAAAAAAAAATTACTATTTTTATGTCCTAACACCTACTAAAATTACCCTCCATTATATTTCAGGTTGTAGCTCAACATAAGAAGGCAATCAAGTACACAAAGCATTATGGTGCGACCTAGAAAACCTATCCTAATAGCTCAGAACTTTACCATTGTTCCGAGACTGGCCCTCAGATTGTAGCTCATGACACATACCAGATTTTCTAATAGAAAGTAAAATTAAGATAATTTTTACCAAAAAAGAAAAAGAAAATGCAGATAAAATAGAAGGAAAAAAAACAAGAGAAGAGGGAAATGAGGGACTTACTATCAGGGCCACCAAGTTGAGTAACAGCATCAACAAAGCGTTCATGGAGTTCAGTAGTCCACCTAAGACGAGGCTTAGGATCAGTTGTTAATACTAAACAAGCATCTCCTGGTAAATTTGTACCATCTATTGAAACTGAATTATGAATATTATTAAAATAATCACCACTTCCTCCTAAATTTCTTATAGGCAATGTTGAGTACATTCTTTTCTAGATTAAAAAAACCCACAATCTTGAAAATGAAGAAAAATATTGAATCTTGATGTTAATAAGTATGTGGTGGGGGAAAAATGAGAAAAGTTTTGGGGAGAACAATGGAGGGATTTTTGGGGTTGGGGAGGTGGGAGGTTAAAAAGGAGGGGGATGGGGTGTTGTGGGGGAAGGACAAACAAGACAGAGTTGTGTTGTTATGTACTGTCCTTCTCTTGTCTCTTTTTGCTGTCTCTGTCTCTCTGTTTTTCCCTCTCTCTTTTCTCTTTGTGTGTGCAGAGTTTGAGTAGTATGTGGGGTGGGGCAGTTTTGTGGGGGATGGAATTGAGTTTTTCTTTTCTTATGTTCAATATAAAAAACCAAAATTAAAGTTATCTTTTTTTGGGTAATAAAGATAGATTATATATAAAAATTAAAGTTATCAGGTTCAATCTGTTAAAATTATTTGTTGTAGAAAAAATAGGGTACCGAGACCTTGTGATCATGTCTTTTTTTTAACCTTAGAGTATGATAATAGTTTAGTGCACCGAAATAATCTTATATTTAATATTTATTTTGGGGTTCAACTAATTTCTAATACTTCTTACCAGATACAGTTTTAGACCTAAAGCAAATCAAGACCGTTAAGTAAAAATAAAGGAACTACTTATCATTTCAGTATAACCTTTAATGATATTTGTGAGTTTTATATTTCCTCCGATATTTTTGGATTGAGCACGAAATTTAAAAAAAATAAAAAAAATTGAAATTTTGTGGTCTGAAATATGCTTTAGATATTTGTAAAAATTATACTTCAGTAATATAATTACATCCGCAACAACTTCAATGAATTTCCACAAATGAGGTCTAAGAATGCTTAATATTTAGGATTTAAATACACTTCTCATTTGCCTTCTTATCTTTGTTTCTCTCTTTAGTATTATTTCACTTGTATTTTGGAGTGGAATAAAATATTGGTTGTGTCCGAGGAGTAGGCAAAATTAGCCGAACCTCATAAATTCTAGTGTTCCTTTTATTGTTGCTTTATTGTCTTATTTATTATTTGGTGACTGCCATAAATTTTTGGTATAGTAGTTGTGACTCATTCACACTATATACATTTGGCTTCCGCAACAACATGAAACTGAGTCAAGGTATTATCTCGTATGCTCTGTGGTTGCAGCGTAGTCTGATCTTCCACATCAGAAAAGATTTATCTTGGTAATTGAGTCAAGGTTCTATCTCGGTATGCTCTGTGGTTGCAGCTTAGTCTGATCTTCCACATCAGAAAGGAAATAATCTTGATTTGTGTCGTCAACTATTAAATAATATTTATGTCAAAGATGAGAGACAATAAACAAGAAGAATCTACATCAAGTGTCAGCAATACGTCATCGTTGGCATCTTCGCTTATGACAAGAATTGTGTCAAATGCAAAATTTGCGGTAGAAATTTTTGACGGGTCCGGATATTTTGGGATGTGGCAAGGCGAGGTTCTAGATGTCCTTTTTCAACAAGGGATGGATTTGGCCATTGAAGAAAAGAGACCAGATGTTATTGGAGAATTATCAACCGTGTTGCTTGCGGTACCATTCGATCATATCTTGCTAGAGAGCGAAAATATCCATACACAAAGGAAACTTCTGCTAGTAAATTATGAAAAGCACCGGAAGATAAATTTTTGAAGAAAAACAGTCAAAATAAATTATACATGAAGGATGTTCCTGGTACCACGATGAATGAACATATCACCGGTTTCAATAAGTTGGTCACAGATTTACAAAATATGGATACAACTTATGATGATGGTGATTTGGCCTTGATGTTGTTGGAGTCACTTCCTGACGAGTACGAGCACCTTGAAACTACTCTACTCCATGAAAATGACAAAGTTTCTCTCAGAGAAGTTTGTTCGGCTTTGTACAACTATGAACAAAGAAAGCGAGAAAAATAGAAGGGCGGAGAAGGAGAACCACTGTTCGTGAGGGGTCGTCCTCAAAATCAAACGAGGACGAGGAAAGGAAGATCTAAGTCAAGATCTAAACCCAGCAAAGATGAATGTGCCTTTAAAAGGCACTAGAAGAAAGATTGTCCGAAGTTGAATAATAAGACCAAACATAACAATGGAAAGGCCATTATGGATTCAAATGTAGCTGATTGTGATGATTCGGATTTCTCATTAGTTACAACGGAGCCGCCAACGTCATCAGGCATATGGTTGATAGACTCAGCTTGTAGTTATCATATGTGTCGCAACAGTGATTGGTTCGTGGACTTTCAAGAAGGAGAATATGGAGTCGTCCAAACATCGGATAACAGTCATCTTACCTCATATGGAATTGGTTCAATACGATTAAGGAACCATGATGGAATGATCAGAATATTAACAGATGTTCGATATGTACCGAGTTTGAAGAAAAATCTCATCTTAGTGGGAGCCCTGGAATCAAAAGGGTTCAAAATTATTGCAGTAAATGGAATGATGAGAGTATGCTCCGGTGCACTAGTGGTAATGAAGGCCAATCGAAAGAATAATAACATGTACCGTTATCTCAGTAGTACAGTTATTGGGACAACGACAGTAACGTCCCGTGACAACAAAGAGGTAGAAGCAACCAGGCTATGGCACATGTGCTTGGGACATGCTGGAGGAAAATCATTGAAAAATCTATCAGATCAAGGATTATTGAAAGGGGTAAAGAATTTAGAGTTTTTCGAGCATTGTGTCAAAGGGAAACGGACAAGGGTTAAATTTGGTACAGCGATCCATAATACTAAAGGGATTTTGGATTATGTACATTCTGATGTTTGGGGTCCTTCCAAAACACCTTCATTGGGTGGGAAGCACTATTTTGTGACCTTTGTTGATGATTTTTCCCGAAGAGTATGGGTGTATGCAATGAAGAGCAAAGATGAAGTGCTGGGAATGTTTCTCAAATAGAAGACGATGGTGGAAATTCAAACAGGCAGGAGGATCAAGTGTATTCGCACAGATAATGGAGGTGAATACAAAAATGATCATTTCAATAAGGTCTGTAAAAAAGATGGCATCGTCCGACACTTCACTGTCAGACATACACCACAACAGAATGGAGTGGCAGAGCGCATGAACCGGACCTTGCTGGAGAAGGTACGGTGTATGTTGTCTGATGCTAGCTTGGGCAAAGAATTTTGGGCTGAGGCAATTGCATATGCATGCCACCTCATTAATCACTTACCATCTGTTGCTATTGATGGCAAGACACCGTTTGAAAAATGGTATGGAAAGCCTGTTGTAGATTATGACTCTTTGCACGTGTTTGGCTCAACTGCATATTATTATGTGACAGAGTCAAAATTGGATCCAAGGGCAATGAAGGCTATTTTTATGGGGATTACTTCTGGAGTCAAAGGATACCGCTTATGGTATCCTAAGACAAAGAAAGTAATATTCAGCAGGGATGTTACCTTCGATGAAACTGCTATGATAAACAAGGTAACAAATGAAGATACCAAACAAGATAATGGTGCTTCTAAGCAGGTGGAGTTTGAGGGAAAATTTATTTTTCCTACACAAGAAGCATAGGAGGAAACAAATGAAGATTATCCTCTGGAAGGAGAGCCAGTAGAGGAGATTCCAACTCGGGAACCTCAACAACAACTTGAATTAATAGCAATCAGCAGGCCAAAAAGAAAAATAACGAAACATGTTCGTCTCATAGAGACAGTTGCTTGTGCAACCACAATTGCAGCTGACGATATTCCCACCATTTATAAAGGCGTAGTCCAAAGTTCAGAAGAAGATAAGTGGAGGATTGCCATGAATGATGAAATACATTCCCTTCATCAGAATCATACACGTAGATTGGCCAATCTCCCAAAGGGAAAGAAAGCAATTGGGTGCAAATGGGTATTTGCAAAGAAGGAATTCCTAACCTAATAGGTGTTCGCTACAAAACAAGGTTGGTGACCAAAGGATATACTCAAAAGGGGGGAATTGATTACAATTAAGTATTTTCTCCAGTTATAAAACATTTCTCCATTCGAATTATGTTGGCTTTGGTAGCACAGTTGAATTTGGAACTAGTTCAGATGGATGTAAAACCTGTGTTTTTACATAGAAACTTGGATAAGGAAATCTATATGACTCAGTCATAAGAATTCAGAGTTGCCGGAAAGGAAACTATGGTGTGCAAACTTGAAAAATTATTGTACGGATTGAAACAATCTTCTAAACAATGATACAAGCGATTTGACAGGTTTATGTTGCAGCAAGGGTACAAGAGAAGCAAATACGATCATTGTGTGTATTTGCGCAAGCTTAAAGATGGTTCCTTTATATATATTCTCCTATATGTTGATGATATATTGATAGCTACCAAGAATTCGGAAGAAATTGATAAGTTGAAGATTCAACTGAAGAAGGAGTTCGAGATGAAGGATCTGGGTGAGGCGAAAAAAATTCTTGGCATGGAGATAATAAGAGATAGACGTTCAAAGAAACTCTGTTTATCTGAGAAAGAATATTTGAAGAGAGTACTACAACGTTTTGGCATAGATGACAAGACCAAGTCAGTTAGTATGCCACTTGCTCCCCATTTTAAATTAAGTACTACTATGTCACCAAAGGATGAAGCTGAACGAGAGTATATGTCAAAGGTACCATAACAAATATTGTTGGTAGATTGATGTATGCAATGGTCTGT
Organism: Nicotiana noctiflora; assembly: GCA_032618575.1. Lineage (NCBI taxonomy): Eukaryota > Viridiplantae > Streptophyta > Magnoliopsida > Solanales > Solanaceae > Nicotiana > Nicotiana noctiflora. The sequence goes on from JASVEL010007329.1 coordinate 232,362, forward strand.
ACGAGACTTGATATTTCACAAGATATTTGAGTTATTAGCAGATATTAGATGTTGGGTTAATTTTTGAGCAGGAAGACAATCAGTCTGTAGTTGGATATTGCGACTCCAATTTTACGGGTGATCTCGACAAACGAAGATCAACTACTGGTTATGTGTTTACTTTTGCAAAGGCACCAGTTAGTTGGAAGTCTACTTTGCAGTCAACAGTTGCTTTGTCTACAACAGAGGCAGAGTCCATGGCTATTACAGAGGCTGTGAAAGAGGCAATTTGGTTGCTAAAGGAGCGTGGTATTGAACAAAAAGGTATCACAATTTTTGTGATAGTCAAAGTGCTATTCAATTAGCGAAGAACCAAGTTTATCATGCAAGGACGAAGCACATTGATGTTCGGTATTATTTCGTACGAGAAATCATAGAAGAGGGTGAAGTCATATGGTAAAATAAAAAATCATACTACAGAGAATCCCGCTGATATGCTGACAAAAGTGGTGACTGCGATCGAATTTCAGTATTATTTGGATTTTATCAATATTGTTGAACACTGAAGATTGAAGATGAAGACACAACTAAAATTTGTTACCGAGAGAAAATTGAAGATGTGGAATTTTGCCAAGGTGGAGATTTGTTAAAGTTTTGCAAAGTCCCACATCGGTGGGTTCTTGATTTGGTAGGGAAATTTTCCCTATAAAAGAAGGCCTAATATTTAGGATTTAAATACACCTCTCATTTGCCTTCGTATCTTCTTAAGACATTTGTATCTTCTCTCTTTAGTATTATTTCACTTGTATTTTGGAGTGGAATAAAATATTGGTTGTGTCCGAGGAGTAGGCAAAATTAGCCGAACCTCATAAATTCTGGTGTTCCTTTTATTATTGCTTTATTATCTTATTTATTATTTGGTGGGTGCCATAATTTTTAGTATAGTAGTTGTGACTTATTCACACTATATACATTTAGCTTCCACAACAAGGTGGAAGTGTATTGCTACTGCAACTACCTTGTGGTTCTTTCTTTTTCTTTGTCCAACGATCGATTAGTTGGTTCACATAAAAAGAAAATAGTTTTGACATAAAATTTCACAACTAATGTAATGCTTACTTAAAGCTTTTGTATAACTAATAATAGAGGTTGAGTATTATTAATATAATTTTACATACAGAATACTAAATCGTTTGGCTTTAGGTATTGAACAAGGAACGCTACACCAGCACTGCAAACAGTATTAAGAAAATTATTAAATATATACAAATGTAAAATTTTAAATCAATAACTAATTAAATCGATGACACATATAAAATAGCCGTGAAAGAAATATATAAATACAAAATACTTTTGAAGTGAGTATTTTTGCATATCACGATATTACGCTATATTACATAACAACTTGTAGTATATTTACTTTCATCGAATAAAAGTATTCTTGTGTTATACATTTTTCTTGATTTATTTCGATAGAGCGCTATATATATATATATATATACTATCGAAATAAATCAAGAAAAAACGGAAAAAAAAGGAACCAAACCGATTATAGTCGTTTCAAATTTATTATTATTATTATATATATATATATATATATATATATATATATATATATATATATATATATATATATTATACAAAGTTTCAAAAATTTAATGGTAAATGTTAATAGTTTGCACTTTTAGTATAGTTCTTTGTTTTTCCTTTTCGTCACTGAGCCGAGGGTCGATTAGAAACAGTCTCTCTGCCCTTCCGGGTAGGGGTAAGGCCTGTCTACATATTACCCTCCCCAGATCCCACTTTGTGGGACTATACTGAGTTGTTGTTGTTGTTGTTGTTGTTGTTGTTGTTGTTTTAGTATAGTTCTTTATTACATTCTAGTTTGATCGGTAGTTTTCTTTTGTTAAGTGTAAGAATCTTTTTCGTGTTAAAAATTTCCTTATTCATCACTATTTGATTCAATTATCATAAATATATCTTGATGAATAATAGTTTCAAAGGACAATTGATTTGATAGTACTAAGTTAAAACTGTGGTCTCCGAAATATGTGTTTGGTAGTGCATGTCGTATATCTAAGGAAAAATCGATAAATAACTGAAAAAATCGGACATAAACCGAATCGAAAAAAATTACTTATTTAATTGGATTGATTTGGTCCTAATATTTGAAAAATCGACTTACTTGGTTTGATTTCTTTTTAGGAAAAAACCGATCCAAACCGAATCATGAACGCCCCTCTATATAGTCATTATGTAGGTAATATAGGAGGCAAAATAAAGGGAGCAACGTGTGTATGAGTGGCATTTTTTTTTATATTACTCATTTTGGTAATAAATGGAGATTGTATATCATGTTTGTATGGGTCAAAATTTGACCATGGGATAGTGTTCTTAAAAAGAACGACAAGGGATCGACCAAGCCGTAATCTCGCCCATGGGGTGTGATAATAAGAACACCTCGGCCATTGCCGAGGCCAAACCATTGGAAAGCTTATATCGTACAACAAGCATAGTGTTTGGGCGAGCGATGAAGGATACAATCATAAGAAAATACGCCGGTCAAAAATCATGGGATAAAAGGGAAAACTGTCAGTATATATAGAGGGAGTAGAACCCAGATCTAGGGAAGGGGGGAGGGATTTTCCATAGACATCACTATGGAATCAACAAGAGAAATCTCTTGGTCATTAACAGTTCCTTCTTTTTCCCTTATTTCCCTTGTCACAGATGTAAGTCTATCATCCACATTTGATGTACAATAATTATCTTAAGAAATATTATACGTTCTTGTTCTTCTAGGATGTTTTTACTCAATATATTAGGATCTAGAGTTCATTATATTTGTCTAAGATTTATCTTCTATATCTCTGATAATTAGTTTAATAAAAGGTTCAATGGTTTTTTGGTCAAATAATTTGGCGTCATCTGTGGAGATTTCTTAGCCAAATTTCTTAGTTTTCTCTAGATCTAGAATCAACAATATGTCACTACTAGGCTATCATGGTCTCGTCATCTCAACACGAACACCCACTCGAAAGAGCAGTAGGTAAGCCTTCGAGACAACCATACCAATCTAGGTCAATATGCTACATAAAGTAGAAGTTATAACCAATATCTATGCAAAACTCACTTCTCACCTGTAACATGAGGTTTGGCACGATGTATGCACGTTCAAAATAGGATCACGATCATCTGGCATTACCACAGGCCCATTTGGCGTATTCACCCTATATATTGACTCGCACTCCCACCCCTTGGGAGGGGACAACATCTTGCTGCGCGGTCTTTTGAAAGAATGGCCACATCCTGCACTATTTTTATATTCCCCCACACACTGGATGGGATATGGATGAAGTATGACATGTTTCTCTTGTTGTTGGCACAAATCAGACAAGATCGAACCAGGACTCAATTTCAACACTTCAACGAGTGAGGTGGGCCCAACCCATGTGAAGCCTAGATGTTGTTAACAATGGAGCCGAACATGGCCGCCAAATCTAAAAACACTATCCGAGAACCAGGTGAAACGAGTAACACTACAACATCATCCTTTCTTTCACTGACTCGTTGGGTTGAGGTAACAAAAAATTTCATTTTGGTTTATTTTCACTCTTTAGTTGTTTCATAAAGGAATGCGTGCACTCATAGGGCCAAACAAGCAAATGAGAATTCCAACTAGAAATAATGGAAGGAAAACTAGTACAAAAGAATTGAATGTCGCCCACCTCAAATACTTTGACTTCTGCCCCTCTCAACTTGTACTCTTATTGCCTCACCTGGGTTTTATCCCAATTGGTTCTTCTGGGGAATATTTCTAACGAGGCGACAAAGGGGCCGTCTCAAAGTTCAAGTATGATTTGTCACCCTCGCCTTCCGACTGCTTCCCCAGGCCGAGCGATGAAGGGACTAGATACATGGAAACTCCTCCAATCTATGTATGAAACAAACATGTATAATATTCTCCAATACAAGCGAAGTTAAGCAAACTGGGACTCACCCAGGAAAACATAGTATTCTCCAATGCAAGTGAAGTTAAGCAAAGTGGGTCTCACCCAAGAAACACATAGGATTCTCGACTACAAGCAAAGTTAAGCAAACTGGGACCCACCCAGAAAATGCAAAAACCGAGCTAAACTGGGACCCACCCATGAAACGTAGAAAACTAAGTAAAACTCAAACTCACCCAGGGAACACCCAATATTCTCCAATAAAAACAAAATTGAGCACGTCGGGACTACCACGATGACGCATAAACAGTACGACGTCCTGTAAAGTTCTCCAAAAATCTGCGACAATGAGACAACGGGTTAACATTTCGACCTTAGCTCGAAATAATACCCATATGGCCAACGACTATCACCAAAAGAAGAATTTGACCTCGCTGGAATTATAATGGATTAACATTTTGACCTTAGCTCGAAATAACATCACTACGTCTAATAGCCATCCCCAAATAAGAATCCGGCCTTTCTCGGATTATAATGGGTTAACATTTCGAACATAGCTCGAAATAGTACCCATACGACCAACGGCCATCGCCAAAAGAAGCATTTGACCTAGCTTGGATTATAATGGGTTAACATTTTGACCTTAGCTCGAAATAACACTCCTACGACAAACGACTATCTCTAAGAAGAATTCGACCTCGCTCGAATTATAATAGGTCAACAGTTCGACCTTAGCTCAAACTAACACCCCTACAGCCAATGACCATCGCCATAATAAGAAGTCGGTCTCGTTCGAAATGGGTTAGAATTTCGACCTTAGCTCGAAATAGCACCTTTATGGCCAACGGCCATTGCCGAAAGATTTTGACCTCGCTCGAATTATAATGTTATTATTTCGATCATGATCAAGTTAACACATTTATAGTCACATGCTATTGTCAAAAAAAGTAGGTTATGATTTGACCTCGTTCGAAACAACACCTATACAACTATTAGCCACAATCAAACAAAAGAAAAAACTCGAAATTGTCTAAGTATAAGTCAAAAATCGACTTCGCCCAAAAGAGGACTCCAAATTCGAACTCGTTCAAATAAAGTCAAAAATGTACCTCACTCTAGATGGTAATTCCAAGTTCAACCCCACTCGAGTACACATGAAAAATTGATTCCACCCAAGTCAGCAAGTCCTAACTTAATCACACTCGAATGTTCAAGTCAAAAACGACTTCGACCAAAAGGGTGGATCCGAGTCCAATCTCATTTGAATCAAGTGTGATACCATCTAAAGCAACAAATCAAAAGGCAATCTCACTCGAATGTGGGAGTCTGAAGCAACTCCATTCGGGCTCACACGATAAGACCCTATTTGACCCGGTCAAGGTCGGATTCCCAAATTAAAAAATCATGGAGTCGCCAAATAAAACATTCAAAGGTTTAATCCAACACAAAAAAATGTAACAAGCAAGGGGAAGGGGAAGAAAATCAAAGGATATACAGAGGCATAACATTTGTTTTATTTATATATGTGTTCGCAACAACCATACTTTACAAAAGGCCGAAACGGGCCCAACAAACAAAAGGAGATGAAAATGAACAGCAACAAAAAATATACTAAAGCAGTAGAAAATTTTCACTCGGTGTCATCACCATCGTTTTCCCCATCATTGTCTTTGAGAAATTCCTCCTCAACATCAGTGTCCTCGCCGATCTCTAGTATCGTTGGGTTGTAGCCGTAGTTAAGACGAGCCTCTCGTACCTTCCCCCGGCTTCTTCATAAGCAGCATTAAAAACATTGCCCACCTCCCATAAACCCTTGTATATGTCTCGTTGGGCCTCGACATGGACCCAAAGCTCATGCAAGTGACAAGGGAAGGCGGTAGAGGAAGATTCAACTTGAGCCAACACTTGCGCCCTCTCCACCTCAAGTGCCACGACCCGGTCCCCTAGGCTCAAAGCCTCCCGATCAATCTCATTGATGCGCTCTTCGAGCCTCTCCCTTAGCATGGCTGTTGCCCACTCGAATTCATGCTCAAACTGAAGGACACGAATATTGTCCTCCAACAGCACCACTCTTGCTAAAGCTGATGCCCGAGCGTTCTTGGCATTTTCCAACCCGACTACTTTTCTCTCCAGCTCCACTAAATTCCCCATCCATTCTACACTCAAAGCTTCAACTCTAGAAGTATTTTTATTAAGTGTGGATTGCAACGACAACACTTTTGCCTGAAGATGCTCACACTTTGCAGCAACTCCCTTTCCCTACTCAAGCTCTTCGTCCTTGGCGCGGAGCAACTCCTCGATCTGACTACATCTGCGAATGGACTGCATCAGCTCCTTTTCCCTTTTCTCCAACTCTTCTTTGAGGGATTGGGTGCCAGTACCTGCCTTGAGCCGCTCATGCTTCTCATAACATTTGTTGTGATACCACTGATATTTTTTAAGTATCATCAGGAAAATCTTGGCTCGAGACTTGGCACTATGATCACTCTCTCCAACATGTAAGATTGAAAATAAAAAAGTTAGTAAAGTCCAAGGCCGCAACTAAACAAACAACGGAAACAATTTTACCTTCAGGCCCATCGTAGAAACACAACTGCGACAATTTGGCGTCACTGACGCCTTGAAGAGCTCCTCTCTCTATGGCGGAGCATAGAATATTGAATTGCGGCACATGATCCACCATGTCTTGTAGAAGATTGAGGTCCGATAGAATTTTGAGTATTTAGGAAGGACCTCCCACCCTTACCAAAGTCCGGGTAAATCCCTCATCGAACGTCCTAACATCATTAGAATCGAGGTCGGAGTTAGACTTATAATTGTCAACCATGATTCATTTTCCCCTCTCAGGACCTGAAGAAGAGATGCAGTTTAGTTGGGATGACAAAAGGCCGTCCAGGACGGCAATGGTAGCCTCGGGACTTTGTCTCTCCACTACATCAGACTATTGACTACTCACAACGAGCGTAGACTCTGCGGCCAGATTGGCCCCACCATTAATTTTGAGCACCCCAAGAGAGGGTCTCCCCTTGAAGATGTTTCAGCCTAAGGAAGCACTTCTAACACCAGTCGTCGTCTCTTTGACGGAGCCTCTTCATTGTCAGTATAAGAACATACACCCATTGAATGGACGGTAGAAAACAAAGTCTCAGGTTGAGGGGTAGCCTCCGTACATATGGCTCCGGCCCCATGTATAGATTGGGTAGCAGTCCCCGATGTGGGACAGTTAGTGGTCCTCGATGCGGGTCGGGTAGGAGTTGTCGATTGATAGAGTGCAAGAAAAAGAGCCCTTATTTTTTTACCCTCCTTGTTATCAAAGCAAAACGATCATATAACGACAAGATCAAACCCTAAAGCAAAGAAAACAACTGCAGCGATCCGACTTACCGGGGAGAGGGTTACACCCATATCACTCATAAAAAGGATTCCCTCTCACGAACCCCAATCGTATAGGAAAGAATGGCGTTACCCTATCGCAGATGTCTTCAACCGGTGCGGAAGGCAGTCTCTCATATATAAAAAAGAAAATAAGTCATTAGCAATGTCATCTAAAGAATAACGATTAACGACCGCCTCGAGAGGAATCATAAAATTAAAAAAAAACTCACATGCAAAGTTCCACGTATCAAGGAACCCAGTAGGGTCCACCGTAAGGTGCTCCATCCGCACATAAAAGTAAATTTTCCATAAGTGAAGATTAGCCTTATTGTCCATCTTCACCACCAAACTCTTGGTTCCTTGATGGCGCATGTGGATCATCGTCCCCCGAAAAAATTGAGGGTCAAAAATATAAAGCATGTGCCCCAAAGTAATCCCTCGCTAGCGAGCTCTATGTACTTGATGAACATGAGGGAAAGCTTGTACATGTACGGTGAGAGCTAAGCGGGGCACACTTCTCAGAAGTGACAAAAGTCCACCACTAGAGAGAGAAGAGGAAGCGTATATCCGATAACAAAAGGATACGCGTAAAATACGTAGTACCCCGGGTGGTACAAGTGCACAATGTCTGTCACCAGCACCATTTCAACATGGTTTGGAATTACCCATTTGGTTTTTAGCGCCATAATAGCCTCTTCATCCACGGTAGAAGAGAAAATGTGATGACCCAAAAGGTTATCTTTATTTTAGAATTCAAATATGTATTTTGGGCCTTAAAGAACTCATTTTGTCTATCCTCGATTTGCGTTCACAATCCGGAGGCATTTTCATAAAGCTTTTATGTGAAATTTGAGAAACATATTTATTTGGGCCTTTAGAATTTACTATAATTGACTTTGATCAATATTTTGAGTAAATGGACCCGGACTCGTGATATGACAGTTCCGTAGGGTCCGTAGTAAAACGTGGGACTTGGGCTGTGATGACCCAAAAGGTCATCACTTGCTTTTAATTGAATTATGTGTTTTTGAGGCCTTGAAAACCTCTCCTATAGTCACCTCAATTTGCGTGTACAATCCAGACACATAGCCAGAAAGATTAAATTTAAAAATCTGTGAAAGTTTGACTAATAAATAAATTAATTTGACTTTGGTCAATGTTTTGGGTTAACGGACCCGGACCCATGATTTGATGGTCCCGGAAGGTCCGTAGAAAAATATAGAACTTGGGCGTATGCCCATAATCAAATTTTGAGGTCCCAAGCATGAGAAATAAATTTTTGAATGAAATTGCTTTCTAAAATTATTTAAGGAAATTTGATTAGAACCTAATGGTATCGGGCCCGTATTTTAGTTTCGGTGCCCGATATAGGTCTTATATATGATTTAAGACGTTTCTATGAAATTTTGTGAAATACGAATGTCGTGTGACGTGATTCAGACCTATATTGGAAGTTTTGATATTTTAAGAAGTTTGAAAGAATACATGGATTTTGATGTTTATGATGTTATTTTGGTGATTTAATCGCGCGAATAAGTCTGTAGGATGTTTTTGAAGGTGTGTGTAAACTTGGTCTGGAGTTCCGAGAGCTCGGATGAGTTTCGGGTTGATTCTGGGAGGTCTTAGGCTTAAAACACAGATATTTTAGGTTCAGAGCAATTTCAGTTCTCTGAAACCGCTGGTGCGATTTGTGATCGGCCTTGTGCGGTGCGCGGTGGAGGCATGTGCGACTGCATTCGACTTTTTGCGGTCCGCACAGGGTCTCAGGAAGGGATGTGTGACCACAATCGATTTTGTATGGTCTACATAGGAAAGTTCAAGAATTGTATACCCTTCGGAAAGGGTTGTGCGGCCGCGGTCCATTTTATGCGGTCCGCACAGGGGTCCTGATGGGCATATACATAGACGAGATTTTCAATTTTTTTTTTTTCAAAACCCTAAAATATAAGAGGCGGTTTTTCAAACAACCTTTCTTCTCCAAAAACATTGGTAAGTGTTTCGAACTTATTTACTTCACTCCTTAACTAACTTGATTTCAACTTAAAATCATAGATTTTCATGGGGGAAATTGAAGGTTTTGGGTGGGACCTAGGTTTTTCAAACATTTAGGGGTTGGACCTCGATTTGAGGTCCAATTTCAAAATAAATTATATATTTGGATTCGTGTGGGAATGGGTAATCGGGTTTTGGTTCGAACTTTGGGTTTTGACCATGTGGTCCCGGGGGCGATTTTGACTTTTTGGATAAAATTTTGGGAAATTCATTTTCATGCAATCAAATTGATATATTTAGCGTTTATTAATGTAATTAAGTAACTTATTGTTAGATAAGAGCGAACTAGTAGTGGAATCAATGAGTTAAGCTATAATTGAAACTTGAGTTGGTGTTCGAGGCATCGAGGAGAGTGTTTCGTCTAACCTTAGCTTGAGGGATTAGGAGTTGAGTCCTATTTGCTATGTGGTATTTGTTGAGTACGACGTATAGGCATGGTGATGAGTATCTATACGTAGGTGTCTAGCATGACTGTGAGTCTTTATATTGTTAATATCTTGATCTCGTTGTCTTTTCCATACCTTGGTGATGATTTCTAGTTGTTGTGAAAAGTTTGTGGAAGGAATTATGATCTTTAACATCTTGGAGAATTGGCTCAAGTTATATTACGAATGGTGAAAGTATATGAGATGATGGAACCCTTTAGAGCATTGTCTCAAGTGGAAAAGTGAGTTATGAAGTAAAAGTGAAAGAAAGAGAAAGAATTATTTAATTGTTCCCTTACCGGGATATTGTTGCTTTACTCGTTATCTCCCTTGCCAGGATGTTGATATTATTGAAGTGGTTCCCTTACCGGTATTTAATTGTTTTAATTTCTGTTACCTTGACGGGATTTAATTGTTTAATTGTTATACCTTTTCCCCCTTATTTATGATTGTTGTTTGGGTGAGAAAGATTGTGTTAAAGCACGAAGGGTGATACCGTGCAATGTTTGTTATTATGGGGGAAAGAGTCTAAAGTACGAAGGGTGATGTTGTGCCGCAGGATGTACCATTCCGTGCCGATTCTATTGATTATATGGTGAGGAAAGAGATTAAAATCACGAAGTGTGATGTCGTGCACTTTATTATATAACTGCTTCGGTGAGGATGAGAGTAAAAGCACGAAGGGTGATGCTGTGCACTTATTGATTTCTGCTTCTTTATTGATGTCTTAGTTATGTTGTTTCCTTCATTACTTGATGACTTTTACTCGGAATTGTTATCTCCCACACAACATTGTCCCTATCCCATATTGGTTGGTTATCTATATATTTCTTTTTCGTTGTAAATATTTGAACTGCACAGGTTTATATGGTAGCCTAGTCTAGCGTCGTCACTACCTCATCGAGGTTAGGCTAGACACTTACTGTGACGACCCAAAGGGTTATCACTTGTTTTATTAAGCATTACGAGCTTTGGAGGTCTTGAAAACCTCATTTATAGTTGCCTCGATTTGCATCCACAGTCCGGGCACAAAGCTAGAAAATATTTATGTTGAAATATGTGAAATATGTGAAAAAGTTGAAGAATTTTGATATTAATATTGATATGGTTGACTTTGGTCAACGTTTTTGGTAAACGGACCCGGATCCATGATTTGACTGTCTCAGAAAATCCGTAGAAAAATATGGAACTTGGGCATATGTCCGGAATTGAAATCCGAGGTCTAGAACCCCGGTAAAAGAATTTTTATGTTAAATTGTTTTCTGAAAATGTTTAAGGAAAATGAAACTGAATTTTTATTAAAAAGTACTGGTATCGGGCTCGTATTTTGGTTCCGACGCCCGGTACAGGTCGTATATATTGGTTAAGCGCTTCCTGTAAAGTTTGGTTGAAAACGGACGTCGTTTGACGCATTTCGACCTTAAATTGGAAATTTTGGAAATTATGAAATTTGAAAGAATTCTTGAGTTTTAAGGCTCAATCCATTGATTTTGATGTTATTTTAGCGATTTGATCGCGCGAGCAAGTTCGTATGATGTTTTTGAGTCAGTGTACATACTTGGTTTGAATCCCCGAGGGCTCGGGTGAGTTTCGGATAGGTAACGAGAAGGTTTTGAACTTAAAATTGCAGCAGAAACTCTGCAATTTTTGCACAGAGATTTTCTTCTATGCGATCGCATAGGTGTAGCTGCGATCGCATAGAGCAAAGATCAGAGGTCCCAAAAATCCTTCCGTGCGATCGCAATAGAGCCCATGCGATCGCATATCTTCCACTTTTCCTCCTATGCGATCGCATACTATCCTTCGCGATCGCATAGAGTAAGACTGAGGTCCAGAATTTCCTTCTATGCGATCGCATACCATTCCGTGCGATCGCATAGAGTAATTTGAGTTCAACCATTTTCCTTCTATGCGATCGCATAGGACCCCTGCGATCGCATAGAGTAATTTTATTGTCCCCATTTTTCTTCTATGCGATCGCATCATAGGCCCTGCGATCGCATAGAGTAAATTTTCGCCCAGTGAATTAATACCCAAAACAGAACACTTACGGGATTTTATCCCATTTTCACAAAATCCTTTCTTCTCCACAGCTCTTAGGCGATCTTTGGGGCATTTCTTCATCAAAGTTCATTGGGTAAGTATTGCTTAACTCGTCTTCTTCATTTTTCATCAACATCAATCAAATTCTTAGGCCTAAACATGTGTAAATTGGTTGAAAAATTAGAGAAATGGGTATAGTTAGGGCTTTCAAAGAATTTGCGATCTAGACCTCGTTTTGGTCTCAAACTTAAGAACAAATTGTATATTTGAACTCATAGAAGATTGGGTGAACTTATTTTGGTTCGAAACTTGAGTTTCGGTTATGTGGCCCGGGGGTCGATTTTTACTATTCCGGGCAGAATGTTGTAAAAATCATACTTAGCAATATGAACTAGTTTGTTAAGTAGAATTGATGATATTGAATCAATTGTGTATAGATACGATTGGGTTGGAGTCAAATTCGAAAGGAAAAGGCATTGCTACTGATTGAATCGTTCGTGAACTTTCGAGGTAAGTGTTTGTTCTATCCTAGTTTGTAGGAATATGAATTTAGTTATGAATAAATTGTTGAATAAGAATTATTGGTGTTATACCGGTAATGAAGGTAAATTGTTGAAATTATTATAAATTATTGGTTTAAAACCGGTGATTATAAATATTGTTGATATAGAGATTATTGGCTAAATGCCGGTAATATATATATATATTTATGAATTGGGATCGTGTGGCGCGCCGACCACTTATATAATAAGAAATGGGATCGTGTGGTACGCCGACCACTTATATAATAAGAAATGGGATCGTGTGGTACGCCGACCACGAAGTGATTTAAATCTTGGCATTGGCCATAGTTGCCGGTAGCCTATTGAGATATATTTGGGAGCGGGTGGTACGCCTACCACAAGATATAATTATTGAGATATATTTGGGAGCGGGTGGTACGCCTACCACAAGATATAATTATTGATATATTTGGGAGCGGGTGGTACGCCTACCACAAGATATAATTACTATGATAATTGGGAGCGGGTGGTACGCCTACCACAAGGTATAATTACTGTGATAGTTGGGAGCGGGTGGTACGCCTACCACAAGATATGAAATGAGAGAGGAATTGAGACATGGAAGTAAGATTTATTATGTTGATTAGATTATTCTGGATATCGTGAGTTATTGACTGTTATTTCATAGCAGAGTATTTCCTTATAAATGTATTGTATATATATATATCTATATTGCAATTGTACATGTTTATGTGGGTGACTGGCCTTAGCCTTGTCACTAGTTCGCCGGGATAGGCCAGGCACTTACCAGCACATGGGGTCGGTTGTGCTGATACTACACTCTGCGCTCTTTTTGCGCAGATACAGAATACGGACAACAACATCGGCAGTAGCGACTTGTGGATTTTCCGACTATTGAGATTACGAGGTAGCCTTGCAGGCGTCCGCAGGACCCGTTGTCTCTTCTATCTATGCTTTTCATTCTGTTATCTCATGTAATCGAGATAAACAGCTTGTATTTTCTTTCAGACAATTATGTGTATTATTCTTAGAAGTTCGTGAGTATTGTGACACCGGTCTTGGGTAGTGTATCATGTTTGGGTTTTCTTTATCATATTTGACTAAGTCTTCCGCTAATTTTGATTATTCCGCTGTAATTTATATATTTTAATAAGAATTTGGTAATTAATGGAGATGTAATTAATATTTGGCTTGCCTAGCTTCCATTTAGTAGGCGCCATCATGACCCCGATGGTGGGAAATCCGGGTCGTGGCAAGTTGGTATCAAAGCACTAGGTTGCACAGGTCTCACAACTCACGGACAACCTTAGTAGAGTCTGAGGGATCGGTACGGAGACGTCTGTATTCATCCCCCAGAGGCTACAGAGTTAGGAAAATATTCCCTTCATTCTTTCCTATCGTGCGAGTTTGTTCTTCAAATGTTATGTTGAATTTCTACTCTTGTCTTCCCACGAATGGTGAAGGCATGTACTGCTTCTTCAGCCGACAATGGCACAGGCTGGTGATAGATCAACGATGCCTTCAGAAGTTTTACGGAGTTTCGGATAAGTTTCACCAAACTCTTCGCTATCTCCTTCAGTGGTGCATCTTTTGAGAACCCAAGGTAAATTATTGATTGTTGCTATGAGATATTGCAGAATGCGGGAATAGTTGAAGGTGAGAGGGTTGATTCTATTGTGTTTCAGGTAGCGAGTGAATTAGTGGAAACATAATGTATTTACTAACCGGCTGTGGTTTTGATGGACCTTGACGTCTGGTTGATTTATTCGAAGTTGTGAAGGATAATTATTGTGGACTATCAGATGTTGTGACTTTGACTTATATCCAAAAAGGGGGGAAGACCACTATTAGTGAATGGACCGAATGGCCATGTTTTATGTCAGTTTTGGCTTGAAATGTATACATATGGTATGGAAAGGTCCCCCAAATAAATTATGCATGTTTGAGGCTTAGTACTCTGCAGGGGGTAAGAACCGGCCCAAAGAGTAATAAAGAGTATATGAGCAAAAGAGGTAATTGGTCGTCAATGTTTGTGACAAGCCTATGAAGAGGGCAGACTGGCCATGCGACATTACCTACTCAATCCAATTTGTAGAAATGTTTGGAGGAGTTACCTCCCTGACACTTTGAAAGGTGTGGTATGTACGATCTGAACGATCATGTCAGGTTATTATGACAGTGTCCGAATATGTTGTCATGTCCAATAAGTTAACTGGGCCTCAAAGGAATTGTTGTGAATGTGGCAGATTGGAGAAATATAATTTATGAAGGCACTCAAGCTACGTGCCCCATTGCAGTCAATACTCAACTCACATGACCAGCTAGAGTTAGGGGTCAGGATGTTAAAGGCGGAGGTGAGACTCCTAGAGGTGGAGATCTAGTTGTTGACATAATTTCTATGGTGTGACTGAGGTCACTACACCAGATGATGTTATCACATGTACAATTCTGATTGTTATAAAAGGAACATTTTTCCTCAATTTGATTTGATCTTTGAAGAATTGAGGCAAGTCCTCTTAATATGCTCCGCTCATGAGTGAGCTTCGTAATCATCAAATCTACATATGTGAATACTCACGTTGTGCTATTAAATGGAGGTAATTATCTCTATTATTATGTATTGGTCACTAGGAATATTGATGAGGCCAAAAGTGACTTAATATTAATTATTACAATGGGAATGAATTCCTGAAGTAACTATTTTAAATGGTTAAATTGTATACCATGTCGGTATGAGGGTTCTTTTATGTCGTGATGCTCTTTGACGGACAATAGTTGAAAAGAAGAAAGAAAGGAAGTGAAAAACATCATTGGCACAATGTGAAAATGCTTGTGATTTAGAGTGGAGGATGAGATCCTCATAATTTGTATAACGTGAAAATATTCGTTTAAAAAAAAAAAAAAAACCGAGCTGCAAGCTGCGGTGATTATTATATGAGGACAAGGTCCTGGTGGTGAAAAGTTTGTGTTTAAAATTTTCCCTTTTTGGAAATAAAAAATCTAGCATAATATCCTAAATTTGAGTCATGCCTGTTAGGATTATTTGACAATCCTTGCACAGTTTCTATTCATATTTAGCCATTTCTATTTTGTGACCGTTGAGTTCTAGACTTTGAGATGAGCACCAGGTAAGGATAAATATGACGCATTAATTCGAAAAAGTAATCATGAGGTTTCCATACCTCACTGTGAGTAAAGTGGGAGTTTTGGAATAAGATATTTGATAACGGGGTTAATTGACAATGTTGTAATTTAAGAACAACTCTTATGGCCAGACTTCAGAGTCATGGATATGTGCATACGCATGAGGTGTTCGTGCCTTATTTAGACTTGTTCATTGTAGTCTTCATTGTTTCCATATTGACCTACTCCTGCAGTCATGAGGAGCATGCGCAACATCTCAGAGTGGCCTTGCAGACTCTGAGAGATAGCCAACTATATGCAAAATTTTCAAAGTGTGAATTTTGGCTAAGTTCGGTTGCATTCCTAGGTCATATTGTGACGGCAGCAGGTATTCAGGTTGATCTGAAGAAGATTGAGGCAGTCAAGAGCTGGCCTAGACCGACATCAGCCACAGATATTCGGAGTTTCTTGGGGTTAGCGGGCTATTATCGCCGATTCGTAGAAGGATTTTCGTCTATTGCAACCCCATTGACCAGATTGACCCAGAAGGGTGTTCAATTTGAATGGTCCGATGAATGTGAGGCGAGCTTTCAAAAGCTTAAGACAACCTTGACCACAGCACCGGTATTGGTTTTACCCACAGGTACGGGACCTTATACCGTTTATTGTGATGCTTCCCGTATTGGGCTTGGTGCAGTGTTAATGCAGGATGGCAAGGTTATTGCCTATGCTTCGAGGCAGTTGAAGATTCATGAGAAGAACTATCCAGTGCATGATCTAGAATTGGCGGCGATTATTCACGCATTGAAGATCTGGAGGCATTACTTGTATGGTGTAGCATGTGAAGTATATACCGACCATAAGAGCATTCAGTATTTGTTTAAGCAGAAAGAGTTGAATATGAGGCAGAGAAGGTGGCTAGAGTTGCTAAAAGACTATGATGTTACTATTTTATATCACCCAGGTAAGGCCAATGTGGTGGCCGATGCATTGAGTAGAAAGTCTGCCAGCATGGGTAGTCTTGCATATATTCCGGTCAGTCAGAGACCATTTGCTCTAGACGTCCAGGCATTAGCTAACCGGTTCGTGAGATTAGACATTTCTGAGCCTAGCAGGGTGTTAGCCTGCACGGTCGCTCGTTCTTCTTTATTAGAGAGTATCCGTGAGAGGCAATTTGATGATCCTCATTTGTGTGAGTTGAGAGATACAGTACAGCGGGGAGGTGCCACACAGGTAAATCTAGATGATGATGGGATATTGAAATTGCAGTGGTCGAGTTTGTGTGCCCAATGTCGAAGGGATTCGAGAGTTAATCTTAGCAGAGGCCCACAGTTCGCGGTATTCTATTCACCCGGGCGCCGCGAAGATGTACCAGGACTTACGTCAGCACTATTGGTGGCGCAGAATGAAGAAAGATATCGTTGCGTATGTTGCTCGGTGTCTAAATTGTCAGCAGGTGAAATATGAGCACCAGAGACCTGGTGGTGTATTCCAGAGGATTGAAATTCCCGAGTGGAAATGGGAGCGGATCACTATGGATTTCGTTACTGGACTTCCTTTGACTCGGAGGAAATTTGATGCTATTTGGGTCATTGTTGATAGGTTGACCAAGTCAGCACACTTTATTCCAATATCTGTCTCCTACTCTTCGGAGAGGTTGGCGGAGGTTTACATTAGGGAGATTGTTCGTCTCCATGGAGTGCCAGTATCTATTATCTCTGATCGAGGTACGCAGTTTACCTCGCGGTTCTGGAGAGCGGTCCAGCAGGAGTTAGGCACCCAGGTTCAGTTGAGTACAGCATTTCATCCTCAGACGGATGGCCAGTCCGAGAGGACTATTCAGATTCTAGAGGACATGCTTCGAGCCTGTGTTATTGATTTCGGAGGCTCGTGGGACCAGTTTCTGCCATTAGCAGAGTTCGCATACAATAACAGTTACCAATCTAGCATCTAGATGGCTCCATATGAGGCATTGTACGGTAGGCGATGTCGATCACCAGTTGGATGGTTTGAACCGGGAGAGGCTCGATTGTTAGGTACAGACTTAGTTCAGGAGGCCTTGGAGAAGGTCAAGACTATTCAGGAGAGATTGCGTTCAGCTCAGTCCAGGCAGAAGAATTATGCGGATCGTAAGGTTCGAGATGTAGATTTCATGGTTGGCGAACGAGTATTGCTCCGAGTGTCACCTATGAAAGGTGTGATGAGGTTTGGGAAGAAGGGCAAGCTCAGCCCTAGGTATATTGGCCCATTTGAGATTCTAGACAGAGTGGGAGGGGTGGCTTACAGATTAGCTTTGTCGCCTAGCTTATCAGTCGTGCATCCAGTTTTTCATGTATCTATGCTTCGGAGATACCACGGTGATCCCACACATGTGTTAGACTTCAGTACTGTCCGATTGGACAATGATCTATCTTACGAGGCGGAACCGGTGGCTATTCTAGACCGGCAGGTTCGACAGTTGAGGTCGAAGAGTTATCCTTCTGTGCGTGTTCAGTGGAGAGGTCGGCCTCCTGAGGCATCGACCTGGGAGTCCGAGTCTGATATGCGGAGCCGCTACCCACATTTGTTTCCTGACTCGGGTACTTCTTTCTTTTGTCCGTTCGAGGACGAACGGTTGTTTTAGAGGTGGAGATTGTGACGACCCAAAGGGTCATCACTTGTTTTATTAAGCATTACGAGCTTTGGAGGTCTTGAAAACCTCATTTATAGTTGCCTCGATTTGCATGCACAGTCCGGGCACAAAGCTGGAAAATATTTATGTTGAAATATGTGAAATATGTGAAAAAGTTGAAGAATTTTGATATTAATATTGATATGGTTGACTTTGGTCAACGTTTTTGGTAAACGGACCCGGATCCGTGATTTGACTGTCTCAGAAAATCCGTAGAAAAATATGGAACTTGGGCATATGTCCGGAATTGAAATCCGAGGTCTAGAACCCCGGTAAAAGAATTTTTCTGTTAAATTGTTTTCTGAAAATGTTTAAGGAAAATGAAACTGAATTTTTATTAAAAAATTACTGGTATCGGGCTCGTATTTTGGTACCGACGCCCGGTACAGGTCGTATATATTGGTTAAGCGCTTCCTGTAAAGTTTGGTTGAAAACGGACGTCGTTTGATGCATTTCGACCTTAAATTGGAAATTTTGGAAATTATGAAATTTGAAAGAATTCTTGAGTTTTAAGGCTCAATCCATTGATTTTGATGTTATTTTAGCGATTTGATCGCACGAGCAAGTTCGTATGATGTTTTTGAGTCAGTGTACATACTTGGTTTGAATCCCCGAGGGCTCGGGTGAGTTTCGGATAGGTAACGAGAAGGTTTTGAACTTAAAATTGCAGCAGAAACTCTGCAATTTTTGCACAGAGATTTTCTTCTATGCGATCGCATAGGTGTAGCTGCGATCGCATAGAGCAAAGATCAGAGGTCCCAAAAATCCTTCCGTGCGATCGCAATAGAGCCCATGCGATCGCATATCTTCCACTTTTCCTCCTATGCGATCGCATACTATCCTTCGCGATCGCATAGAGTAAGACTGAGGTCCAGAATTTCCTTCTATGCGATCGCATACCATTCCGTGCGATCGCATAGAGTAATTTGAGTTCAACCATTTTCCTTCTATGCGATCGCATAGGACCCCCGCAATCGCATAGAGTAATTTTATTGTCCCCATTTTTCTTCTATGCGATCGCATCATAGGCCCTGCGATCGCATAGAGTAAATTTTCGCCCAGTGAATTAATACCCAAAACAGAACACTTACGGGATTTTATCCCATTTTCACAAAATCCTTTCTTCTCCACAGCTCTTAGGCGATCTTTGGGGCATTTCTTCATCAAAGTTCATTGGGTAAGTATTGCTTAACTCGTCTTCTTCATTTTTCATCAACATCAATCAAATTCTTAGGCCTAAACATGTGTGAATTGGTTGAAAAATTAGAGAAATGGGTATAGTTAGGACTTTCAAAGAATTTGCGATCTAGACCTCGTTTTGGTGTCAAACTTAAGAACAAATTGTATATTTGAACTCATAGAAGATTGGGTGAACTTATTTTGGTTCGAAACTTGAGTTTCGGTTATGTGGGCCCGGGGGTCGATTTTTACTATTCCGGGCAGAATGTTGTAAAAATCATACTTAGCAATATGAACTAGTTTGTTAAGTAGAATTGATGATATTGAATCAATTGTGTATAGATACGATTGGATTGGTGTCAAATTCGAAAGGAAAAGGCATTGCTACGGATTGAATCGTTCGTGAACTTTCGAGGTAAGTGTTTGTGCTATCCCAGTTTGTAGGAATATGAATTTAGTTATGAATAAATTGTTGAATAAGAATTATTGGTGTTATACCGGTAATGAAGGTAAATTGTTGAAATTATTATAAATTATTGGTTTAAAACCGGTGATTATAAATATTGTTGATATAGAGATTATTGGCTAAATGCCGGTAATATATATATATATATATTTATGAATTGGGATCGTGTGGCGCGCCGACCACTTATATAATAAGAAATGGGATCGTGTGGTACGCCGACCACTTATATAATAAGAAATGGGATCGTGTGGTACGCCGACCACGAAGTGATTTAAATCTTGGCATTGGCCATAGTTGCCGGTAGCCTATTGAGATATATTTGGGAGCGGGTGGTACGCCTACCACAAGATATAATTATTGAGATATATTTGGGAGCGGGTGTTACGCCTACCACAAGATATAATTATTGATATATTTGGGAGCGGGTGGTACGCCTACCACAAGATATAATTACTATGATAATTGGGAGCGGGTGGTACGCCTACCACAAGGTATAATTACTGTAATAGTTGGGAGCGGGTGGTACGCCTACCACAAGATATGAAATGAGAGAGGAATTGAGACATGGAAGTAAGATTTATTATGTTGATTAGATTATTCTGGATATCGTGAGTTATTGACTGTTATTTCAGAGCAGAGTATTTCCTTATAAATGTATTGTATATATATATCTATATTGCAACTGTACAGGTTTATGTGGGTGACTGGCCTTAGCCTTGTCACTAGTTCGCTAGGATAGGCCATGCACTTACCAGCACATGGGGTCGGTTGTGCTGATACTACACTCTGCGCTCTTTTTGCGCAGATACAGGTTACGGACAGCAGCAGCGGCAGTAGCGACTTGTGGATTTTCCGACTACTGAGACTACGAGGTAGCCTTGCAGGCGTCCGCGGGACCCGTTGTCTCTTCTATCTATGCTTTTCATTCTGTTATCTCATGTAATCGAGATAAACAGTTTGTATTTTCTTTCAGACAATTATGTGTATTATTCTTAGAAGTTCGTGAGTATTGTGACACCAATCTTGGGTAGTGTATCATGTTTGGGTTTTCTTTATCATATTTGACTAAGTCTTCCGCTAATTTTGATTATTCCGCTGTAATTTATATATTTTAATAAGAATTTGGTAATTAATGGAGATGTAATTAATATTTGGCTTGCCTAGCTTCCATTTAGTAGGCGCCATCATGACCCCGATGGTGGGAAATCCGGGTCGTGACACTTACCAGCACATGGGGCCGGCTGTACAGATACTACACTCTGAACTGTGTGTAGATCTAGGAGCAACTTTTGGATAGTAGTTGGAGTGCTTCCTTCAGTCCACCTGGAGACCCAAGGTAGTCCCGCAGGAGTCCGCATGTCCTGGTGTCTCTTTCTATCTCTATTTCCTGTTTCATTTCTTTTATTCAGAAATAGTGTATTGTTACTTCTTCAGACCTTATATGTAGTAATCTTAGATAGTCTGTGACACTGTGACACCAGGTTTTGGGTATTTGAGGTTTTAAAAGTTGTAATAGACGTAGCATTAAGATAAACTCTCTCTGTTTCAATTTATGTGAACCTATATCTTTTTTAGTCCGTGCCAAAAAGAATGACCTCTTTCCATATTTGGAAACAATTTACCTTTATGCAATGATTTATAGCCACACAAAATAAAGGTGCCTCATTTACACCACAAAATCAAAAGTCTTCTATCTTTTCTTAAACTCCGTGCCCAGTCAAATGGGTTCACATAAATTGAAACAGAGGGAGTATAAATGTGACTTTCGCTTATTTATTTAAAATTCTACTGCTATCATATTATCGATGTGTGTTTGTCAAAAAGAATAAATATGAAGGTGTAGCAAGTATTTAAGGTTTGGCTTGCCTAGCTCCCATTAGTAGGTACTATCACGACTCCTGGAGGTGGAAAATCTGTGTTGTGAAATGTTGGTATCAGAGCCATAGGTTAAATGAGTCTCATAGTTCACAAACAAGCTTAGTAGAGTTTGAAGGATCGGTATGGAGACGTCTGTATTTGTCCTAGAGGCTACAAAGTTAGGAAAAGTTTTACATTTGTTCTTTCTTGTCGTAAGGTTTTGTTTCTCAATGCTAATTGAACTTCTACTCTGTTCTTTCATAGATGGTGACAACACGTGTTTCCTCATCTACCGATCAACAGTTTGAGCCCCCAGCAGCTCCCACGAGGGGAAAATGGCGAGGCCGAGGCTGTGCTAGGGGCTGAGGCAGGGGCAGAGCCTAGCCTAGGGCAGCAACACCCATAGCGGAGCCTCAGGTCAATTTTGATGATGAGGTTTCAGCCCAGCAGTTTTGGTGGGCCCAGATCAGGTCTTAGTGGGGTTTATTGCCACCTCAATTCTTCAGGATGTTCTGGTCCGTCTAGTGGGCCTTATGGAGAGTGTCACCAGGGCAGGTTTACTTCCTGTAGCACCAACCATCTCTCAAACTGGAGAGGAGCCCGACTTCTGCTACTCGCACTCCGGAGCAGGTATCTCCTCAGATTTATACTCCAGTAGCTTAGCCAGTTGGAGTCGTACAGCCGGGTATGGTAGCTCAGATCGGTGATAGAGCAGCCATGTCTATCGATGCTTTGTGGAGATTGGACAGGTTCACCAAGCTCTTTACTACTACCTTCGGCGGTGCATCTACTAAGGATCCCCTAGATTATCTAGACAACTATCACAAGGTTCTTCGGAGCATGGGGATTATTGAGACCAATGGGGTTGATTTTCTACGTTTTGCTTGTCTGGATCTGCCAAGACTTGGTGGAGGGGTTATTGCTTATCTTGACCAGTAGGATCGCCAGCCTTGACCTGGAGCAGTTCACGCAAGTATTTATTGAGAAGTTTCTCCCTATCACTCAACAAGAGGCCTGTTGGAGGCAACTTGAGCTCTTTCAGCAGGGTCCATGACAGTTACCCAATATGAGACTGGATTCATTGATTTGGCTCTCCATGTTCTTATTATACTTCCCACTGAGAAGGAAAAAGTGAGACCGTTCATTGATGGACTCATCCAGCCGATTCGACATCAGATGGCCAGAGAGGCTGGGAGTGAGATATCCTTCCAGGAGGTGGCCAATGTGGCCTCGAGGTTTGAGATGGTACTATAATATGGGGGTATTCATAGGGAAAATAAGAGACCCCGTCAGTCAAGTAGATTTAGTGGTGCCTCGTTTGGAGGCAGGGATTCGTATAATAGAGGTCATCCTCTTAGGCCCTTCTAGTAAGCACTCCAGGTCTCTAACGGTGCTTCAGGTGGCCGTGGTTCTCACACGTAGTATTCTGATCAGCAGCACTTCTGTGCACCGCTAGCTCCTATAAGTGCACCATCGCTTTAAGGTTTTCGGGATAGCCATTCCGGTAAATCGAGTTAGCAGTCTTAGTAGCCGAGGGCTTGTTACACTTGTGGCGATACGAGTCATATTGCTAGATTTTTCCCTCATGCACCGAGTAGCTCTCAGCATCAGGGTTCCCGTGCCATGGTTCAGGCACCAGGTGTCCCACAGCTCGCCCAGCCAGCTAGAGGTGGGGGTAGAGGTGCTAGAGGTGGAGGTAAAGGCATTAGAGGTAGAGCTCAAGCCACTAAAGGTGGAGGTCAGCCAGCAGCATACCGACCCAAAGATGTGATTTAGGTTGGTAGGGCCCATCCTCGATGTTATGCTCATCAGGCCAGGCCCGAGGTTGAGGCTTCAAATGCAGTTATTACAGGTACGGTTCTAGTTTGTAATAGAGATGCTTCAGTGTTATCTGATCAAGGGTCTACCTACTCGTATGTGTCATTTTATTTTGCACTGTATCTGGTCATGCCTAGTGAATCTTTGAGTGCTCCTGTTTATGTGTATTCACCGTGGGCAATTCTATTATGGTCGCTCGAGTCCATCAATCTTGTATTATGGTGATTGGGGGTCTTGAGACTCATGTAGATTTGTTGCTTTTAAACATGGTTGACTTCGATATTATATTGGGGATGGACTGGTTATCACCTTACCACGATATCTTAGACTGTCATGCCAAGATTGTGACCCTAGATTTACCATGTATGCCCCTTTTTTTAGTAGAGAGAGACTCCTGGTTATTCTACCCGCAGTGTTATCTCGCATGTGAAGGCTCGATGTATGGTTGAGAAGGGTTGTTTGGCCTATTTAGAATATTTTTAAGATTCGAGCGATGAGGTCCCTTCTATTGATTATATGCCCGTTGTTCATGAGTTTTCTGATATTTTCCTTTTAAACCTGTCGGGTATGCCTCTCGATGGGGATATTGACTTTTGCATTTATTTGGCACCGGGCACTCAGACCATTTCTATTTCGCCGTATCGTATGGCCTCGCCTGAGTTGAAAGAGTTGAAGGAGTTGTTGCAAGACTTGCTTGAGAAAGGTTTCATTAGACCTAGTGTTTCGCCTTGGGGTACGCTGGTGTTGTTTGTTAAGAAAAAGTATGGATTGATGAGAATGTGTATTGATTACCAGTAGTTGAACAAGGTTACAATCAAAAATAAGTATATGCTGCCAAGGATTGATGATTTGTTCGATCAGCTTCAGGGTACCAAGGTATTTTCAAAGATTGACTTGAGATTTGGCTACCATCAATTGAGGATTTGGGCATCTGATGTCCCTAAGATAGCTTTCTGCACTCGGTACGGGCATTACGAGTTCTTGGTCATGTCATTTGGGTTGACAAATACCCCAAAAGCTTTTATAGATTTGATGAACAGAGTGTTCAGGCCTTATTTGGATTCATTCATGATAGTCTTCATTTATGATATATTGATATATTCCCATAGCTAGGAAGAGCACGAGCAACACCTTAGAGTGGTTCGTCAGACTCCAAAGGATACTCAGTTATATGCCAAGTTCTCTGAATGGGAGTTCTGGTTGAGTTCAGTTGCATTTCTGGGTCATGTTGTACTAGTAAAGGGTACTCAAGTGGACTTAAAGAAGATTAAGGTGGTCAAGAGCTGGCCTAGACCAGCATCAGCTGCAGAGATTCGAAGTTTCTTGGGATTGGCAGGCTACTATTGTTGGTTCGTGGAGGGGTTTTTGTCTATTGCATCTCCGGTGACCAGATTGACCCAAAAGGGTGCCCAACTCAGTTGGTCACATGAGTGTGAGGTGAGCTTTCAGAAGCTCAAGACAGCTCTAACTACGACACTAGTGTTGGTTTTGCCCACAGGTTCAGGGCCTTATACAGTTTATTGTGATGCTTCTCATACTGGGCTTAATGTAGTATTGATGCAGGATGACAAGGTCATTCCCTATGCTTCGCAGTTGTTGAAGATTCACGAGAAGAACTATCAGGTTCATGATTTGGAATTGGCAGCTATAGTTCACGTATTGAAGATTTTAAGGCATTATTTGTATGGCGTGGCATGCGAGGTATTCACTGATCACAAGAGTCTTCAGTATTTGTTCAAGCAAAAGGAGTTGAATTTGAGGCAGCGGAGGTGGTTGGAGTTGTTGAAGGATTATTATATCACCATCTTATATCATCCAGGAAAGGCTAATGTAGTGGCCAATGCTTTGAGTAGGAAGTCAGCCAATATGGACAATCTTATTTATAGTTCGATCGGTGAGAGGCCATGTGCTTTGGATGTTCAGGCTTTGTCCAATCAGTTTGTGAGACTGGATATTTCTGAGACCAGTCATTTGTTAGCTTGCACAATTGCTCGTTCTTCATTATTAGAGAGTATTTGTGATCGGCAGTATGATGATCCCCATTTGTGTGTCCTTAAAGACACAATGCAGTGAGGTGCTAGGCAGGCTACCTTAGATGATGATGGAGTTTTGAGATTATAGGGTCGAGTATGTGTGCCTAATGTGGATGTGCTCTGATAGTTGATTTTAGAAAAGGCCCATACCTCCTAATATTATATTCATCCTGGCGCTGCGAAGATGTATCAGGATTTGCGGCAATATTACTGGAGGCATAGAATGAAGAGGGGTATCGTTGCATATGAGGCTCAATGTTTGAATTGTCAGCAGGTCAAGTACGAGAATCAGAGGCCCGATGGTTCATTTTAGAGGATTGATCTTCCCGGGTGGAAGTGGGAACGGATCACTATAGACTTTGTTACGAGACCCTCGTAGACTCGAAAGAAGTTCAACGCAATATGGATCATTATTGATAGGCTGACGAAGTCAGCACATTTCCTTCCTGTGGCAGTCTCCTATTCTTCTGAGAGGTTGGATGAGATCTATATTTGGGAGATTGTTTGCCTTTATGGTATTCCCATATCTATCATTTCGGACCGGGGTACGCAATTCACCTCGTATTTCTGGAGAGTAGTTTAGTGAGATTTGGGCACACGGGTTGAGTTGAGCACAACATTTCAGCCCAAGATGGATGGGCAGTCTGAGCGGACTATTCAGATTTTGAGGGACATGCTTTGAGCATGTGTCATTGACTTTGGAGGCTCATGGGATCAATTTTTTCCTTTATCGGAGTTTGCCTACAACAATAGCTACCAGTCGAGCATCCAAATGGCTCCCTTTGAGGCTTTATATGGTAGACGGTGTCGGTCTATGATTGGATGGTTTGAGCTGGGAGAGGCTCGGTTGTTGGGTACGGATCTGGTTTAGGAGGCCTTGGACAAGGTCAGGCTTATTCAAGAGAGTCTTCGTACAGCTCAATTCAAGCAAAATAGTTATATGGACCGCAATGTTCGAGATGTAGCTTTTATGGTTGGCGAACGGGTATTGCTATGAGTGTCGCCTATGAAGTGCGTGATGAGATTTGGAAAGAAGGGCAAGCATGCCCTAGATTCATTGGTCCGTTTGAGATTCTTAATAGAATGGGAGAGGTGGCTTATAGACGTGCATTTCCACCAAGCTTATCAGCCGTGCATCTAGTGTTTCATGCGTCCATGCTTTAGAGGTATCACGGCGATCCATCCCACGTGTTAGATTTCAGCACTGTCCAATTGGATAATGATTTGTCTTACGAGGAGGAGTCGGTAGCCATTCAGGTCTGCCAAGTTCGTCAATTGAGGTTGAAGAGTTTTCCTTCTGTTCATGTTCAGTGGAGAGGTCAGCTTAAGGGATCTACCTTGGAGTCCGAGTCCGATTTGTGAAGCCGTTATCCCCATCTTTTCCCCGACTTAGGTACTTCCTTCTTATGTCCATTCGAGGAGGAACTGTTGTTTTAGAGGTAGAGAATGTGATGACTTTATCACTTGCTTTTAATTGAATTCTGTATTTCTGAGGCCTTGAAAACCTTACTTAGAGTCACCTCGATTTGCGTGTGTAGGCCGGGTGCATAGCCGAAAAGCTTAAATATATTTGACTTTGGTCAATATTTTGGGTAAACAGACTCGGACCCATAATTTGATGGTCCTGGAAGGTCCGTAGGAAAATATGGGACTTGGGCGTATGCCCGAAATCGAATTCCGAGGTAACAAGCCTCAGAAATGAGTTTTTGAAAGAAATTACTTTCTGAAATTGTTTAAAGAAATATGAAATGAAATTTGATTAGAACTTAATGGTATTGGGCCCGTATTTTGGTTCCGGCACCCGATACAGGTCTTATATATGATTTAAGACATTTTTGTATAATTTGGTAAAAAATGGATGTCGTTTGACGTTATTCGGATCTAAATTGAAAATTTTTATGTTTTAAGAAGTTTGAAAAAATTCATCGATTTTGAGATTTAATTCGATGCTTATGAATTTATTTGGCAATTTGATCATGCAAATAAGTCCGTATGATGTTTTTGCAGGTGTGTGTAAATTTGGTTTGAAGTTTCGGCGGCTCGGATGCTTTTCGGGTAAGTTACGGGAAGTCTTAAGCTTAAACACACAGATGTTGCAGGTTCAGAGCAATTTCAGCTCTCCGAACCCGCTAGTGCGGTCTACGGTCAGCCTTGTGTAGTGCACGGTGGAGGGTCGTACGACTGCAGTCGACTTTTTACGGTCCACGCAGGTTCTCAGGAAGGGCAGCAATCGATTTTATGCGGTCCGCGAAGGGAAATTCAGAGATTGTGTACTCTCAAAAAAGGGGTGTGCGACCACGGCTTGTTTTGGGCGGTCCGCATAGGGGTCCGGAGGGGCATATATAGACGATATTTTCAGTTTATTTTTCATTTTTCAAAAGCATAAAACATAAGAGGCGATTTTTCAAATAACCTTTCTTCTCCAAAAACGTTGGTAAGTGATTTCTAATTTATTTTCTTTACTCCTTAGCATCTTTTAACATGATTTCAACTTAAAATCAAAGATTTTCCTGGGGAAATTTAGGGTTTTGGATATGACCTAAGTTTTTTAAAAATTGGGAGTTTGGACCTTGATTTAAGGACCAATTTCAAAATAAATTATATATTTCGATTCGTGGGGGAATGGGTAATCAGGTTTTGGTTCGAACTTCAGGTTTTGACTATGTGGGCCTGGGTTGATTTGAGTTTTTGGGAAATTAATTTTCATGCATTCAAATTGATACATTTAGTATTTATTGATGTAATTAAGTAACTTATGGCTAGACATGAGCGAAATGGCGGTAGAATCAATGGGTAAATTTTTAATTGAAATTGTAGTTGGTGTTCGAGGCATCGAGGTAATTGTTTGGTCTAACCTTAGCTTGAGGGATTAAGAGTTGAGTCCTATTTGGTTTGTGGTATTTGTTGAGTACGACGTATAGGCATGGTGACGAGTATTTATACGTTGGTGTCTAGCATGGACGTGAGTCTTTATATTGTTAATATCTTGATCTCATTTCTTTTCCATACCTTGGTGATGATTTCTAGCTGTTGTGAAAAGTTTGTGGAAGGAATTGTGATCTTTGAATATCTTGGAGCATTTACTCAAGTTATATTACGAATTTTGAAAGTATATGAGATGATGGAACCCTTTGGAGAATTAGCTCAAGTGGTTTAAAGTAAAGTGAGAAAGAAAAAGAATTATTTAATTGTTCCATTCCCGGAATATTGTTGCTTTACTCGTTATCTCCCTTGCCGGGATGTTGATGTTATTGAAGTGGTTCCTTTGCTGGGATTTAATTGTTTAATTGTTATACCCTTTCCCCTTGTTTATAATTGTTGTTTGGGTGAGGAAGATTGTGTTAAAGCACAAAGGGTGATATCATGCATTGTTTGTTATTGTGATGAGAGAGTGTAAAGCGCAAAGGGTGATGTCGTGCTGCATGATATACCACTCCATGCCGATTCTATTGATTATATACTGAGAAAAGAGATTAAAAGCACGAAGGTTGATGCCATGCACATTTTATTTTATAATGCTTTGGTGAGGACGAGAGTAAAAGTACAAAGGGTGATGTCGTGCACTTATTGATTTCTGATTCTTTATTGATGTCTGAGTTATGTTGTTTCCTTTGTTACTTGATGACTTTTACTCGGAATTGTTATCTCCCCCACAACATGCTCCCCCTCTATATTGTTTTTTTATCTCTATATTTCTTTTTTGATGTATATATTTGAACTGCATAGGTTTATGTGGTAGTCTGGTCTAGCCTCGTCACTACCTCACTGAGGTTAGGCTAGACACTTACCGACACATGCGTTAGTTGTGTTGATATACACTCTAAACTGTGTGCAGATCCAGGAGCAGCTTTTGGGCAGTAGTTGGAGTGCTTCCTTCAGTCCACCCAGAGACCTAAGGTAGACCCGCTGGCATCCGCAGGCCCTAACTTCTCCTTCTATATCTATTTCTTGTTTCATTTTCTTTTATTCAGAAATAGTGTATTGTTACTTCGGCACACTTTGTATGTAGTAATATTAGATAGTCTGTGACACTGTGACAAGTTTGGGTATTTGAGGTTTTAAAAGTGGTAATAGACGTAGCCTTAAGATATATAAATGTCGACTTCCGCTTATTTATTTAAAATTCCACTGTTATCATATTATCGTCGCGTGTTTGTCAAAAATAAGAAATATGATGGTGTAGAAAGTAGTTAAGGTTTGGCTTGCCTATCTCCCATTAGTAGGCGTCATCACAACTTCCAAAGGTGGAAAATCCGGTTTATGACATGGGCGTATGCCCGAAATTGAATTACGAGGTCCCTAGCCCGAGAAAATAAATTTTAGAGAAAATTGTTTGCTGGAACATATGAAGACTTTTGGAAATGAAAAGATGTGTGATCTGGATGGTTTTGAGCCCGTAGTTTGGTTCCGGAGACCCTATTGGTTTAAAATATTATTTAAGTCGAATCTGTGAAATTTGGTAAGAATCGAAGTTGATTTGATATAAATTTAACCCTAGGTTGAGAAAATTGAAAATTTGAATTATCTAATAAATTTCATGAATTTGAGGTTAAATTCATAGTTGTTGATGTTGATGATTTGATCGCTCGAGCAAGTTCGTATGATATTTTTAGACTTGCTTGCATGTTTGGTTAGGAGCCTCGAGGACTCTGGTAAGTTTTGGTTAGGCCACGGAGTGAGTTTGGACTTAGAGGAAATAGTTGTTGCACCTGATATGTGTTGCAGGCTCTGATCTCGCAATTGCAAGGTCAGGCTTCACAAATTGCGAACCCAACAGGCTTGGCAATTATGAGGGCTTGATAGCATTTGCAAAGAAAGCCCAGGCCTACCTTGTTTGCATTCACAAATCTTCCTTCGCAATTACGAAACCATCAGGGACGGGCCAGTGATCGCAATTGTGACAGAATGCTCGCAATTGCGAAAAGAGTAGACATGCAGCAAGTTCGGAATTGCAAAGCCTGTCTCACAATTCTGAAGCATGTCTCGCAATAACGAAGCTTATCTCGCAATTGCAAAGCTCCTATCACAATTGCGACATTTTCACCTAAACAAACATCATTTGGATGGGATTTCAACTTCATTCTCCAAAATTTTATCCCTAGGCGATTTTCAAAGACTCAAACTTCTCCAAATCATAAGTAAGTTATTTCTAACTCATCCTCTTCAATCTAATTCATCTTTTAAGCAATTTTACTTCAAAATCTAGGGTATTTCATGAGAAATTGGGTGCTTTTGGGTAGAAGATAGGACTTTCAAGATTTGGGGATTTGGACCTCTAATTGAGGTCTGATTTCAAAATCAATTGCATATTTGAGTTTGTGGATGAATGTGTCATCGAGTTTTGATTCAAACTTTGAATTTTGACCAAGCGAGCATGGGGTCGGGTTTTGGCTTTTTGAGGGAAACATTAGGAAATTCATGCATTAGAATTGGTTTGTTTAGCATTTATTGTTGTTATTAAATTAATTATCGCTAGATATAAGTGAATTGGTGGTGGAATCGAGAGGTAAAGCGGTGGTGAGTGTTGAATTACCCATTGGCTTGAGGTAAAAGTTTGGTTTAACCTTGACTTGAGGGAATAGGAATCCCCTACTTATGTTCTAAGTGAAATCTCATGTATGTGGCGTATAGGTGTGGTGACAAGTACCTATGCGCCACCAAATTTCATTTTTTTTTTGTTCGTTCCCTTCCCCGCTTCCTCTTATGCCATTTCTTGTCTAAATTGCTACTTGCTTAAACCGTTTACACGCCTTAATTTCTACTTGCCCATAAATGTCTCCATGCCTAAGTGCTTTATATTCACCGTTACCCTCTTATTTGAAGTATCTAATTGTTTCATGATTTCGTTTTATTTCACTGTTGGCTTATATTGAGTTATTGGTGCCTTATGATGCATCTTGGTAGGTCTTGCTGATTAGCTTTCATGGGTGAAGTTTCGTAATCATAGTGATATACTATTGTGTGGATCGAAGTATAGAAAATGTGGAAATTGAGTTAACTTGTGAAACGCCTTTATTTACTCTTTGTGATTGATGTTGATATATACATATGTTGGGATCGGTTTCACGCTGCAACAAGAGGAATAAGGGAGGAAAATGAATGTCTAGTAGGATCAGGTTGCACGCCACAACAAGGAGTAATAAGGTTGGACAGATGAGATCGCATTTCATGCTGCAACATAAGGAATAAGGGTGATATGTATTAAGGAGTAATAAGGAAGGACAAGTGAGATCGGGTGTCTCACTGCAATAAGGAGGAATAAGGAGAATATTGATACTATTATTGTTGGCTTATTGATACTGTTATTGTTTATATGGTGGGATCAGGATGCACACCGCATCAGTTATGTTTCTTGGCGCATTTATTTATGGTGAAAATCTATTATCGAGATATTGAAAAACTCCCTCAGGATTGGTTATAGCTGGATACTCATAGAATGGTTGGGTCCTGTGTTTCTTTAATGCAAGTTCCGGTTATTCTTCCTTATATACCTCTGTTCTGTTATTATCAATTGTTGCAGGTTATATATCTATATTGTTATACCCCGCCGTAGCCTCGTCACTACTTCATCGAGGTTAGACTCGGCACTTACTAGTATATAGGGTCGTTTGTACTGATACTACACTCTGCACTTCTGGTGCAAATTATAGAGCTTGTGGTAGACCATAGTTGAGGTTGCTTCCTTTGGTCCAGTGGAAACCCGAGTTAGTCCTGCAGGCGTTCACATGCCTTGCCGTCCCCATCTATCCTGTTTTCTTTTCTGTTTTATCTATTCCGAGACAGATGTGTATTTCTTTGTTTAGACTATTAGTTTTAGTATTTGTAGACAGTCCCTGAAATTATGACACTAGTTCTAGGTGGAGTTTTACTATGGATTCGTAGTTGTATTAAGATAACTTATTAAATCCTGTTATTCCATTTTTATTCCGCTGATTTACCTATGTTAACTTGTAAAGTGTTAAAAGATAAAAAGGAAAAGATGAAATAATTGATAACGTTGGCTTGCTTAGCAAGTGCAATATTAGACATCATCACGGTCCCGGCGGTAAAAAATTCGGGTCATGACAGTTAGGTTCCAAATCTTCTCCGACAGAGATGTTAAAGTCATTCCATTGTTTTCTCGGATGAGGTAGTATCTCAGCCACTGTCGAAACCCCATCATCCTCCATAAACCCCACTCCCTTTCCAAGGGGAAGTACGTCACTTTGCGGCACCAGAGTTTCGACGAATCTGTTAGTCTGGGAAGTACCTGTCATTTGTCCAAGTTTGACCAAAATAAATGAGAGTGATTAAAGAAAATAGAGGGTGGTAGCGTCAAATTCTAACGAAAGCAGAAGTATGAAATCGAAAGTATAAAATACTAAAAAGGGTGGAAGTTTGAGAATTTCCTCAAGTTAATCAATGTGTAACAATCAAATGACGGGTTCTCCCTATTTATAGGAACATGATGTCTCGAGTGGGAAACCAAAAGCCGCTAATCAATAAACTGAAAGGGCACGGGAAAAAATGCGGTGCCTGGGAAACGTTCGCCATTATGATGCATGATGGGTATCCATAATATCTCTAATCAATGAAACGATTCAGCTCCAAACTTACGTAATAGTCCGACAATATCACTAAAGCGTCATGTCTCCACCTCGACTTACTTAAGGACCGCATTCAACGCATAAGGTTCAGATTTTTCCTAACTTTTGAATTGACAGAATCCGCCCGTTGAGCTCGCCAAGAGGCGAGCCCGATGGACGGAGGTACTAATTGTATGGGTCAAAATTTGACCATAGGGTGGTTGTTTTAAAAAAAACGACAAGGGGTTGACCAAGCCATAATCATGCCCAGGGGGTATGATAGTAATGAATACCTCGGTCATTGCCGGGATCAAACAGTTGGAAAGCTTACATTGCAGAACAAACATAGTGTTTGGGCGAGCGGTAAAGAATACAATCATAAGAAAGTACGCCGGTCAAAGACTATTGGATAAAAGGGAAAAATGTCAATATAAATAGAGGGAGTAGAGCCAGATATGGGGGGGGGGGGGAAGATTTTCGATAGTCATCACTGGGGAATCAACAAGAGAAATCTCTTGGTCATCAACAGTTCCTTCTCTTCCCTTTCTTTGCTTCTATGGTTATGACACATACTTGTCACAGATGTAAGCCTATCATCCACATTTGATTTACAATAATTATCTTAAGAAATATTATACGTTCTTGTTCTTCTTCGATGTTTATACTCAATATATTAGGATATAGAGGTAATTATGTTTGGTTAAGATCTATCTTCTATATCTCTCATAATTACTTTAACAAAAGAAAGGAGATATGAATTTCATTTAGGTAGGTCAGGGCGCCTGCTGCACAAAAAGAGTTCAACGCTTTTTTTGTCAAACAATATTAGCGACCCAATTGTTTATTTTTTTAATTGTCGGCTTAGTGTTTGATATTTAATTTGTGCTCGACTAACAGTTTGAATTGCGCCAAAAACTTTTATATTTGGAGTAAAATGCTTCTTAATAAAAATGAGTTCATATCCAATATTTAAATACGAAACATTTTATTAAGATTGAATAAGTACTAACATTTTACCATAATCCTTATTGCTGACCCTATTGTTTCTTCTATTTTTTTTTTATAAAGAAAGTGTACTATTATCTGCCAAGGAAAAATATGTACAAGTTACACCCGAACCCTTCTAGTTGGAGTTTCTTTTATTCTTCTTCATTTTTTCTCTTTTCCTTGATGCTATTATTAAAAGTTTTTCTTTCCCTCTCACAGGATGTGGTGAATATCATGTATCAATGATATGCATATCAAATATTAAACTGATATAAATATATACACTTAATTTTACTAGCCAGAATATTGAGAAAAGCATTATTAGGAGACAATTCTCTTGAAACAATCACATGTTAATTTGAAGATCAACATAATTTATTATTATAGGTGCTTCTATAATTTAAGGGTAATAAAGTGCGACTGCAGTACATGTAATTTGATAAAATAACAAATACATAGGGAATTTTTTGTTTCTTTAATCAGTAAATTTCATTTTACATTTTTTCTGTGAAAATAAATTTTTACAAATTACATACTAGCCGTCCTTCATAATATATTTTGTAGGGGGGAGAGAGAGAATAGTATACACAGAGCCATTTCCCCTTTTAATAATCATAATCAACACTAATTGGGCAGATTAATCCTAATCATAATTCATAAATAATGGTATAGTTAAACGCAATACAAGTTCTCTTAATAAAATATTATATGTCAAAATGCCTATTTTCTTTCAGCCTATACGTTGTGGCTAAAACTGAAAAAACAAAAAAATAACATGGAACGGTTCTTAATTAAAAAGGGCATGACATGTTAAGTCAAGAAACAATAATAAGTAAAAAAAATACACGTATATTTTATACTTCAAATTATTGCAAATATATCTCATTTGAAAATTAAAAGAGATAATAAGATTGTATTAGATAGTAGACTCAAAATTTTAGAAATTTCAAATCATTGAACTCCATGATTGCAGAGTTGTCAACTCAAAGCAACTAATTAACTCTAGTAATATATTATGAAGAAATTGCTTTATTGCCTAGTGGGATTAATTAAACTTAAGTACGCTCTAAGCATTAGTTAAGTAAGACAACCTTGTCTTAACAATGCCTTGGCTTAGTGGCTCCTCACATCTTCTTATAATCACATTGTTCGGATCAACGCATTGTTAGGTGTTTGCCATAATTTTCTTACCATATTTGGTTTACCTATTTATTGTAGGAAAACGGCAATATAATTATTTTAATTGGGGTTTTCCTTTTCGTAAAGGGAAATTATAAATCTCCAATATTTGGCTAGTCCTTTTTCTGGTAGGAAAAGGTTTGGACTTCTATAAATTGACGATTTTTCCTTCTCATTCAGTAGCATCCACAATGTAGTCATAGGGGCTTGAGAGTCTTGTTTAGGGGGAGAGCTTTACGGGACAAGTGTTAGTGTATCACTTGTGTTTGCCTCTCCGTGAGGTTGTTCTCTCGATATTTTGTACTCTTTTTTTTTATTATAGTGGATTGTTCATCTCCGTTGTGGACGTAGGTCAGTTGACCGAACCACGTTAAATGTTTGTGTCTCTTTTAGTAGATTTCTTTTTGTTGTCGTTCAAGGTTTGCTTTGCTAGCTTCCGCATGACACCTGCTTTTTTCGTTCCTAACAAGTGATATCAGAGCGAGGTTCAAGACAGGTTCATCTTGGTATGTTCAGTTCTAGCTGCAACATATTTGACAATAATCGTGGTTTTTTGTCTGAGAAATTTGACCAGGGTGCTACACACGTTGAGACAAACTTTGTGACGGAGATCTGAAAATGCAACCTGTTGAAGTCTATGTGAAGAAGGTGGATCAAGTTTATTTTGTTAGAAAATTCAGGCCAAGGGGGAGAATTGTTAGGTGTTTGCCGTAATTTTCTTATCATATTTGGTTTTCCTATCGCTTGAAGGAAAAGGCAATATAATTACCTTAATTGGGTTTCCTTTTTGTAAAAGGAAACTATAAATCTCTAATATTTGTCTAGCCCTATTTCTTGTAGCAGATGGTTTGGGGAGGATCCACCCTTTTCATTCAGTAGCATCCATAAAGTGGTCATAGGGGGCTTGAGAGTCTTGTTTAGAGGGAGAACTTTACGGGACAAGTATTAGTGTGTCACTTGTCACGACCCATTTTCCAAAATGAATCATGATGGCGCTCGACACCGTTTGTCAGGCCAACATACGTGGAAGAATAATTAAATCCCATTTTCCCAAGTCATTATAATAAAAATCTTTTTTCAGTTAAAGCAATAATCAGTAAATATCGATAAGATGTAATAATATTCATGCAATCCCAAAAATATCGTCTACTACTGAGTGTGTGTCAGAACCTGGTGTCACAAGCTACGGGCAACTAGTAGAATATACGTATCATGAATAATATCCTATCTTACTGTCTGAATCAGGATAGACAGAAATAACAAAAATACAAGGAAGACTTCCTCGGTTGCGGATAGGCAAGAAGGGAGTGCAGCTCACCGTAGAAGTCCCAGAAGCACTCACTGATATGCACCAGAGTGATGTCCGGATCCACATGCCTTAAACCTTGTACATTTAAGTACAGAAGTGTAGCATAAGTACATAAACAACATATAGTCAGTAAGTATCCCGTCTAATCTCGAAGAAGTAGAGCGAGAGGTCGACTCGAAACTTACTAAGATTAATTAACATATATATGTAAATATGATATGATCAAACATGGAATTTGCAAGTAACAACAGATTATAGCATGTGGTATAAGTCAAGAATTTGTACAACATCAAGTTTATAACGTATCATGTGAGATGATTGCAAAACAAAGCATGTATAATCTTTTCCACAATTAACATGTGCACATGATACCGAGGCGACGATCTGAACCAACAGAAATAAAGTATGCACTTGCCGATTGTCGACGACGCGCCTATAGATGTATCTATTCATACCGAGGCGATCGGCCCAATCCACAAATAAGAATGAAATATCATGCTCACATACATGACACATAAATAGTCAAAAATACCAAATCAAACTCAATTAACTATAGAAATATGCTCATATCCTCCTCTTTAAGTCTCTAGTACATACTAGGTGTTCATGACAACAATTTAACATGAAGAATATATTTAATAGGCCTGTTATAGGTCCTAAGCTACCCAGATATTTAATATAGTAGTAGCTACGCATGGGCTCTCGTCACCTAACACGTGCATAGTCCCCGCATTTAGCAACAAATAGTCAACATCGAACGTAATGGGACAATTTCCCTCTTACGAGGTTAGAAAGGAGTCTCACCTCGCTCCGAAGCACCCTTTCAATCACAAGACTAGGCTCTAAGCTCAATTCGAAGCCGAACAAGCACCAACTAGTTTAAATAAGGCAAGAACTAGTCAATAAACGTTCACAAGGTTGAATTCTAACTAATTAAGTGATTTTTGAATCTTTCCCGCAAGTTTCCTAAATTTTGACCCCGGGCCCACGTGCCTGGATCCCGAGATTTTTCGAAAGAAATTATTCTCCATAACCTAAGGATTACTAATATGTGATTTTTAGTTCATTACATAACTAATTAGGTGGTTAAAACTTAATTTTATTAAAAACCCTAGGTCTACTCTAACCCTTTGATTCTACTACATTTCTAGTGTTTAATCCACCTATTATACATGTATTTACACTAAGAGTGAGTGGAAATTACTTACCTCAAATGCTATGTTGAAATCCTTTCTTTAGAAGCTTCAAAATCGCCCAAGTATAGAGAAAATATGAGATAAATACACTTGAGCCCGTATCAAATGAGCTCACTGCCCCCTGTGATTTCCGCTTTTGCGGTTTAGGGAGCGCTTCTACTGTCCCGCATCTGCAAAAAAAAGACCGCATATGCAGTTTTGGGCAAAGAGGGGTGGACTGCATCTGCGGTCTGGGGGCCGCATAAGCGGAAGCGCTTATGCAGTTTCTGGGCCGCTTTTGCAGTTTTCCCCCTGGGTCGACCTGGACACTTTTGCGATAAATGGACTGCTTCTACGGTCCAAGAGCCGCAGAAGCGGTTTGAATAGAAGCAGCAAATGTTGATTCCTTTCAAATTCCAACTTCACTCGAACCTCAACCATTTGACACTCGGGGCTCCCGAGCCTCGCCCAAACATACCGACAAGTCTGAAATCACAAGGCAGACCTAGTCAAACACTCAAAACACCCAAAATAATGCTAAATTAATGAATCATACCCCAAAACCAATTGAATCATTTCATTGAACCTCAAGTTCCTAATTTCCTATTAACGAATCAAAATACCCTCAAACTACTCAGATTGACCCCAAATTTTACGGGTCTTAACTGATATTTTGGACTTGTACCAAGTTTCAGAATCAAAATCGGAACCAGATACCTATGAAAATAATGATTTCTTAGTTTATTAAAATCATTGAAACTTAAACTTAACAATTTAACATAAAAATTCATTACTCGGGCTAGGGACCTCGGAATTTGATTCCAGGCATACGCCAAGGTCCCAAATTTTCAGACGATCCCTCAAAAATTGTCGGACCGCGATTCCGGGTCCGTTTTCCCAAAATGTTGACCAATGTCAAACTTGGACTTTTTAAAGAAACTTAAAGAAACAACTACGCTTAATCTTGCTCGAAACTCTTCTAACTTCTGAATCGCCCGCGCAAGTCATAAATGAGCTAAAGCAAAAGCGGAAAGTATTATTTAAGGGAACGGGGTTCGAAAATGCGAAATGACCAGTCGGGTCGTTACATTCTTCGCCGCTTAAACAAACGTTCGTCCTCGAACAGATATAGAAAAGTACCCAGACTGCTGAATTAGTGGGGATATCGGCTCCGTATGTCCTTCTCGGACTCCCAGGTCACCTCCTCGACTAATTGGCCCCTCTACTGGACTCTCACTGCAGAAACCTTCTTGGATCTCAACTGGTATTTCCGAAGCATCGATACATGGAAGAATCGATGAACTCTTGATAAACTGGGAGGTAAGGCAAGCTCATAAGCAACCTCTCCAACTCGTCTCAACACCTCAAAGGGGATAATAAACCTTGGGCTTAACTTGCCCTTCTTCCTGAATCTCATAATGCTCTTCATGGGCGAAACCTTCAGGAGGACCTTCTCACCAACCACAAATGATACATCACGCGCCTTCTAATCCGTGTAGCTCTTCTGCCTGGACTGAGCTGTGTGGAGCCTCTCCTGAATCAACTTTACCTTATCCAAGGCATCCTGAACCAAATATGTATCAAGCAACTTAGCCTTACCCAGCGAACCATCCAATAGGAGAACGACGACACCGACCATACAATGCCTCTTATGGGGCCATCTCTATACTGGATTGATAACTGTTATTATATGCAAACTCTGCCAAGGGTAAGAACTGATCCCACTACCCTCCAAAGTCAATCACACATGCTCTAAGAATATCCTCTAAAATCTGAACTATCTGCTCCGACTGCCTGTCGGTCTGATGATGAAATGTCGTGCTAGGATCCATGCGGGTCCCCAACTCACATTGAACATCTCTCCAGAAATGGCAAGTGAATTGAGGGCCGCTTTATCATATAATAGAGAGCGGCTGTAACGACCCGACCTATTGTTTTAGAAAATTACGCCCCAATCCCCAATTTAACTGTTCCCCTAAGTTCATTTCTGCTATTGTGGTTTGCCAGGAGAGTCAGTTCTGAAATTTGGAGCATTTTGGGACACTTAGTCCCTAAATGAGAGCTTTAAAAGCTAGAAAACGGTCCGTAGCCGGAACAGTGTTAAGACGATCTCGGAATGGAAATCTGATGGTTCCATTAGCTCCGTTGGGTGAATTCGAGGTTAGGAGCGCGTTCGGAATGTATTTTGGAGGTCCGTAGCTCAATTAGGCTTGAAATGCCGAAGGTTGAAATTTTGGCGAATCCGAACGATAGGTGAGATTTTGATCCGGGGGTCGGAATGGAATTCCGACAATTTCTGTAGCTTCGTTATGTTATTTTGGATATGTTCGCAAATTTTTAGGTCATTCGGACATCGTTTGGTTGGGTTTTAGATCGAATGTGCAATTCGGAAAGTTTTAAGAAATTTAGGCTTGAATTCGATGTGAATTATTGAATTTTGATGTTATTTTGGCGATTTGATCGCGCGAGCAAGTTCGTATGATGTTTTTAAGTCGGTGTGCATATTTGGTTTGGAGCCCCGAGGGCTCGGGTGAACTTTGGATAGGCCACGAGATCAATTTCTCATGTTAGAAGTTGCTGTCTGCAACTGGTCTGCAGAGTTCGCAAATGCGAACAATAGTTCGCAAATGCGAACTCCCCACTATTCTGCAGAGTTCGCAAATGCAAACTCCCCCCTATTGTACCTGTGTTTGCAAATGCGAACAATAGTTCGCAAATGCGAATTTGACACTACTTTGCCTGTGTTCGCAAATGCGAACTCGACACTATTCTGCCTGTGTTCGCAAATGCGAACAATAGTTCGCAAATGCGAACATTCCCCTATCCTGCCAGTGTTCGCAAATGCGAACAAAAGTTCGCAAATGCGAACTTCCCAGCCTTAGCTTATTTTTCAAACTCCGGAAATTGGTCGGGGTTCGCAATTGCGAACCCATGTTCGCAAATGCGAACACAGAGACGTGTAAAACACGATTTCCAGCTTCAATCTTCACATTTCACAACCCAAAAACACCCATTTGCGATTCTTCATGGATTCCTTCTTCTTCAAAACAATTGTAAGTCACTTTTTACTTAATTCTTTCAATTCTTAACATCATTATACATGTTTTTCAATAGAAATCAAAGGTTTTCATGGTAGAATTTCTTGTTTTTGGTAGAATATAGGGTTTTTCATAAATTGGGAAATTGGACCTCGAATTGAGGTCCGATTTTGAAACAAATCATATACTTGAACTCGTGGGGGGATGGGTAACCGGATTTTGGTCCGAATCCCGAGTTCCGATCATGTGGGCCCGGGGTCGAAATTCACTATTCCGGGCAGAATGTTGTAAAAGTTGTAATTGGCCTTAGGAATTTGTTTGTTGAGTAGTATTGATGATATTAATTTAATTGTGTATAGATACGATTGGATTGGAGCCAAATTTGAAAGGAAAAGGGCATTGCCACGGATTGAATTGTTCGTAAA
Source organism: Nicotiana noctiflora (assembly GCA_032618575.1). Classification (NCBI taxonomy): domain Eukaryota; kingdom Viridiplantae; phylum Streptophyta; class Magnoliopsida; order Solanales; family Solanaceae; genus Nicotiana; species Nicotiana noctiflora. Next base: position 273,535 of record JASVEL010007329.1, read on the forward strand.
CATTGAGGTAAGTGGCTTGTCTAACCTCGTGTGGGGGACTTTCACCCCTAGGATATTATTGTGATACTTTAAATGCCTTGTACGCGAGGTGACGGGCATGTACATGCGCTGGTTGTTGAACACATACTTTACTCAAAATGTTCAATGAGTGATATTCCTGTTTTTAGTTGTTAAATTCGATATTCCTACCCGGTAGTAGTTAGAAAAGCATGATTAGATAGAATCTAACTGTCTAGTTGCTTAATTGACTTACTTGAGTTTTCTTGGTAATCGCTAGCGCTGTTCATCGGCGAAGTTATCGTTAAGCATATTATACTTCTCTCTGTGTATTCCTTTACTTGCTGTGGTTATGGACTACGGGTTCGATTCCCAAGATCCTGAGATTATTGAAATGTGGACTACGGATTAGATTCCCGAGATCCTGAGATTATTAAAATGTGGACTACGGGTTCGAATTCCCGAGATCCCGAGATCCCGAGATTATTGAAATATGGACTACGGGTTCGATTCCCGAGATCCTGAGATTTATTGAAATGTGGACTACGGGTTCGATTCCCGAGATCCTAAGATTATTGAAATATGGACTACGGGTTCGATTCCCGAGATCCTGAGATTATTGAAATGTGGACTACGGGTTCGATTCCCGAGATCCTGAGATTATTAAAATGTGGACTACGGGTTCGATTCCCGAGATCCTGAGATTATTGAAATGTGGACTACGGGTTCGATTCCCGAGATCCTGACTTATTGGTAGGGACTGCGGGTTCGATTCCCGGAGATCCCGAGTTATTGAGATATTATTGAGACATGGGCTGCGGGTTCGATTCCCGGAGACCCAGAGGTATTGAGAATGGGACTGTGGGTTCAATTCCCACAGGTCCTGGAATTGTTTTATTGAGTTGCTTATTTGATGTTAGCTTAATTGTAGACAGTTGCAGTAATCATTTTATTGTTGTTATTTCGGAAATTATTATCATTTAAATTGTTTAATTTTGTTATCATCATTATATTATTGTTTCTCAGTAGGGCCCTGACCTTCCTCGTCACTACTCCATCGAGGTTAGGCTTGGCACTTACTGAGTACCGTTGTGGTGTACTCATGCTACTCTTCTGCACACTTTTGTTGTGCAGATCCAGGTACATCAGAGCAGGCTCGTGCTAGATGATTTCCGCAGCTTTTCTGGAGACCTCGAGGTATGATCTGCTACGTCCGCAGATCCGGAGGCTTTCCTTCTATTCTAGTAGTATTAGATGACATTTTTCTTCATTTCGTTGTTAGATACTCTTTACACATAGAGCCACAATTGTATTTTCTCTTTTAGTCTGTGTTACCGTGGGGTTCCGGATCTTGGTAGTGTTTTATTCATTGTGTGATGGATGTATGTGCCAAGCGGCACGGATTACATATCTTTTATGCTATTTTTCCGCTATTTCTTATTTAAGTATTTATAACTTGTATATTCCGCAACGTGTTAGGCTTACCTAGTCGTGGGGATTGGGTGCCATCACGACATGTTCACAATTGGTGAACTAGGGTCGTGACAAGTTGGTATCAGAGCTCTAGGTTCATAGGAGTCACGGGACACAGACCGGTTACTTAGAGTCTCGCTGATCGATACGGAGACGTCTGTATTTATCTACGAGGGGCTATGTAACTGTTTAGGAAACTCTTCATTTCTTTTGGATTCCTTGTCGTGCGACATTTTTGGCATCAAAAATCTAAACTATTGCTTTCTATTCTCTCACAGATGGTGAGGACACGAGCTAACCGCGATGATCAGGTACCCGCGCCCCCTGTTGCTGCCGTCGGAGGCCGGGGCCGAGGTAGAGGACGAGGACGCGCCCGAGGTGCAGCCACAGCACCATCGCGCGCTGCCGCTGAGGTGCCACCGGTAGACCAGGTTGGAGCGCGGGCACCTGGTACAGCGACTACAACTGCTACTACTCCAGCACTACAGGAGACCCTGGCTCAGTTCATGAGCATGTATACCACTTTAGCCCAGGCAGGATTGCTTCCTCTCACTGTAGCTACATCTCAGGCTAGGGGAGAGGCCCAAACTCTCGCAGCCGCTACACCTGAGCAATGAGTGCCAGTGGGACAGGTTCCAGAGATTATTGTTATGCCTCATGCCGCTCCAGCACAGCCCGGAGGTGGGCCGGCTGCCTCCGAGGACGACGAGCGTAGATTGGAGAGGTTCAAGAAATATGATCCTCCAGTGTTCAATGGTTTGGCTACAAATGATGCATTGTGTTTTCTGGAAGAGTGTCATCGTATTCTTCGTACCATGGGGATAGTGGAGACCAGCGGGGTTTCCTTCACTGCTTTTCAGTTTCGTGGGGCCGCTTATGATTGGTGGCGCACGTATGAGTTGGATAGTCCAGAGGAGTCTGCTTTATTGACTTGGACGCAGTTTTCAGATCTATTTTTTAGGGAGTTTGTTCCACAGAGCCTGAGGGATTCTTGACGCTCGGAGTTTGAGCAGTTGCGACAGGGCTCCATGTCAGTATCGGAGTATGCTATCAGTTTCACCCGTCTAGCCGGGCATGCACCGGCTTTGGTAGCCACGGTTCGGGAGAGAGTGCGAAGATTTATTCAGGGCCTGATTCCGCCGATCCGATCCAGCATGGCCAGAGAGCTTGAGACAGATATATCTTATCAGCAGGCGGTTAGCATTGCCAAGAGGATCGAGAGTATGCTCCCTAGAGAGCGGAGAGAGAGAGAGAGGCCAAGAGGTCTCGTGAGTCGGGCCATTTCTCCGGTGCCCGCACTTCATCAGCCGGTCGTTTTGGCAGGGGTTATTCCGGTCGACCCAGTTCACTCGGCATTGCCCGCAGCCGGTAGTACTCCAGGTCTTCCAGCACCTCAGGAGCCTTATTATGCTCCCCAGTTTCCAGTGCACCTCCTGCGCGGGGTCCTTCCAGGGGTCAGACTAGTGGGGGTGAGGCCGGTCAGTCACAGCCACCGCGTCCTCCCAGAGCTTGTTTTGAGTGCGGGGATAACTCGCCACCTGGTTAGGGAGTGCCCCAGGCGCAGGAGAGGAGCCCCTCATCAGTCATCACAGCATCCGCGTGGTTCTCGGGGCCAGCAAGCTATCATTCCAGCCCCAGCTGCCACTCCACCTGCCCAGCCATCCAGGGGCGGGGGTCAGGGTTCCAGAGGCCGCCCTCGAGAGGGGGACAGGCCAGATTCTATGCTATTCCTGATCGCGCTGCGGCTGTTGCATCTGACTCTGTTATCACAGGTATTATTATGGTTAGTCACAGGGAGGCATCGGTTCTATTCGACCCTGGTTCCACTTTTTCATATGTGTCTTCTTACTTTGCTTCTCACCTGGGTATGCCTCGGGATTCTTTGAGTGCCCCCATATATGTTTCCACTCCGGTGGGTGATTCTTTGGCTGTGGACCGCGTATATCGGTCGTGTTTGGTTACCATTTGTGATTTTGAGACCAGAGCGGATCTATTGTTGCTCGGGATGGTCGATTTTGATATTATTCCGGGCATGGACTGGTTGTCACCCCATTATGCTATTCTTGATTGTCATGCCAAGACCGTGACGCTGGCTATGCCGGGCATTCCACCTATTAAGTGGAGTGGTACTCTAGATCACACCCCTAGCCGTGTTATTTCTTTTCTCAGAGCTCAGCGTATGGTTGAGAAGGGATGTGCTGCTTATCTAGCCTATGTGCGGGACGTCGGTATTGACACTCCCTCTATTGATTCCGTTCATGTGGTACGTGACTTTGCTGATGTATTTCCAACTGATCTACCAGGCATGCCGCGTGACAGAGATATTGATTTTGTTATTGATTTGTTGCCGGGCACTCAGCCCATTTCTATTCCACCGTATGGTATGGCTCCTCCTGCGTTGAAGGAGTTGAAGGATCAGTTACAGGAGTTATTGGGCAAGGGTTTTATTCGACCCAGTGTTTCGCCTTGGGGTGCTCCCGTATTGTTTGTGAAGAAAAAGGACGGTTCTATGCGTATGTGTATTGACTATCGTCAGTTGAACAAGGTTACAGTGAAGAACCGGTATCCTTTGCCCCGTATTGATGATTTATTTGACCAGCTACAAGGTGCACAGGTGTTTTCTAAGATTGATTTGCGCTCTGGGTATCACCAGCTGAAGATTCGGGAGCCAGATATCCCGAAGACTGCCTTCAGGACCGGTATGGTCACTATGAGTTCCTCGTGATGTTTTTTGGGCTGACTAATGCCCCAGCAGCCTTTATGCATTTGATGCACAGTGTGTTCAGGCCTTATCCGGACTCGTTCGTGATTGTATTCATTGATGATATTCTAGTATATTCCCGGAGCCGGGAAGAGCACGAGCAACATTTGAGGATAGTGCTTCAGATTCTGAGGGAGAAGCAGCTTTATGCCAAGTTCTCTAAATGTGAATTCTGGTTGAGTTCGGTGGCATTTTTGGGCCACGTGGTGTCGAGTGATGGTATTCGAGTAGATCCGAGGAAGGTGGAGGCCGTGCGGAGTTGGCCCAGACCCTCCTCCGCTACTGAGATTCGCAGTTTCCTTGGTTTGGCGGGCTATTACCGTCGTTTTGTAGAGGGGTTCTCTTCGATTGCAGCACCTATAACTAGATTGACCCAAAAGGGTGCCCCTTTTCGGTGGACAGACGAGTGTGAGGCGAGCTTTCAGAAGCTCAAGACAGCGTTGACTTCGGCCCCTATATTGATGTTGCCTACAGGTTCGGGGTCCTATACTGTATATTGTGATGCCTCACGAGTTGGACTCGGTGCGGTATTGATGCGGGACGGTAGGGTGATTGCCTACGCGTCGAGACAGCTGAAGGTGCATGAGAAGAATTACCCTATTCATGATTTGGAGCTAGCTGCCATTGTTCACGCCTTGAAAATTTGGCGTCATTATTTATTTGGGGTTCCTTGTGAGATCTACACTGATCACCGGAGCTTGCAGCACTTGCTTAAGCAGAAGGACCTGAATATGCGTCAGAGGAGATGGTTGGAGCTACTGAAGGACTATGATATTACTATTCTCTATCATCCGGGCAAGGCTAATGTGGTTGCCAATGCCTTGAGTCGTCGGGCGGAGAGTTTGGGGAGTTTGGCATATCTACCAGCTTCGGAGAGGCCTATGGCGATGGATGTTCAGGCTTTAGCCAGACAGTTTGTTAGACTGGATCTTTCAGAGCCCAGTCGGGTTCCGGCTTGTGTGATTTCTCGGTCTTCTCTATTTGACCGCATCAGGGAGCATCAGTTCAACGACCCTCATTTGCTTGTCCTCCAGGATAGAGTTCGGCGTGGTGATGCTTGAGATGTTACCATCGGAGATGATGGAGTTATGAGGATGCAGGGGCGCATCTATGTGCCCAATGTAGATGATCTTCGAGAGCTGATTCTAGCAGAGGCCCATAGCTCGCGGTATTCCATCCATCCGGGAGCCGCGAAGATGTATCAGGACTTGAAACAGCATTACTGGTGGAGGAGGATGAAGAGGGATATAGTTGATTATGTTTCTAGATGCCTCAACTGCCAGCATGTGAAGTATGAGCATCAGCGTCCGGGTGGATTGATGCAGCAGATTGAGATTCCCGAGTGGAAATGGGAGCGCATTACCATGGACTTTGTATCCGGACTTCCACGGACGGTTAGGAAGTTTGATTCCATTTGGGTCATTGTGGATCGGCTGACCAAGTCCGCCCATTTTATACCGGTGAGCACTACATATTCATCGGAGCGACTGGCGGAGATCTATATCAGGGAGGTAGTTCGGCTGCACGGTATTCCCATTTCCATTATTTCAGATAGAGGCACTCAGTTCACTTCGCGGTTCTGGAGGGCTGTACAGCATGAGTTAGGTACTCGGGTGGAGCCGAGCACAACATTTCACCCCCAGACTGATGGGCAGTCCGAGCGCACTATTCGGATTTTGGAGGATATGCTCCGTGCGTGCGTGATTGAGTTTGGAGGTTCATGGGATCACTTCTTGCCACTGGCGGAGTTTGCTTATAACAACAGCTACCAGTCTAGTATTCGGATGGCACCGTACGAGGCCCTATATGGTAGGAGGTGCGGGTCTCCCGTGGGTTGGTTTGAGCCGGGCGAGGCCAGGTTGCTAGGTACTGATATGGTTCAGGAGGCTATGGACAAGGTCAAGGTGATTCAGGACAGACTTCGTGCGGCCCAGTCTAGACAGAAGAGTTATGCGGACAAGAAGGTTCGCGATGTGGCTTTTATGGTTGGTGAGCGGGTTCTGCTTCGAGTCTCGCCCATGAAGGGCGTTATGAGGTTTAGGAAGAAAGGGAAACTGAGTCCCAGATTTATTGGTCCTTTTGAGATTTTGAGGCGTATTGGGGAGGTTGCCTATGAGTTAGCCTTACCTCCTAGTCTAGCTAGAGTTCACCCCGTATTTCATGTCTCCATGCTCCGGAGGTACCATGGTGACCCGTCGCATGTGTTGGATTTCACTTCGGTTCAGCTAGACAAGGATCTGTCTTATGTTAAGGAGCCAGTAGCCATTCTAGACAGGCAGGTCAGAAAGCTAAGGTCAAAGAACATCGTTTCGGTAAAGGTTCAGTGGTGGGGTCAGCCGGTCGAGGAGGCGACTTGGGAGGCCGAGCAGGATATGCGCAGCCAGTACCCTCATCTTTTCACTACTCCAGGTATGTTATCTATGCTCGTTCGAGGACGAACGAATCTTTTAAGTGTGGGAAGATGTAACGACCCGACCTGTCGTTTTAGAAAATTACGCCCAAATCCCCAATTTAACTGTTCCCCTAAGTTCATTTCTGCTATTGTGGTTTGCCAGGAGAGTCAGTTCTGAAATTTGGAGCATTTTGGGACACTTAGTCCCTAAATGAGAGCTTTAAAAGCTAGAAAACGGTCCGTAGCCGGAACAGTGTTAAGACGATCTTGGAACGGAAATTCGATGGTTCCATTAGCTCCATTGGGTGAATTCGGGGTTAGGAGCGCGTTCGGAATGTATTTTGGAGGTCCGTAGCTCAATTAGGCTTGAAATGCCGAAGGTTGAAATTTTGGCGAATCCGAACGATAGGTAAGATTTTGATCCGGGGGTCGGAATGGAATTCCGACAATTTCTGTAGCTTCGTTATGTGATTTTGGATATGTCCGCAAATTTTCGGGTCATTCGGACGTCGTTTGGTTGGGTTTTAGATCGAATGTGCAATTCGGAAAGTTTTAAGAAATTTAGGCTTGAATTCGATGTGAATTATTGATTTTTGATGTTATTTTGGCGATTTGATCGCGCGAGCAAGTTCGTATGATGTTTTTAAGTCGGTGTGCATATTTGGTTTGGAGCCCCGAGGGCTCGGGTGAACTTTGGATAGGCCACGAGATCAATTTCTCATGTTAGAAGTTGCTGTCTGCAACTGGTCTGCAGAGTTCGCAAATGCGAACAATAGATCGCAAATGCGAACTCCCCACTATTCTGCAGAGTTCGCAAATGCGAACTCCCCCCTATTGTACCTGTGTTCGCAAATGCGAACAATAGTTCGCAAATGCGAACTTGACACTACTGTGCCTGTGTTCGCAAATGCGAACAATAGTTCGCAAATGCGAACTCGACACTATTATGCCTTGTTCGCAAATGCGAACAAATGTTCGCAAATGCGAAAGGTCCCTGGAGGCCAGCCTGGTTCGCAAATGCGAACATATGTTCGCAAATGCGAAGCCCCCAGATTTTGCCTTGGCTTCGCAAATGCGAACAAAAGTTCGCAAATGCGAACTTCCCAGCCTTAGCTTATTTTTCAAACCCCAGAAATTGGTCGGGGTTCGCAATTGCGAACCCATGTTCACAAATGCGAACACAGAGACCTGTAAATCATGATTTCCAGCTTCAATCTTCACATTTTACAACCCAAAAACACCCATTTGCGATTCTTTACTAATTCCTTCTTCTTCAAAACAATTGTAAGTCACTTTTTACTTAATTCTTTCAATTCTTAACATCATTATACATGTTTTTCAATAGAAATCAAAGGTTTTCATGGTAGAATTTCTTGTTTTTGGTAGAATATAGGGTTTTTCATAAATTGGGAAATTGGACCTCGAATTGAGGTCCGATTTTGAAACAAATCATATACTTGAACTCGTGGGGGGATGGGTAACCGAATTTTGGTCCGAACACCGAGTTCCGATCATGTGGGCCCGGGGTCAAAATTCACTATTCCGGGTAGAATGTTGTAAAAGTTGTAATTGGCCTTAGGAATTTGTTTGTTGAGTAGTATTGATGATATTAATTCAATTGTGTATAGATACGATTGGATTGGAGCCAAATTTGAAAGGAAAAGGGCATTGCCACGGATTGAATTGTTCGTAAACATTGAGGTAAGTGACTTGTCTAACCTCGTGTGTGGGACTTTCACCCCTAGGATATTATTGTGATACTTTAAATGCCTTGTACGCGAGGTGACGGGCGTGTACATGCGCTGGTTGTTGAACACATACTTTACTCAAAATGTTCAATGAGTGATATTCCTGTTTTTAGTTGTTAAATTCGATATTCCTACCCGGTAGTAGTTAGAAAAGCATGATTAGATAGAATCTAACTGTCTAGTTGCTTAATTGACTTACTTGAGTTTTCTTGGTAATCGCTGGCGCTTTTCATCGGCGAAGTTATCATTAGGCATATTATACTTCTCTCTGTGTATTCCTTTACTTGCTGTGGTTATGGACTACGGATTCGATTCCCGAGATTCTGAGATTATTGAATGTGGACTACGGGTTCGATTCCCGAGATCCTGAGATTATTGAAATGTGGACTACGGGTTCGATTCCCGAGATCCTGAGATTATTGAAATGTGGACTACGGGTTCGATTCCCGAGATCCTGAGATTATTGAAATATGGACTACGGGTTCGATTCCCGAGATCCTGAGATTATTGAAATATGGACTACGGGTTCGATTCCCGAGATCCCGAGATTATTGAAATGTGGACTACGGGTTCGATTCCCGAGATCCCGAGATTATTGAAATGTGGACTACGAGTTCGATTCCCGAGATCCTGACTTATTGGTAGGGACCGCGGGTTCGATTCCCGGAGATCCTGAGTTATTGAGATATTATTGAGACATGGGCTGCGGGTTCGATTCCCGGAGACCCAGAGGTACTGAGAATGGGACTGTGGGTTCAATTCCCACAGGTCCTGGAATTGTTTTATTGATTTGCTTATTTGATGTTAGCTTAATTGTAGACAGTTGCAGTAATCATCTTATTGTTGTTATTTCGGAAATTATTATCATTTAAATTGTTTATTTTTGTTATCATCATTATATTATTGTTTCTCAATAGGGCCCTGACCTTCCTCGTCACTACTCCATCGAGGTTAGGCTTGGCACTTACTGAGTACCGCTATGGTGTACTCATGCTACTCTTCTGCACACTTTTGTTGTGCAGATCCAGGTACATCAGAGCAGGCTCGTGCTAGGTGATTTCCGCAGCTTTTCTGGAGACCTCGAGGTATGATCTGCTACGTCCGCAGATCCGGAGGCTTTCCTTCTATTCTAGTAGTATTAGTTGACATTTTTCTTCATTTCGTTGTTAGATACTCTTTACACATAGAGCCACAGTTGTATTTTCTCTTTTAGTCTGTGTTACCGTGGGGTTTCGGATCTTGGTAGTGTTTTATTCATTGTGTGATGGATGTATGTGCCAAGCGGCACAGATTACATATCTTTTATGCTATTTTTCCGTTGTTTCTTATTTAAGTATATATAACTTGTATATTCCGCAACGTGTTAGGCTTACCTAGTCGTGGGGACTGGGTGCCATCACGACATGTTCACAATTGGTGAACTAGGGTCGTGACAGTGGCACACCATGCAATCTCACTATCTCCCGAATGTAAATCTGAGCATACCTCTTTGCCGTGTAGGTAGTCACCACAGGAATGAAATTGGCGGACTTGGTCAATCTATCCACAGTAACCCACACCGAATCAACCTTCCGCTGAGTCTGCGGTAACCCAACCACGAAATCCATAGTAATGCGCTCCCACTTTCATTTCGGAATGGGCATCTGTTGAAGTAGGCCACGCGGCCTCTGGTGCTCATGCTTGACCTACTGGAAGTTCAAATATCTACATCATACTCGGCAATGTCCTTCTTCTTCCTCCGCCATCAGTAATGCTGCCTCAAGTCACGGTACATCTTTGTAGCACCTGGATGAATGGAGTACCTCGAACTATGGGCCTCATGTAGAATCCTCTCTCTCTCAAGCCATCAACATTAGGAACATATACTCGGCCTTGAAGCCATAACACACCATCCCCGCCAATAGAAATCTCTTTGGCCCTTCCCTGAAGTACCGTCTCCCGGAGATCTGCCAAATGTAGATCATCGAGTTGGCGGGCCTTAATCTCCCCCAACAACGAGGACTGAGCAACCACATATGCTAGGACACGGCTGGGCTCTGAAATATCCAATCTTACAAGTCTGTTAGCCAAGGACTGAATGTCCAAAGCTAATGGTCTTGTCTCCGCATGAATGAATGCTAAACTACCCATGCTCTCCGCCTTCCTGCGCAAGGCATTAGCAACCACATTTGCCTTCATAAAGAATAGTAATGTCATAATCCTTTAGCAACTCAAGCCACATGTGCTGTCTCAAATTAAGGTCCCTCTGCTTGAACACTACAAGCTATGATGGTCTGTATAAACCTCACATAGCACCCCATATAAGTAATTCCTCCATATCTTAAGAGCATGAACAATCACCACCAACTCTATAACGTGCATAGGGTAATTTTTCTCATGAACCTTTAGCTAACGCAAAGCATATGCAGTATATCGCCCCTCATGCATCAATACATATCCCAAGCCAACGCAAGAAGCATTGCAATACACTATATACGTCCCTGAACCGGAAGGCAATACAAGGACTAATTTCATGGTCAAAGTTGTCTTGAGCTTCTGGATGCTCTCCTTACAATCATCAGACCAACATAATAGGGACTCCTTTTGGGTCAATCTGGTCAGAGGTGATGCAACGGATGAGAAGCCCTGCACAAATCACCGATAATAGCCTGCTAACCCCAGGAAGCTCCTAATCTCGGTCACTGAAGTAGGAGGCGGGTAACTCTGAACTGCCTCAATCTTCTTAGGATCCACCTTAATACCTACTCCTGACACTATATGCCCCAAGAATGCCACTGAATCTAGCCAAACTCACACTTGGAGAACTTAGCATAAAGCTTCTGCTCTCGCAAGGTCTGAAGCATTACTCTCAAATGTTGCACATGCTCCCCATGCTATGTGAGTATATCAAGATATAGTCAATGAATACAATGACAAAAGAATCAATATAGGGCCTGAACACTCTATTTATCAAATCCATAAACGCAGCTGGAGCATTAGTCAAGCCAAGTGACATCACCAGGAACTCATAGTGGCCATATCTCATCCTGAATGCAATCTTTGGTACATCTGAATCCCGAATCTTCAGCTGATGATACCCTGACCTTTGGTCAATCTTAGAGAGCACCCTAGCACCTTGCAACTGATCGAACAAATCATCACTATGGGGCAATGGATACTTGTTCTTGATGGTGACCTTGTTCAACTGGCGATAATCAATGCACATCCGCATAGTCCCATCCTTCTTCTTTACAAAGAGCATTGGTTCACCCCAAGGCAATATGCTGGGCCTAACAAACCCCTTATCTAGCAACTCCTCTAACTACTCCTTCAGCTCTTTCAGAGCTATACGGTATGGTGGAATATATATAGGCTGAGTGCCCGGGGCCAAGTCGATATAGAAATCAACATCACAGGCATGCCAGGAAGATCAGAATAAAAAATATCGACAAACTCCCGGACCACTCGCACTGAATCAATCATCGGATACTCTGTAGTGGTGTCTTGAACATAAGCTAAATAGGCCAAACACCCCTTCTCAACCATGCATTGAGCCTTTAGGAAGGAAATAACCCTGCTAGGTGTATCCATGATTCACGTCCAAGCAACGGTCGTAGTCAATATAACTTGGTCTAATAAGTCCAAGATCGATCCCACAGAGAATTAACCTACCAATTGCAACTATCACAACCCCCAAAAGTACTTCCGAATCAAGTTCCCAAACTTTGAATATATATTTGTTATGATTTTCGAATAGCTACTTGGCAGTAATTAAAAATGCTTGAAAGAAAGAATTGAATATAGAGTAAAAAGAATATTAGGAGAAGGACTAAGTTATTGATTTCCCCTATTGATGGAATTCCTTATCGTTATGCTCATACAAATTGTTAATATATTTTATCAATCATAAACACTATATGTATCGTAACCCTCTCCCGAGCAATTACAATAATTTACTAGTGCACTCTCCCGAGCTACCCTAGCTAGCTTTAATTTGAATAGTTCACTTAAGATTGCACCCAAGACTTCGTTATTCCTAACCCCGTCTTTACGCCTAAAGTTATAGATTCCTCCAATAACCTAGGTGTGGTGTTGTTCAACAATAAATCTAAATATGCACTCTTTTCCAAGTTATGCACACTAAATAGGCACAACTAATTGGGGATCCTACCAATTAACTACAACAAGAATGAAGTTGAACAAATAGAAATCTAAGTCACAATTTGTAATCACATAAACGATAAGTTCATAACTCAATAGGTTCCATCAAAACCTTAGAATAGAATTTAGCTACTCATGCTTGAAGAAACAAGAATAATAATTGAAATCATAAAGAAATACTTGATGTAAAATAAAATAAAGAGTTTGAGAGGAATCTCTCTTACTAAAAATCTTGCCAAAGTAATGAAATAAAGATTACATGCCTCTATGGGGCAAACTATTACTTTAAATAGAGGTTTTTAGGGCTAAGAACTAAGTTAGAGTACAATTAGGATTACTGTTGCGGCGCCTTCCGCGGTTCGTTCGCGGCCGCGAGCGGATCGCGAATAGGCAAAATTCAGAGGGCTTCATTATTCACGGTTCATCTGCGGCCGCGAGTGAACCGCGGATGAACAGTTCGTCTGATTCTTCTCTGCTTCTTCAGGCTCTCTTCACTTTAGCTCTTCTTTTGGCCTTTTCATCAACCTAGGACTCCAAAATAGCTCTTTTTAGCATCCAATGTATCACATGTACCTATAAAACACAAACGAACACTAATCAAAGCCTTTTTTCCTCATAAACAACATTAATTCCATAACAAAGTGTGATTATTTACGGTATAATTATAGTTAAATTCACCTATTATCAATACCCCACACTTAAACCTTTGCTCGTCCTTGAGCAATCTTTAAACACACTTTTAGGCCAATTAACAAAAATTTATCTCCCCCAAAATATGTCACAAAAGTTGTATACATGAACAACCTAAGATATGCACAATCTTTACCTAACCACAAATTCTCATGCCCGCACATTATTACTTACTCTACTTATTATCAAAAACCTGCAAATTCACCTTCTTCCTTTTGAATTACAAGCCCTCACACAATTTATTGAGAGAAGTTCCCACACATTAACCATTCAAATAAATGGAACTTATAAATATTGATAACAATTCACTCACTCTCAACAAAGAACATTCGTATGAATACAGACACACCATAGGCTTGCCCCTAGTGTAATACTCCACTAATCGAGTTATTCAATCATAGATCAAGAGGTCTTTAAGGGTTGTAATGTAGGCTATGGGACGGGTAGGATACTTTGGGTTATAGTGACTAGCCTCCCTAAGCACTTTTCTTTTCTTTTTTTGTTTACTTCCTTATGTCTCCCATAAACATACCTTCACCTTCCTTCACTTTTACCCCCACTTTTCTTTTATTGATGTAGCTGGCCTTTCTCAAATTTTATTCAATATAGCTCTTTTTTCTCAGAATATATATATATATATTTGTTTTCATTGCCTTGCAATACATTTACATTATTTTGGCCAGCTCACTATTTTCTACCATTCATTCTTGATTTTCCCTTTTCAATTTCCCTTCACCCCACACTTAAACTTTTGCATATTCATTACAATACAAGTGCTTCTAGGAGGTAAAGAAGAACAAATATAATAATTTGAAGAACATTCAAGGGTTATCAAAGAATAGGCTTTAAGCTCAAAGGGGTTAACTAAGATATAATGTTTGGGTGAATTCATGTTTATTGGTATATGGGGTTTCACAAAGAAATGCCTCTATCCTTTCTACAACCAAACAACTTCTATTTCGCTTTGCAAACACACAGGGCAAGTTCTAGGCATCATGTACAACATACAATGTAAGTAAAAACCTCATACACACATGGCATGCAACTCAATTGGAATTCAGTTTATCTACAAAGTCCTATCGATGTTCAAGCAAGCATTATTGTGAAATTTAACGCATATTGAGATTCTACAATCAAGCTAAGAAGATACATTCTCAAGTTCAATTTACGCTTTTGCTAATGTGCATATTCGGGGTTACATGTTGCCCTTTGTCCTCTAATCCTAAGAAGAGGAAAATCTACCTAACCCGGTTAAATAAAAACCCTTGGAAAAGAACCGTGGTCAAAAGAAAAACCAAGGGGGAGATGATACACTACCTAGAAAAAGAAAATAAAAGAAAGAAAAATTCCTACGTGGACTATTTCCCTCAAGAGTACTTGTCCTAAATAGTCCGTCATCAGGAAGAGTCCTCTACTCATATTTTTGGATTTTTTTTAAAAGTTTTATGATTTTTTTATGTTTTTATTATTGTATATTATTTACTACACTAATATATACATTATGTACACGATAAGTCACCCACCCCACACTTAAAAATATGTCATGTCCCCATGACATAAATAAAAATTAAAGCACAAGAGGGGCGAGAAAACTTACCTGAGACTCACTCGGAGTCGGAGACGGTGGATGGGTCGACATGGCATGCTTGTCCAAGTGCTCTGAACCATGCCATGAACTTGTTTTATGACCGGGCTTGCCTAGTGGACATGGCATCTAGCCGTTTGTGTAAGCCATCAACAGAGGTGCGCAGATCAGCAACCTCCTCCTCCATGGACCTTAGCATAGGTCGTGTGGACTCGGACCTAGACATACTTGCTCCACGAGGAGCAGGCCTGCAAGGTCCGGCTGAATCCGTGGAGTGCCTGGCCCGGGCAACCGGTACAGGTTCGTCCTCCTCATCCAAGTCAATAGGGGTTGTGTCTCATCTAACCCGGATAGTAGCAACTCTAAATGGAGCTTTCGGTAGTAGCTCACCGTCAGCATCAGTAACTCGGGTGTGATTGAGGAGACACAACGTAGTGATAAGAGATGGGTAATAAAAACCCTTGGCAGTGAGGGATCCCCTAAATACCATCTAATCACTAATAACTCGGGCAATATCAACATCCCGATGTGTTACAAAACACCAAGTAAAAATAGCCCTATTAAAATTAACATCCGTGGTGTTACTCGAGGGCAAAATACGGTTGCAAATTATGGAGAACAAACATTTGGCAATGTGTGTAAACAGTTAGAGTGCAAAGTTTGATTTCTAATCCACACTGGGATGTCATCTACACATAAGGCCTCTATTAGCACGTCCCATGTGACACCAGGCCTATCATGGTAGTAGTCAACATCACTAGTGTGCAATGGCAGACGAAGTACCTGCCGAATAGTAGGAATATGAGCATTGACCCGCTTACCTCTGACGAAAACTTCTCTGACCATAGCATAATGGGCATTAGCGTAGAATTCCCGGACAAGCATCTTGTTCACATTAGGAAGTGAGTCAAAGAGGAACTCCATCTCGCGCCTCCGAATCTCATCATAAATTTCCGGCTTCTCCGAGCGGATAGCTATCCTGTCAACTTCTACCTCTTGGAGCCACTTCTTGTTTGCTTTAATGTGAAATGCATTCTCGGCTTCTTCACTAGAAAACCTAGACTCGTCATAAGTCGGTTGCCTAGATGAGCTAGCACCATGTTGGGCTCTCTTTGGGGCCATGATCCTGCACAAATAAGATAGCCAAAAAATTTTGTAAACCGTTAGTCATTGGAAGGCTACTCAAACTTCGCCATCCTCAAGGACTCACAATTGACCATTCTTTTTGTGCAAATCCCTCATACTCCTATATTTAGATTCTTTATCTAACTATTTTATACATGCCTATTCGAGCACCCCACACTTAGTTATTTGAACACTTCTAATATTACCCAATTGACTTAGTCCATCCCCAATAAAGTACACCATTACCCATTCAAGAGTTGGGCAATATTTCTCCTAAACCTACTTTAATACATTATGACCAAGTATAATTAGCCCAACTTGGCTTACCAATCAACATACATGGTGTACATACTATTTAGGTCTCCAAATCATAAAATTAGCATCAACAACATAATTCAAAACCCACAAACCAATTCTTTACCAAACTTCAACTATATGACAAAGTTCCTTAGTAAATATTCATGGAAACATGTATTGTGCAAAAAAGAAACCAAGTCATATTCAAGAGATATCTTAAACTAGCAATATCTAATTACTTCTACAAAATAAATAATCAAGAACAAAGAATAAAAACAAAATAAAAGAGAAGAGAAGTAGAGAAACTTACAAGTAATACAATGAAGAAGTAATGGAGGAAAAATAGGGTAAATTGGAGAAGAGGGTTTTGGGATTTTGTAGAGAGAAGGGGGTGGATTTTGAGTTAGAGAGAGAGAGAGAAGTTGGGAGAGTGGGGGGCGGCTGAGTGTTTGTGAGGAAGAGGGGGAGGGATTTTAGGGTTTTAAAGAA
This sequence comes from Nicotiana noctiflora, assembly GCA_032618575.1. NCBI lineage: Eukaryota > Viridiplantae > Streptophyta > Magnoliopsida > Solanales > Solanaceae > Nicotiana > Nicotiana noctiflora. The sequence continues at coordinate 290,232 of JASVEL010007329.1, forward strand.
GAGAGGGAAAAGAAAATAAAAAAACTGTTATTTTAGCCGACCGCGGAACTGACCGCGACTGTTCGCGGTTCGTTCGCGGTCGCGGATGGACCGCGAACAGTCGAGATTCAGAGAGGTCATTTTTTCGCGGTTGGTTCGTGGCCGCGAATGGACCGCAAATAGAGAAAGTTCAGAGAGGGCATTTTTCCGCGGTTCATCCGCGGTCGCGGATGGACCGCAGACAGTGCCCCTCTCTGAATTTGTTTTCTCGACTGTTCAGCAAAAATTTTGTTTTTTCTTATTTTACTTTATTGCTTACTACTAAGATAAAATTACTTACAACATTTTCGTGGGTTGCCTCCCACGTAGCGCCTGATTTAACGTCGCGGCACGACTCAACTTAGCGCATTTTACGGCTCGCTAGTCCTTTGAGGTTCATCCAACCGCAATTCTACCTTGTCCTCCATGTCATCCAGGCCTATGTATTGTTTCAACCGCTGTCGGTTTACCTTGAATGTACGTGATCCATCCATAGCTTGAATTTCCACAGCTCCTGACTCAAATGCCTCAATTACCTTGAAGGGTCCTGACTACCTTGATTTCAATTTACCTGGGAACATTTGTAATCTTGAATTGTATAGTAGTACTTTGTCCCTGTTTTTGAAGTTTCGCTCAATGATATTTTGATCATGAATCCACTCCATCCTCTCTTTATACAATCTTGTACTTTCAAATGCCAAATATCGAAATTCTTCTAACTCATGCAACCCAGTTAACCTTGCTTTACCTGCTTCATCCAAGTTGAGATTCAATTGTTTCAGTGCCCACCAAGCTTTATGCTCTAATTCAACTGGTAAGTCACAAGCTTTTCTGAACACCAATTTGTATGGAGACATGCCAATAGGTGTTTTGAATGCTGTTCTATATACCCATAGTGCGTCATCAAGCTTCCTGGACCAGTCGGTTCTTGTGGCGTTCACTGTTTTAGTCAGTACACTTTTTATCTCCCTGTTGGAGACCTCAACTTGTCCGCTAGTTTGCGGGTGATATGGAGTGGCCACATGGTGTTTAACATCATACTTGGCCAATAAATTCTTAAAAGCTCGGTTGCAAAAGTGTGTGCCCCCGTCACTAATGATAGCCCTTGGAGTCCCGAACCGGGTGAAAATATTCTTCTTCAAAAATCCCACTACCACCTTAGCATCATTGGTGGGTAATGCTGCAGCTTCCACCCATTTGGACATGTAATCAACTGCAACAAGTATATACTTATTGCCGTATGAGCTAATAAAGGGCCCCATGAAATCTATTCCCCAGACATCGAACACTTCCACTTGCTGGATTGGATTCATTGACATTTCATGACGCCGAGAGATGTTCCCGGTGCATTGACATTCATTGCAACCTTTCACCCACAAGTGCGCATCCTTAAACACCGTCGGCCAATAGAAACCGGCCTCAAGTATTTTGGCAGCTGTACATATTCCACCAAAGTGACCACCATATGCTGAAGCGTGACATGCCTGCAAAACAGAAGATTGTTCTATCTCGGGGACGCATCTCCGGATCATGTTATCAAGACATATCCTAAACAAATATGGTTCATCCCAATAATAACACTGACTTTCACGAAAAAATCTTTTCCTCTAGACCGATGAGAGGTCATGAGGAACAATGCCACTGGCTAGGTAATTAACATAGTCAGCATACCATGGTGTTTCAAGGAGAGTGGTGGTGAGTAACTGCTCATCTGGAAAGGTTTCCAGAATTTCCCCACTCTCTTTGACAAGTTCAGCTCCTTCAAGTCTTGATAAAGGTCAGCGACTTGATTTTTAGTACCTTTTCTATCCCTAATTTCGAGGTCGAACTCTTGGAGAAGCAACACCCAACGAATTAGGCATGGCTTAGAGTCCTTTTTATCAATTAAATATCTTAAAGTTGCATGGTCCGTGTATACGATTACCTTTGATCTTATGAGATAGGACCGGAATTTTTCGAATGCAAACACGACCGCAAGCATCTCCTTTTCCGTCACTGTGTAGTTTAGCTGTGCTCCACTCAGAGTTCTACTTGCATAGTATATTGGATGCATCAGCTTATCTTTCCTTTGGCTCAGCACCGCCCCCACTGCATAATCACTTGCATCACACATTAACTCAAAAGGTTGCTCCCAGTCAGGGGCAATGATGATGGGTGCTGTGACCAGCCTCTTCTTCAGTTCCTCAAAAGCAATCCTTCATTCGTCAGAAAAAACAAAAGGGTGATCTTTTTCAAGTAACTTACAGAGAGGGTTTGATATTTTGGAGAAGTCTTTGATGAACCTCCGGTAAAAACCGGCGTGTCCAAGAAAGCTTCTTATGGCCTTGACGGATGTTGGTGGAGGCAACTTTGCAATGACATCAACTTTAGCACGGTCTACCTCAATGCCTTTGCTTGAAACCTGGTGCCCCAGTACTATACCTTCTTGTACCATAAAATGGCACTTCTCCTAGTTTAGCACTAAATTTGTTTCCATGCACCTTTGTAGCACTCTAGTCAGAGTAGCAAGGCATTCATCGAATGAATTCCCTACCACTGAGAAATCATCCATGAACACCTCCATAATGTCTTCCACCATGTTGGTGAAAATAGCCATCATGCACCTTTGGAATGTGACAGGTGCATTGCATTGTCCGAATGGCATCCTCCTGAAGGCAAAGATGCCATATGGGCATGTGAAGGAGGTCTTCTCTCTATCTTCAGGGGCTTATGGAGATTTGATTGTACCCCGAGTATCCATCCAGAAAGAAAAAGTGGGACCTCCCTGCCAACCCGTCAAGCATTTGATCAATGAAGGGAAGTGGGAAGTGATCTTTGCGGGTGGCTAGATTCAACTTCCTGTAGTCCATGCATATTCTCCATCCGGTGACGGTTCTTGTTGAAATCGGTTCATTGTTGTCGTTTTTCACTACCATCATGTCTCCTTTCTTTGGCACACATTGGACCGGGCTAACCCAGCTGATGTCTGAGATTGGGAAGATGATTCCCGCATCTAGCCACATTATTACTTCCTTCTTCACCACTTCCTTCATGTTGGGGTTCAGCCTTCTTTGATGTTCCCTGGAAGGTTTGTGTCCATCTTCTAGGAGAATTTTATGCATACAATAGGCTGGGCTGATCCCCTTTATGTCTGCCATGGTCCATCCGATGGCAGTCTTGCGTTCCTTGAGTACCTGTATAAGCTTTTGGACCTGCACATCTAACAAACTAGATGAGATAATAACAGGGAACGTGGAGTTAGGACCTAGATACTCATACCTGAGATGTGATGGTAGTGGTTTAAGTTCAAGCTTCGGTGGCTCTTCTATGGATGGCTTTGCTGGCGGGCTTTCTCTTTTCTCTAAGTGTAGAGGTTCGAACTCGAGCTCTCTCTGCCAGAATCCCTTGCCTTGCAGAGATAGTACCCATTCGGCTAAACTTTCACCGTTTACCTCTTCCATGTTCATTAGGCACGCTTGAAGTGGATCTTCAATAGTCAGCTCTGCATCGTCGGTCTCCACTATCACATCAACCGCATCAATGAGAGAGCAATTTGTAAACTCACTAGGGCACCTCATGGATTTTTGCACATTGAAGATGATCTCTTCATCGTTCAACCTCATCTTGAGTTCCCCAGTTTCACAATCAATTATGGCTCTTCCGGTGGCTAGGAATGGTCTTCCTAGGATTATGGTAATTTCTTCGCCGACCTTGCAATCAAGAATAACAAAATCGGCGGGAAACACGAACTTCCCAACCTGGATTAGCACATCATCTATAATACCAAATGGACGCTTAACCGTCCTATCAGCAAGTTGTAAAAGCATAGAGGTGGGTCTGGCTCTCCCAATACCTAACCTCTTATAAATAACTAAGGGCATTAGCTTAATGCTTGCCCCTAAATCACATAAGGCCTAAAGGCATAATTCCCTATAGTGCATGGGATGGTGAAACTACCTGGATCAGATAGCTTCTCAGCAATGGGTCTAGAGACCACTGCACTACAAGTCTGGGTGAGTATAACTGTGGCCAAGTCTTGGAAATCAAATTTCCGTAACATCAAATCCTTCATCATCTTAGCATAACCAGACATTTCTTTTAAAGCTTGAATTAATGGAATGTTTACTTGGATTTTCTTGAGCATTTCGAAGAACTTTTTGTATTGCTCCTCTTTCTGGTGTTTGGCCAACCTTTGGGGGAATGGTAGTGGAGGCCTCTTCTTCCCGGTGACTTGGGATTTTTCTTTTTCTATCACTTTCTCATGAATCTGATGCTCTACCTATTCAGCTACCTTCTCCGTTCCCTGTTTTGCTTCTTTATTTTCAGCAACTGGCTAGATTGTGACTTCTGTCAACCCTATGGATTCGTCCAGTTCAATGGGCAATGGAGTGGATGTCTCAGCCTGTGTGTCAATTTTCTCACTTTCATTCTCAGCATCAAGATCTCTACCTCTTCTCAGAGTTACTGCCATTATCTGCTTTGGGATTTGGTCCTTCGGGTTTGTTTGTGTATCTGCAGGCAATGTCCCTTGAGGACGATTATTAAGAGACATAGCAATCTGACCCACATGTACTTCAATATTTTTGATGGAGGCATCATGTGCATTTATCCTCTCATTTGTTTTAGCATTTGACCCAATTACCTGCTGCATCATAGCTTCCAACCTTGCAAACCCATCGTCATGTCTGCCCCCATGTGGTGGTGGAGGTGGATGATATCCCTGCTGCTGATTGCCAAAATTCTGAGGTCTAGGATATGGAGCCATGTTGTGTGGTGTTTTCATACCTGTTGCATTAAATTGTGGCTGGGGAGGTCTGTACTGCATTGGAGCCTATTGGCCCCAGTTTTGATTACCTTGTCGCTGCCCTCCATAGTTAGCCACATAGTTCGTATCCTCATGCTGATGATGATGTTCTTGGTCAACAGCCCATGGATTACCTATGGGTTGGCTAATGCATGATGTGCATAAACCACCATTGGTAGTATCTACAATGTGCACCTGCTGCTTGACTCCTGATTCTTCCACCTTCTTTGTTAGGATGCTCATTTGTGTCAATAGAGTAGCCATGTTCTCCTCCAAAGTGTTGGATGGATCCAGAGGTACAGAGTGCACCACTGGTGTGATAGGAGCATTCCTGGACGTCCACCCGAAATTTTGAGCCATCTTGTCTAGCTAATTTTGGCCTTCTCTCCAAGTCTTGCTCAGGAAAGCCCCACCTGCTGAAGCGTCTACAATGTTCTTCATGCTGTCTGAAAGCCCCATGTAGAATCTTTGGCCCAACATCTGCTCGGGAATCCCATGATGGGGACACATAACAAGCATACCCTTGAATCTGCCCCAAGTTTCATGTAATGTTTCCATTGGTTTCTGCTTGAAGCTCACGATCTCATCAATTTGTTGAGCTGTCTTGTTAGGAGGATGAAACTTGTTGTGGAATTGTTTAACTAACTCATCCCAAGTTGCAATGGAGTTTATTGGGAGTGAGTTTAGCCATATCTGTGCTGCTCCTGTAACTGAGAATGGAAAAAGTAGTAATCCGATAGCTTCCGGAGTTACATTCGGTTGCCTTTGTGTTTTGCATATTGATAGAAAGTTTTTGAGGTGCTGCTGTGGATCTTCAACCTGAGACCCAGAGAATAATCCCTTATTTTGCAACAAGTGAAGCATGTTGTTGGTAATCTGGAAAGACTCAGCTTGAATTGCTGGCACAACAATGGCAGTTGCCAAATTATCCGCTGTGGGTTGTGCCTAATCGAACAGTGCACCTTCATGTGCCTCCTGTGCATCTTGCATAATTAGCTCGGCTTGCTGGTTTTGATCATTTCATGTCGAAATCTAGTTTGATTGGTTGTTGAGATTGTTGAATTTGTTTGATGGCTTTGTTACGTGCCCGGAAGGTTTGCTCGGGGTCCTGAGAGTCCTTCAATTAGTTCTCCAGTCCTTGCAGATTTTCTAGGCATGCACCCGAATACCCAAATCAACAAACGTCAAAATATTCAATGTAGAGTGTAGAAAGAACCTGAATACACAAGAATCTTGAAGTTCTGTCAATGGCAATTGACAATTCCGTTAATTCCCCGGCAACGGCGCCAAAATTGATTCACGTCCAAGCAACGGTCGTAGTCAATATAACTTGGTCTAGTAAGTCCAAGATCGATCCCATAGAGAATTAACCTACCAATTGCAACTATCACAACCCCCAAAAGTACTTCCGAATCAAGTTCCCAAACTTTGAATATATATTTGTTATGATTTTCGAATAGCTACTTGGTAGTAATTAAAAATGCTTGAAAGAAAGAATTGAATATAGAGTAAAAAGAATATTAGGAGAAGGACTAAGGTATTGATTTCCCCTATTGATGGAATTCCTTATCGTTATGCTCATACAAATTGTTAATATATTCTATTAATCATGAACGCTATATGTATCGTAACCCTCTCCCGAGCAATTACAATAATTTACTAGTGCACTCTCCCGAGCTACCCTAGCTAGCTTTAATTTGAATAGTTCACTTAAGATTGCACCCAAGACTTCGTTATTCCTAACCCCGTCTTTACGCCTAAAGTTATAGATTCCTCCAATAACCTAGGTGTGGTGTTGTTCAACAATAAACCTAAATATGCACTCTTTTCCAAGTTATGCACACTAAATAGGCACAACTAATTGGGGATCCTACCAATTAACTACAACAAGAATGAAGTTGAACAAATAGAAATCTAAGTCACAATTTGTAATCACATAAACGATAAGTTCATCACTCAATAGGTTCCATCAAAACCTTAGAATAGAATTTAGCTACTCATGCTTGAAGAAACAAGAATAATAATTGAAATCATAAAGAAATACTTGATATAAAATAATATAAAGAGTTTGAGAGGAATCTCTCTTACTAAAAATCTTGCCAAAGTAATGAAATAAAGATTACATGCCTCTATGGGGCAAACTAGGACTTTAAATAGAGGTTTTTAGGGCTAAGAACTAAGTTAGAGTACAATTAGGATTACTGTTGCGGCGCCTTCCGCGGTTCGTTCTCGGTCGCGAGCGGACCGCGAACAGGCAAACTTCAGAGGGCTTCATTATTCGCGGTTCATCCGCGGCCGCGAGTGAATCGTGGATGAACAGTCCGTCTGATTCTTCTCTGCTTCTTCAGGCTCTCTTCACTTTAGCTCTTCTTTTGGCCTTTTCATCAACCTAGGACTCCAAAATAGCTCTTTTTAGCATCCAATGTATCACATGTACCTGTAAAACACAAACGAACACTAATCAAAGCATTTTGTCCTCATAAACAACATTAATTCCATAACAAAGTGTGATTATTTGGGGTATAATTATAGTTAAATTCACCTATTATCAATCCACAATGGAGCCCCTCCACTCCAGTGTCGGCAACCCTCGCACCACTAGAGAAACAGTCTTGGGATGGCAATCTAAAACAATATTATATGGAGATAACCAATACATGAGGATAACCTTAAAGTCCACCATATTGAGCAATAGGAGATCTGCTCTAGTCTCAAAACCACAGAAAGTAACCACACAAGACTGGTAGACCCGGCTCACAACCACAGAATCGCCCATAGGAGTGGACACATGAATAGGAACACCTAAGGGCCCAAGAGAAATGGCCAGGAAACAAGCAAAAATAGATGATACATATGAATAAGTGGACCCTGGATCAAATAATACCAATGCATCTCTACCACTGACGGAAATAATACATATGATAACGGCATCGGAGGCCAATGCATCTGGCCTAGCCGGGAGAGCGTAGAATCTAGCTGAAGCACCGGCTGTATGGCCTCCACCTGGCCTCCACCTGACTAAGAAGTAGCTGGTTGACCTCTCCCTGTCTGGTCTCCACCTCGGGATCAGCCTCTACCACTCTATCCTCTACCTCTAGATGACTGGGCCGCTGGTGTTGGAGTCATGGGCTGCTGCCCCTACTGTACTGCCTTGCCCCTAAGCCTGGGGTTAGGGGTGGGCATATTTGAGTTTGAATCGAAAAAACCGACCGAACCGATTTTTTTTATTTCGGTTTCGGTTATTCAATTTTTCGATCGATTTTTTTTAAAAAAAATTCAAAATTAAATTTTTCGGTTCGATTGTCGGTTATTGATTTTTTATTTCGGTTAACCGAAAAACCAAAATATTTGTACATGTATTGTTTAAGCAATATATTGACTATATTTAATTAATTATTAGGCCAAGGCCAAAACCCCAAACCCAATTGCTCAAAATTATATCCAAAATCGGCAGCCTTAGCCTTTAAGCCCTTAACCCATTCTTCTAATCCAAAATACCTTAGGTCTTCTGCTCTTCTAGCTTCTACCTCTCGCAGTCGCAGTCTTGCTCTTAGTCTTCTCCCTCTCGGTCTCGGTCTCAGTCTCTCTATCGGCGGCAACTAAGCTTCATCTGGAATAGATCCATTGACAACTTCATATCTAGGGCTCCTTTCTTGTGCCGGTAACAACTAGTTTGGGATTTGACCAGTATTTAGCTTCATCATTATTCCGATTATACCAATTTCTCTTTAATGTTGTTGCATTCAAGAAATTTTTTCATTATTTAATGATTCTGACATGTCGCTTTGGGTTTTGTAAATTTTCTATTTGTTCAATTGTTCTGCTTGTATTGTTGTATTCAATTCTTGTCCAGAATTTTTCTATTTGTTCTTCATGTATTCAATTCTTGTCCAGAATAACCATAGCCTTAGGTATTCAATTTTTATCACATTCTTGAACAATAGTATCGAAAAATTAGAATTATATAAATAAAAAAATAGTCTTGTTCAAACCGACCGAACGCCCACCAAGCAATATTATGGACAAATCAGCTTTGTTGGATGAAATTTTGAAAAAAAAACAAACAAATTTGTCAATCCATTTATTACACAGAAGGAGCCCAATATGAATATGATAATGTTCCAACCGAAAACCGAACCGAAATAAAAAAAACCAAACTGAACCGAACTTATTTCAGTTCGGTTTCGGTTACTATTTTTACAAAACCGAAAACCAAATAACCGAACCGAATTTCTTCAACCAGATAGAACTGACCGAACGCTCACCCCTACCTGGGTAGTATCTCCTCCTGTGGCCTGGGTCACCACACTCAAAACAACATGGTGCGGCAGCCTGCTGCCCTGATGACTGTCCCTGATGGCTCATAGATTTGGGAGGAGCCTCAATAGCCGGTGGACGATATGAAGTCTCCAGTGTAGCACTGAAGTAGGGGCCAGAAGAACCTAAGGACCTGAATACCCACTGGTGACTGGAGGGCGATAGGAACTTTCTGGCATGGCACTGAAATAGGGGCGTGCTGGAGCCCCCCGGGCGGGAGGTGGTGGTGCTGACGATGGGGTCCTACTGGGCTGAACCCTCTTATACTGACCTTTGCCCCTAGTTGGGGCACCTCTGAACTCTCCAAGGAATCTAGCTCTCTTGTCCTGATGTATCTGCTCCCTACCCCTCTGACAGTAACCCTCAATCAGGCGAGAAATCTCAACCACAAGCTGATACTCTATACCCATTTTCACCTCTCAGGCCATACCTGATTGAATACTGGGCTGCAATCCGGCAACAAACCTCTACACTCTCTCTGCATCTATCGAAAGTATCATGAGTGAATGGTGGGATAACTCAGGAAACCTCACATCGTAGTCGGTCACAGACATCTGACCCCGCTCAAGGTGCTCAAACTAATACCGCACCTCTTCCCTCTCAAAGGGTAGAATATACTTGTCCAAGAATAACAGTACAAACTGACCCCAAGTGATGGGAGGTAACCGGCAAGCCTGTAAGGAATATAGGACTGCCACCATCTGCGAGCCCTTCCCTCAAGCTAAAAAGTAGTGAAGTCAACTCCACGTGACTCCAATATTCTCGTAGCGTGCAGTCTGTCCCTACACCTATCGATGAAATCTAGAGCACCCTCATGACGCTCGCCTCCGAAGACTGGGAGCTGAAGTCTGGTACATCTGTCTAGTAACTTCTGCGGATCAAACTCCATAACTGGCCTAGGCTGGGGTACCACTGCAGCAACTGGCTGAACCCCCTCTGCGGGTTGGGCACCCGGAGTTTGATATACTGCAGCTGCATGAACTGGAGCCTGAGCAGTAGGGGTCTGTGCTCCCCTTCCTACCTGCGAAGCTGCTAGGTCGGCTGGAAATAAACCAGCCTGAGTCATGGTGTCCATGAACCAAAGCTACGGCCCATGACCTCTTGAAATCCCGCTGTAGTCATGAGTGCGTGCCAGAACCTGGTGTCAAAGCTACGATCAACTAGTATAATATACATAAAATTAATAATATTCTATCCTAATGTCCAAATCAAGATAGACAGAAATAACAAAAATATAAGAAAGACTTATTCGACTGCGGATCGGCAAGAAGGGAGTGCAACTCACCGTAGAAGTCTCGAAAGCACTCACTGATATGCACCAGAATGGTGTCTAGATCCACCTGCCTCAAACCCTATACATTTAAGTACCTAAGTGTAGCACGAGTACACAAACAATATGTACTCGGTAAGTATCCCGTTTAATCTCGAAGAAGTAGAGACGAGAGGTCGACTCTATACTTACTAAGGTCAATTAATATATATATATATATATATATATATATAAAATCAAATATGAAATTTACAAGTAACAACAGATTATAGCATGTGGTATATGTCAAGAATTTGTACAACATCAATTTTATAATTTATCATGTGAGATGATGGATATACAAAACATGTATAATGTAACGACCCGACCCGTTATTACGGGAGTTATTGCCACATTTTCTTTATTTTATACCTTAATATGCTAATTTATATGTGTTTGGGAAGTTAGAAGCAAATAAGAGGGAATTTAGATAGAAATGAGGCCATAAACCTCTTTATGAGAAGAATAGTTTGGAAAAGTCAACCGAATATTGACCGATGAGTTAGAAAGTTCAGAATGGAATTCTGATGATTCGACTAGTTTCGGGGGATCATTTATGACTTAGGAGAGCAATCGAAATCGAATTCGAAGGTCCGGTGTAGTTTTAGGGTTGAATTGGCTAAGGTTGAATTTTGGCAAAATCCGAACGGTAGGTAAGATTTTGATCCGGCGCTCGGAATGAAATTCCGAGAGTTGCAGTAGCTCCGTTAGGTAATTTTGGATGTGCGTGCAAAATTTCATGTCATTCGGAGGTGTTTAGGTCGGGTTTTAGATCGAATGTTAGTTTCGGAAGTTTTAAAGAAACTTATGCTTGAATCCGTGTGAAATTGGTGATTTTGATGTTTATGATGGTGTGTTTATGTTACAAGCAAGTTTGAATGAGGTAATGTGATGTATTTCTTCTTTTGGTTGAGGTTCCGGGGGTCTCGTGATGATTTCGAATGCCCAACGGGCAAGTTTTGAACATGTTAATGCAGCTGAAAATTACAGACAGTTTTTGTTCTATGCGATCCAATACATAGGTTTGCGATCGCATAGAAGGATCTAAAGGGGGCGAAAATTTACTCTATGCGATCGCGTGAAAGGGAGTGCAATCGCATAGTTTGATGAAAGTGTGCAGTATGATCGCGTAAGGGTTGATTCGATCGCGTAGTGCAATCGGGCAAAGCTATGCGATCGCATGGCTAGTCCTGCAATCGCAGAGAAGGAAATTTTGGACCTGGAAAATTTGCTCTATGCGATCGCAAGAGAGGCATTGCGATCGCATAGAAGGAGGCGTCTGAGCAGAATAGTTTTAATTAATTTCAGACGCGACCCTAATTATATTTTCACTATTATTACTTCGTCTAGCGAGGGTTTTGGGAGCTTTGAAGAGAGAAATCAACGGGTAATCGTTGGAGGTAAGTTTCTTGACTAAAAAACACTATTATATGCTAGAATTAACATCAAAACTCATGAAATTGTGAAGAACTAGGGCCTAGATTATGAAAATGAATTTTTGACTTTTGAAAGGCCATTCGAACTCCAACTTTGATAAATTTTATATGCACGGACTCGTGGCGAGACGAGGAATCCGTTGGTATGATTTTAGGAATTTTTTGAGAAATGGGCTGAGGGCCCGGGTTTTACCAACTTGGTGCATTATTGTGTATTTCAAGAAAATTAGATTGGGTTATGTTTCTTTGACCCATATTGATATAATTGATGTGGTTTTGACTAGATTCGATGCACGAGGCGGCAAATTCAAAGAGAAAAGTCATCGCGGACGAGTCCACAGCCGGCTAGAGATGAGTAGTTAGTGTATATGGTAGCACGAGGGTTCGAAACCATGGCTTAGCACATTGTGATGCTAGTAGGGCATGGATCGCACCCCGTGGCAGGTGCGAGTTTGATTATGACTGGGGATTGAGACTTGGTCCATCCCGGATATGAATAACATGATATATGTGGTTGAAACACACACTGTGTTAGATATATTTGTGGGCTGTAAGCCATGTTTGGGGCCTTGTGCCGACTTATAGTATCCCTAGGGGATAGATATAAATGTGATAGCTTGATTTGCTTAATCACTGATCTCAGTCCTGGTTTGAAATCACCATGTTGAAATGCTAAGTCACCGTTCTTGGAAAATTAAATAAAAATTAAATTATTGTCATTATTAATGAACTGGAACCTAGAGATAAATAATTTGACTGTTGTGTGACTCACATGCATGTTGTGGACTTATGATAGATCAGGCTGCATGCCGCAGCAGGTGATATGAGAATCGGGATGCGCCACACAGATGATATATTGCGCCTGGACTGTAGGAGCCCCTCCGGAATCTGTACACACCCCTAGTGAGCGTCGTCGATGTTAAATGGATTAGGATACGCGCCGTAGCGGTCATGTGCATTGCATTGCATTGTTATTTGTTGAATTATCTGTGTTAATTGTAATATACTGTTATTGCTAGTTCGTAGGAGGAATCATGCTGTAGTTTATCTTTACTCTGTGGTATTCTGCGGATTTCCTGCTTTCAGCTATTAATCTATACTTTTTACTCACTGAGTACTTAGTACTCACCCCTACTCCCTACACCTTTATGTGCAGATTCGGGTACACAAGAGGGATAGACGAGCACTCCGACTTCTATAGAGTCATTTCGAGTTGCTGAGGTAGCTGCCGACGTTCGCAGAACCTAGCTTCTCATTCCATTCGGTTATAATTATATGTTTTAGATTTGAGTATTTCATTCAGTATTCTCTATTACTATTCGGTTTTGTTTAGAGGCTCTAGACTCGTGACCCCAGATCTTTGGGAGTGTTATTTCCTTTTTCGTTTCTCAGTATATTATTCATATTATTATTATTGGAGTTTCTGTTGACTCATATATTCTTCTTGAGTTGTCCATTTGGGACTGATATTTGATTGTGAAAAACAACCGTTGGTCTGGATGGCCTAGCTTTAGTGTTGGGCGTCATCACGACCGGAATTGGGTCGTGACAAGTTGGTATCAGAGCCTAGGTTACTAGGACTCGCAAGTCATGAGCCGGTTTAGTACGCTTTCGCTGGTCGGTACGTAGACGTCCGTATCTATCCTCGAAAGGCTACAGATCTTTAGGAAACACTTCACTTTCTTGGATTCATATCGTGCGGTTTGTGTTATCGTAAAACTAAAATTTTCCAAATTCTACTCTCTCGCAGATGGCGAGAACACGTGCTAGCGGACGTGGCGGATGACCACCAGTGGCATCTAAAGGCTGTGGTCGTGGCTGAGGTAGGGCAACAATTCCAGCACCTATTGACCCACCAGGTGACCAGACTCAGGGTCAGATCCCAGCGCTAGCGGCCCAGGTTCAGGATCAGGTCCCAGCTGCAAGCATCCCAGCAGCTCAGGTTCAGGCACCGACAGTTTCTATTGAGATACCGGGTCTTCAGGAGACTTTGGCCCAGATTTTATCAGTATGCACTAGCTTAGCTCAGGTGGTTATAGCCGCTACTGCAGCGGCTTCTTCACAGGCAGTGGGAGGGAATCAGACCCCGTGGCTCGCACGCCCGAGCTGGTAGTTTAGGGTATACAGGCACCTGAGGCAGCTCTAACTCAGCCGGTTGCACCCGTTGCACCAGCCCCAGCTCATGCGGTTCCATCTATGCCTAATGATGAGCAGCGTCAGTTGGAGAGGTTTGAGAGGCTACAACCCCCGACATTCAGTGGTGTTGAGGGCGAGGACGCCCAGGGTTTTCTGGATAAGTGCCAGCGTATGCTCCGTACTGTGGGTATTCGGGAGTCCAGCGGTGTTGCTTTCACTACCTTCCAGTTCACAGGACCAGCATTTCAGTGGTGGAAGGATTTTGAGAGGCGCAGGCTTGCTGGGGCAGCGCCCCTCACTTGGCAGCGGTTCTCCACGGTATTTTTGGAGAAGTATGTGCCACAGTCTCAGAGAGAGGAGTTGCGTCGTCAGTTCGAGTGGCTGAAGCAGGGAGATATGTTGGTGACTCAGTACGAGTTGAGATTTACACAGCTAGCCCGTCATGCCATGTGGATGATTCCGACGGATCGAGAGAGGATCGGGAGATTTATAGATGATCTCATCTATCCTATCCGTATATTGATGACTAAATAGAGGGCTTCAATAGTTACCTTTGAGGAGGTGGTTGATGCGGCTTGTCAGATTGAGACAGATCGTCGCCGAGAGCATGAGGAGAGGGAGGCTAAGAGGTCTCGTGGTACTGGTAGTTACAGTGGTGCTCCATCTAGGGGCCAGTCTCAGCACAGCAGAGGTTGTTCTTTCAGATCTCCTCAGTCAGGTCGTGCAGAGTCCAGTGGAGCTTCGTCAGACCGAGGGCAATCAGGGTCAGCAGGGTCGTCAACAGAGCCAGCCTGCACTAAGCGCCCTTCCAACTCAGAGCTCTGCTCCTGCTCCTTCAGTTCAGGGTTCATCTATAGCGAGGGGTCCTCAGCAGTCCCTTTCTCCAGCTTCGGGCCGTTGCTTTGAGTGTGGTGAGTTTGGACATATCAGGAGAGAGTGTCCCCAGTTGCTTCGTAAGTGGTCTCAGTAGGGGGACCAACCCTCGTCTTCTGCTCCTGTTTCTTTAGCACCATCATAGTCAGCTAGGAGTGGTGGTCAGGTAGCCAGAGGTCGCCCTAGGGGTGAGGATCGTGCCAGAGGTCAGGCTCATTTTATGCTCTTCCGGATAGGAGGGACGCTAATGCATCAGATACAGTCATTACATGTATTATTTCAGTTTTCCACAGGGATGCTTCTGTCTTATTTGATTTCGGATCCACCTATTCTTATGTTTCTTCATATTTTGCACATTATTTGGGTATGACCCGTGCTGTTCTTGCCTTGCCGGTGCATGTGTCTACCCCGGTGGGTGACATAGTTATTATGGATCAGGTACATCGATCCTCTCTTGTTATTATTAGGGGTCTGGAGACCCGAGTTGACTTATTACTATTGGGCATGGTGGATTTCGACGTGATTCTAGGCATGGATTGGTTATCTCCTTACCATGCAATTCTGGACTGTCATGCCAAGACAGTCACATTATCTATTCCAGGTAATCCGAGGATCGAGTGGCGTGGCGTGACTAATTATGTAACCCGACAAGGTGACTTCCATTATAAAAACCCAACGAATGATTGGGAATGGTTGTTTATCTTATTTGGCCTTCATTAGAGATGTTGAGGCTGAGACACCCACTCTTTATTCGGTCCCCGTTGTGAGGAATTTCTCGGATGTATTTCCCGCAGACCTGCCGGCCATGCCGCCTGACAGGGATATCGATTTCGGTATTGACTTAATACCGGGCGCTCAGCCCATTTCTATTCATCCCTACCGCATGGCGCCAGCTGAGTTAAAAGAGTTGAAAGAACATTTTCAGGAACTCTTAGATAAGGGGTTCATTCGTCCGAGTATGTCACCTTAGGGTGCACCGGTATAATTCGTGAAAAAGAAAGATGGCACCATGAGAATGGGCATTGATTACAGTCAGTTGAACAAGGTGACGGTGAAGAATAAGTACCCATTGCCTCGTATTAAAGTGTTTTATCAGCTCCAGGGAGCAAGTGTATTCTCTAAGATTGACCTTCGATCAGGTTATCACCAGTTGAAGATTAGGGATTCAGACATTATAAAAATAGCTTTCAGAACGAGATATGGTCACTATGAATTTCTAGCGATGTCTTTTGGGCTGACTAATGCCCCAGCCACATTCATGCACTTGATAAACAATGTATTTCGTCCGTACCTTGATTCTTTTGTGATCGTATTTATTGATGATATCCTGGTGTACTCACGCAGCCAGGAGGAGCACGCACATCAGTTGAGGGAGGTATTGCAGAGGTTTAGAGAGGAAAAACTTTATGCAAAATTCTCTAAGTGTGAGTTTTGGCTTGATACTGCGACTTTTTTGGGACATGTAGTGTCCAGTGATGGTATTCGGGTTGACCCACAGAAAGTCGAGGCGGTGCAGAATTGGCCCAGACCTTCCTCAGCTACTGAGATCTGGAGTTTCCTCGGTTTGGCAAGCTATTATCACAATTTTGTTCAGGGTTTTTCATCTATTGCTTTATCTTTGACTAAGTTGACACAGAAGAATACGCCATTTGTGTGGTCTGATGAATGTGAGGAGAGCTTCTAGAAGTTCAAGGCGGCTTTGACCACAGCTCCGGTACTTGTGCTAACATCAGCCTCAGGGTCTTATACGGTGTATTGCGATGCTTCTAGAGTTGGGATCAGTTGTGTATTGATGTAGGAGGGTAGAGTGATTGCATATGCTTCTCGTCAACTAAAGCCCCATGAGAAGAACTACCCTATTTACGACTTAGAGTTAGCTGCCATTGTTCATGCCTTGAAAATTTGGAGGCATTACTTGTATGGTGTATCTTGTGATGTATATACAGACCACCGCAACCTTCAGTATTTGTTTAAGCAGAAAGAACTCATTTTGAGGCACCAGAGATGGCTTGAATTTCTTAAAGACTATGATATTACCATTTTGTACCATCCCGGGAAGGCCGATGTAGTGGTCGATGCCTTAAGCCGGAAGGCTATTTGTATGGGCAGTTTGGCGTACATTCCAGTTGGGGAGAGACCCCTTTCAGTTGATGTTCAGAAGTTAGCTAATCAGATTGTGAAGCTGGATATTTTTGAGCCAGGTCAGGTGATGGCTTGCGTGGTATCTCGATCTTCCTTATATGACCGTATTCGAGAGCGTCAGTATCATGATCCACACTTGCTTGTCCTCAATGACAGAGTTCAGCATGATGATGCTAGAGATGTCACTATTAATAGTGATGGTGTGTTGCGGATGCAGGGCCGGATATACGTGCCCAATGTTGATGGCCTTGGTGAGTTGATATTGGAGGAGGCCCACAGCTTGCGGTATTCTATTCATCCAGGTGCCGCAAAGATGTATCAGGATCTGAGACCGCATTACTGGCGGAGAAAGATGAAGAAAGATATTGTGAATCATGTAGCACGGTGCCTAAACTGTCAGCAGGTCAAGCATGAGCATCAGAGGCCTGGTGGTGTGTTCCAGCGTATTGATATTCCCGAGTGGAAGTGAGAAAGGATCATTATGGACTTTGTTAGTGGACTCCCTCAGACAGCGAGGAAGTTTGACTCAGTTTGGGTGATTGTGGATAGGCTGACCAAGTCAGCCCATTTCATTTCTTTGTGTACTACATACTCCTCAGCGCGGTTAGCAGAGATATTTATCCGTGAGATTGTGAGATTGCACGGAGTTCCCATTTCTATCATATCAGATAGAGGTACCCAGTTCACTTCTCAGTTCTGGAAGTCATTTCCACTAGTACAAAAAGGGGCTTTAACGGCACTAAAAAATGCCTTTAGCGGCAATAACAATAACCGTTGTATCCTTTACCATCTAATGGTATTTAGCTGGCAATGCGGGGGTCGGCAAAGCCTTTGGCGGCCATTCTCATAAAAGCTGGTAAAGGGTGTAGTTTACTGCCGCTAAAAATTGTTAGTTTTACCGGCAATTATTTGCGGCAATTATTTTGGCCGGTAAACTAAATCCATAATAAACTAACTATGCTTTTTTAGTGTCAATTTTTATGGCAGGTAAATTCAATTAAATTGCCGCTAAAAGTTAGTGGTTTTAATGACAAATTTGTGTGGCAATTAGATGATCGTTGTAATCTTTCTGTAGATATCTTATTTTGATCTTTTAAAGTCTATTTTAATGGCATGTAAATTCAACTAAATGACACTAAAAGGAATACCTCTTGGTGGAAACAAAGGTAAGCAAATGCTAGAAAATATATTATTATGAATTCATAAAACAGAATATATCTGATTTAATCTAAACAATCTAAGAAAGTATTAATCCAAAATATTAATGTCACAATATTTAAATTAAACTTATATTGATTGAACCGATATAACTAGTCCTATCAAATAATGTCTTCGGATAATTTTGACAACTCTTTATCGTATTGCAATCTTCCACATGCAAAACAAATGACCTGAAAAAAGAAAAATTAATGTGTCAAAACATGGAAAGTAATGTATAGAACAACATGGGTCTACACATCTAAATAAGTTGTGAGTTCTCAAAACAATGTAAACAATAAGGCTGCATGCGAACTAGGGTGCCTAATTCATCATGGTTGAAGATATTGAAGTGTAGTTTCTAATAAGACAAATCGTTTTTAAGTTCAGGCTACCAACATCAAGTTATAGTATTGGAATAAAATAAAAATATTTTGTCTATGAATGAATAAAGGATGACAAAAGGAAGATAAAAGAGTTGCCTAATGTGGCAAACGAAACTTGTAGTATTGGAATACAACTTAGATGTAATATTGTGAAAGTAAAGAGCTAACATCTGACAAGAATTCAAGATGCTACTAGTTCATATAAATAATAATTGTCTGCCATAGATTTACATGTTCAGTTGGTTATATACTATTGAAGTGAACAATGTGAGTGTTGTTAATCTCATCTTTTTGATATAGTTTGTACACTTTAATCTTATAAGTATGGAAAATGAGTGCACTAACAAGAGGAAGAAGACTATTGTATTCAGTTAGACATGGAAAACGAGAGTTTTTGGCTAAAAACATTCTCAAAAGTATGACCCAAACCAAAGGTATATCCTCCTATTATTATAGTAGACAACAAACATCCCTTAACTAATTTCAAGGTTGCAACAAATCAACCTTATATTTTTTTGCCTAGAAACTAACAACATAACTTGTCAAAAAGAAGAAACTTAAAGTAGTATAGGAAAATTGGAAGAGAAATCTGAAACCTTTGATAACTTAACCGATTCTACGAATAATAAACCCATAGAACTTGAAGGATTAACTGCAAAAGAAATCTTACACCTGCATATGTAGACTTCTTGTCTAATGATCTATCATATTTGCGCCTCGCACGAGTTAATATGTTGATATCTACATAATTAGCCTCAATCTAGCAAGACTCTGATACAATTAACTTGATGTAAGATATTAGTCATGAATCAATGAGTCGAAAAATTTACAAATGAATACCTTTACATATCACGATTGAAATATTTTCTTACATAAATGTACTTCATGTGGACCATAAAACACCACCATGTCCATCCCATGCATCATTCAGCCCCCTATAGTACACAAATATGTAACCATTTGGAGTATTTTTTTTTATTTGGATGACAAAATATACCATCAAAATCAAGTACAACACTAAGATCCAATTTATCACACTATAAAAGAATGCACCTAAAAATTGGATTTAAGTTTTAACAACCAACCATCTAATGTCAATCCTGTATCTATCAGCTTGATTTAGTCTAATATTGAGACACGATATAAAATAGGTATTAAGTAAAATACTATTCATTTACCAGTGAATAAACTCATTATCATAAATAGAACGTGTTGGAAAAATTGGATGAATTGTGGAGAATAAAAGGTTTAGCTTGAGGCGTGTCAAAGACACTGTCTTTAAGGATATTTCGCCCACACCAAGATGAATAATATTAGGCGGATCCCCCAGGATTCAACAAGCTCTTCTAGTATAACTAGGAGCAGAAACAACAAAGATATATAAGAAGAAAATCCAGCACAAAGGAAAGAAGAAGAAAAGTATTTTCTGTTATTTTTCACCTCACTTGAACACAAGCTGATAGGTTTATATATAAACCAAAGACATATATCTGAACGTTGAGAATCATTAAGAATTAAATACCAAGAATTCAATAAGAAAACCGATGCCTAAGACTTTGAAAACGTATTACTGTGAATATGGGCAAAGAATTAAAGAAAATAGGAACGTGTAATGATTACTCTTTTCAAAACTTCAAGGAAATCATTATTACACTTAATATTAGCAAATGGACAAACCTTTTGTCAATATCAAGAATACAAAAAATGTAACTGAAGTCAATACACATTCAATGCTCATAAACATTGAGATATTAAATATTAAAATATTTATTCTTTTTGAGATATTAAAATATTGTATTTTTTAGCAATCCCTCACATAGCTCAAAAAGAATATCATAATGAAAAAAATTTTGCTGGGTTTCACAAATGAGCATAATGCGTCGAATCTGGTGTCTCTTGGACTATGAACCAGACCTAGATAAAATAAGATTAAACTTACAGAACAAATGGTGAAGTTCAAAACTTCTATGAACCAAGAATTCTTTTGTAAGTTTAGGGTCTTATATATCACATTATACTCCCACGCACTTTGTTGTTTGTCGCGATTTTGCGCTAATAGGCCATGCGCGCGCATGGTTTTCATGAGTGCTCTAGAAATTTTGCCACAAATTTCATAGGAGCGGCCCCACTCCACACTCATATAGGTCCATCCATCAAGTGTATTCTGCAGCACAATACACCACCTATAAAGGCTATGGATTATTATATTAAGAGTTTAATAACTCAGCCTCTCATTCCTTGCAGTCTTGCACTATATACACACAGACACCATAGGAAAGGATATAGTTTAATAGTGCACATTTGATCAACTAATGACTTGTTATTACCCATATGAACCTACTTCATGGGATATCCAATCACATAGGTTGGGTTACCATCATAGTTGATATAACTCAAATTGGCAAAAGTCTCATTCCCCTCGATATTTCAGATATTAATTTTCTTCCCAAAGGTTTAGTGAGAGGATCGGCCAAATTCACTTCTGACTTCACATAATCTATGGAAATAATTTCATCTTTCAGCAGCTGCTTTATCACATTATGTCTCAACTGGATATGTCTACTCTTCCCATTAAAGGATTTATTTTTGGCAATGGCTATTGCAGCTTGGCAATCACAATGCATCGACACAGAAGGTGTCGGTTTTATTCCTAGCGGAATACTCGCCAAAAGGTTCTTTAACCACTCGGCCTCATTGCCAGATAATTCCAATGCCACAAACTCAGATTCCATGGTAGATCTAGCTATTATAGTTTGTTTAGCTGATTTCCATGCCACAGCACCCCCACCGAGGGTGAACACATAACCATTAGTGGATTTTGTCTCATCTGAATCAGAGATCCAGTTAGCATCACTGTATCCTTCTAGTACAGTGAGAAATCCACTATATTTAATACCATAGTTCATGGTACCTCTCAAATATTTCATTATTCTTACTAATGTATTCCAATGATCATGACTCGAGTTTTGAGTATATCTACTCAATCTACACACAGCATATGCAATATCAAGTCTAGTAAAATTCATCAAATGCATTAGACTACCAATAACTTGAGCATATTTATTTTGATCTACAACATCTCCCTTATTCTTTTTTAATTGACTACTAGCATCATAAGGAGTGCTTACATGTACCACATCAAAATTATCAAATTTTTTATGTATTCTTTCTACATAATGTTCTTGAGTCAACATCAAACTATTGCCATCTCTTATAATTTTCATGCCTAAAATGACACTAGCTTCTCCCATGTTTTTCATTTCAAAGTTAGAAGACAAGAAAAATTTGGTTTTATGTACCAAATCAAGACTAGAACTAAAAATAAGCATGTCATCTACATAAAGGCAAATAATAACACATGTACCATCCACACATTTTGTATAAACACATTTATCTACTTCAATTGATGAAAACTCCTCATTAATCAATATTTGATCAAATTTTTCATGCCATTGTTTAGGCGCTTGTTTTAGACCATACAAAGATTTTAGCAATTTACATACTCTATTTTCTTGACCAGACACTACACAACCCTCTGGTTGCTCCATGTAAATTTCCTCCTCCAAATCACCATTTAAAAAAGCAGTTTTAACATCCATTTGGTGAATATAAAGCTTATAATAGAAGTCAAGGCAAGTAAAACACGAATTGAGGAAATTCTAGTTACATGAGCATAAGTATCAAAATAATCAATATTTTGCTTTTGGGTAAAACCTTTTGCAACAAGTCTAGCTTTGTATTTATCAATGGAACCATCCGGATTAAGTTTCTTCTTAAATATCCATTTACAACCAATGGGTTTAGCTCCCATAGGTAAATTAACTAAAATCCAAGTTTTATTTTGTAAAATTGAATTTAATTCTACATCAATAGCTTCTTTCCAAAATGATGCATCAGAAGAAGAAATAGCTTCAGAATATGTTAAAGGATCATTATCCATAAGATAAATATAAAAATCATTACCAAAAGATTTTTCTTTCCTTGGTCTTTTGCTTCTTCTTAAATCCTCACTTTCAAAATTATTTTGAATAATTGGAACATGTGAAATATTATCACTTGGAATAACAAGAGCATCATTATTTTCCTCAAATTTTAAAGGAAAAATATTTTCAAAAAATTCAGCATTTTTTGTTTCAACAATAGTATTATTTTCAAGTACATCACTTTTAACTACTAAAAATCTATATGCTGCACTGCTTTCAGCATACCCAATAAACATACAGTCAGATATTTTAGATCCTATTTTTCTTTTCTTAGGATCAGGCAACATAACTTTAGCAAGGCACCCTCACACTTTCAAATATTTCAAATTAGGTGGATACCCTTTCCATAACTCATAAGGAGTTATACCGGTTTTCTTATAAGGAATTCTATTTTGTAAATGACAAGCGCAGATAAAATAGTTTCACCCCAAAGATTATTTGGAGCACCAGAACTAACAAGCATGCTATTCATCATTTCCTTTAAAGTCCTATTTTTCCTTTCCACTACACCATTTGATTGTGGAGAATATGGCGGAGTTATCTCGTGAATTATGCCTTCTTTCTCACAATAATCATTCAGTAAAATAAATTCACCACCTCTATCGGATCTAACTCTTTTGATTTTCTTATCCAATTGATTTTCTACTTCATCTTTATAAATTAAAAACTTATCAAAAGCTTCATCTTTATTTCTCAACAAATAAACTTTTGTATATCTAGAAAAATCGTCTATAAAAGTCACATAATATTTTTTCCCTCCTCTAGTCATAGTTTGTTTCAAGTCTTCTAAATCAGTATGTATTAAACTTAACAATTCAGATTCTCTAAATATTAAAGCACACGATTTCTTAGTTTGTTTAGCTTCTGCACAAACTTCACACTTATCAATATTCAAAAAATTAATATTTGAAATAAGACTTTTAGAATGCATTTTTTTTTAATATAAGACAAACTAACATGTCCTAATCTAGCATGCCATAAATTAAAAGAATCAACCAAAAAAGCAGAATTACTAGTATTTTCATTGATAACATTGAGTACAAACAAGCCATGGTTATAATATCCCTTGCCAACAAAATTATTATTCTTGGTCAACACGACCTTATCAGATTCAAAAACAACCTTCACCCCCACTTTTCCTAATAATTCCACAGAGACCAAATTGGCTCGAATACTAGGAACATGCAACACATCATTCAATGCCAAGGTTTTGCCAGATGTGAGTTTGAGAAGAACTTTGCCTTTTCCAAGAACTTGAGTAGTTCTTGAATCACCAAAATAGACAACTTCTTCTCCCTCCTCAACTTGGGTGTAAGACACAAAGTCTTTTTTGTTAGCACATATGTGCCTAGTGGCACCAGAATCTAACACCCAATCTTTCACATTGGCCACAAGGTTCACTTGGGAAACAACCGCAACAATTATACCATCCACTTTGGCTTCAGTCATATTTACTTTAGCCTTAGTGGGATTGTCATTCCCAACTCTTTTCCGGCATTGAGCAACATAGTGGCTAGGTCGATTGTTAGTTTTGGGCTTATAACCATTTCTTTTATCATACCTGTTACTCGATTTTTTCCGACAGTTGTTGTCCTCCACAAGGCTGCTTCTAGTAACAACTTCTTCTCCTTTGTCAACAACAGCGTACTTCCGGTAAAATTTATCTCCACCAAAAACAGCAACATTAGCAACATTATTCTCCATAATAACTACGTGGAAATATCCTTAAGATTGTTGGAAAAATTGGATAAATTGTGGAGAATAAAAGGTTTAGCTTGAGGCGTGTCAAAGACACTGTCCTTAAAGATATTTCGCCCACACCAAGATGAATAATATTAGGCAGATCCCCCAGGAATCAACAAGCTCTTCTAGTATAACTAGGAGCAGAAACAACAAAGATATATAAGAAGAAAACCCAGCACAAAAGAAAGAAGAAGAAAAGTATTTTCTGTTATTTTTCACCTCACTTGAACACAAGCTGATAGGTTTATATATAAACCAAAGACATATATCTTAACATTGAGAATCATTAAGAATTAAATGCCATAATTCAATAAGAAAACCGATGCCTAAGACTTTGAAAACGTATTAATGTGAATATGGGCAAAGAATTAAAGAAAATAGGAACGTGTAATGATTACTCTTTTCAAACCTTCAAGGAAATCATTATTACACTTAATATTAGCAAATGGACAAACCTTTTGTTAATATGAAAAATACAAAAAACCTAACTGAAGTCAATACCCATTCAATGCTCATAAACATTGAGATATTAAATATTAAAATATTCATTCTTTTGAGATATTAAAATATTGTATTTTTTAGCACAACGTACCTTAATGCTTGGGAACATGCATAAATTTTTGCACCGTTAAACAAGTGAATGCTTCATCGGGTGTAAGTATTCCCTAATAAGTTTTCCACTTGTTTGTTTTCTTCTATATGGAACTCAAGAATAGCAATTGTCTTTCCTAGTAGTGGGTTCCGATTATCTATTAGTAATTTAGGGTCACGAAACAATGATTATATAGTCTGTACCTAAAATAATGAGTTGCTTAGTGGAGGAAGAAGACTTGTAACTACAACACTATAACAACTATTGCAACTGTGTAACTTAAAGAATAAGAATTCATTAAATTAAAGAACATATGGTTTGGAGATCTAGTTAAACACGGAGACGAATACAAAATAAGAATATGCTAACTTCTACGTATACCTCCTGCGTTGTTAATATGATTATGACAATAAAATTACACTACATGTTATTAACTAAACAGAGAAGTAGTGCTATCTAGAAGTTGTATCCACTTTACAACATAGGACAAGGACCTGTTGAGATATACCACAGGAACATGAAATAGCAAAAAGTAAACAACTGTGCAACTATGTGTTGCATATTAATAATTCAGATCTAGTGCACAAGAAAACCCTCATTTTTAGGAGTTCATGATCTTCAGTTGCTGATTATGATATGTCATCCCATCCACATGGTTACAACAATGTACATCAGTAACATTGAGTTCTTTGTGTTGGCAATAAAGCTTTCATGTTTAATAAAAGTAAAAGCTTATTTATTGTGAAAACATATCCAGAACTGTAAGGTAGTGCAAAACTTAATATAATCAAATAGTTATACAGCATTCTAACTTTGACTCTAGTGATTCTAAAACTTTATTCGCCTAACTCTAAAAACTTTAAAGTTACCACCTTTGTCGATCACCAAAAAATAGGAAAATAGCATAACTAGATAGAATCTAAGGCAAAAAAAAATATTAACATAAATACTTTCTAGTAAGCTAAAATATAAAGATTGTCTACACCTTTATTGCACCAATCAGTTTCCTATCTTGTTCTCATTTTCTCCATTTTTTGCCTCTAAACCAAAGTTTACCCTTCTGTTTATGCTATAGTCCTTATATCTTCTTAGTTCTCACTATATATTTTTCTCATGAGCCATGTGGTTTATTGATGTAATTTCTTATTATAGATTCAATTCAAAATTTATTCTCTACTTAGGATAAAATCTTCATATTCAAATAAAAACATTGATGAACAATAACAACATTACTTAACAATTTAATTTACCTAGAGATACTTATATTGTTCTTCGAAATTTAACTTGTAAATCGAATCTTAATCTAACTCATAAAGAAAGAACTAAAACTAATATGAATATTTGAAAATGATATCTCATCTTTCAAAGATTTAAAGAACCTTGTTAAATAACATATCCATAATATAAATATTACTGTTGAAATAACATTATGTCTGTTTTGGCATTTTATCAAACACCAAATAGGCCTTTTGAATTCATCCTCTAGAATAAACACCTCAAGCATATAATATTAAAATATGAATCAAGAACCGAACCATAAGCAATATAGAGAAAACAAATGAAGCAAAACTAAACACAATCTCCTATGATTACAAAACGAGTACCAAAAAGCGTTAAACTAAACAAAATCAAACTAACACATATTATTGTAAATTTGAAAAAAGAAAATAAAAAAGAGACTTTACTTACTCCAATTCTATGATAGACATAGGGACAGATGGGACCGAAGAAAGAGACAACAACAAGAAGCATGAGAAAATCAGATACCTATTCACCCATAAGAGAAATTAAAAAAATATGTAAATCAGAGAAAAATCGATCAATGTACACAAAACTTTATCCTGAATTGATGTCCAGTCAACCATGACCTTCACATCGGAGTTTCTGTAGATAACTTAATATTTAAATTCATGAAAATTTGAAAGGGTAATAAAAGAAACAAATGAGAAATGAATAGTAAAATAGAAAGCAATTCTACGGCGGGATTAGCAAGAGAGGGAAATGAAAATAAATAGAGCTAACTTTTAGAGGGAAGGAAAAATAAAATTTTGCTCGTTTGCTACATTTTTGCTAACTCCCGATAAAGATGGACCTTTTCATTATATTTGCCGGGTAAATTTTGATCTTAAGATATAAATTAGTGACAAATAGTTTATTGCCACTAAATAATTATCGCTAAAAGCTTTTTTTGTTGTAGTGTTCAGCGAGAATTAGGTTCACAGGTAGAGATGAGCACAACATTTTATCCACAGACGGATGGGCAGTCCGAGCGTACAATTCAGAAACTGGAGGACATGTTGCGTGCTCGTGTCATTGATTTCGGTGGTTCATGGGCTGATTACTTGCCTCTTGCAGAGTTTGCTTATAATAATAGCTATCAGTCCATCATTGAGATGGCACCGTATGAAGCTTTATATGGGAGGCGGTGTAGGTCTCCAGTCGGTCGGTTTGACCCCGGCGAGGCTAGATTGTTGGGGACAGAGTTAGTTCAGGATGCCTTGGACAAGGTGAATGTGATACAGGAGAGACTTCGTACAACTCAGTCTTGTCAGAAGAGTTACACGAACCAGAAGGTCGGATATGTGTCTTATTCAGTAGGTGAGAAGGTGTTGCTAAAGGTTTCGCCTATGAAGGGCGTTATGAGGTTTGGAAAGAAAGGAAAGTTGAGCCCAAGGTTCATTAGACTTTTTGAGGTTCTTAGGAAAGTTGGGGAGGTGGCCTATATGCTTTCCTTGCCACCCAGCTTGTCGAGAGTTCACCCGGTGTTCCATGTATCTATGCTTCGGAAGTACGTTGGAGACCCGTCACATGTGTTAGACTTCAGCACGATACAGTTGGATGAGGACTTGACCTATGATGTGGAGTCGGTAGCCATTTTGGGTCGACAGGTTCGTAAGCTGAGATCCAAAGACATAGCTTCAGTGAAAGTGCAGTGGAGAGGTCATCCCGTGGAGGAAGAAACTTGGAAGACCAAACAGGAGATGTGGAGCAGATATCCACACTTATTTGAGACTCCAGGTATCTTTCCTAACCCGCTCGCGGACGAGCGCTTGTTTAAGTTGGGGAGAATGTAACGACCCAACCCGTCGTTATGGAAGTTATCACCCCGTTTTCTTCATTTAATACATTAATATGCTAATTTATATGTGTTTGGGAAGTTAGAAGCAAATCGGAGGGAATTTAGATAGAAATGAGGCCATAAACCTCTTTATGAGAAGAATAGTTTGGAAAAGTCAACCGAATGTTGACCGATGAGTTAGACAGCTCGGAATGGAATTCTGATGATTTGACTAGTTTCGGGGGATCATTTATGACTTAGGAGAGCGATCGGAATCGAATTCGGAGGTCCGGTGTAGTTTTAGGCTTGAATTGGCTAAGGTTGAATTTTGGCGAAATCCGAACGGTAGGTGAGATTTTGATCCTGGGCTCAGAATGAAATTCCGAGAGTTGTAGTAGCTCCGTTAGGTGATTTTGGATATACGTGCAAAATTTCATGTCATTCGGAGGTGTTTAGGTCAGGTTTTATATCGAATGTTAGTTTCGGAAGTTTTAAAGAAACTTAGGCTTGAATCCGTATGAAATTGGTGATTTTGATGTTTACGATGGTGTTTTTATGTTATGAGCAAGTTTGAATGAGGTAATGTGATGTATTTGTGCTTTTGGTTGAGGTCCTAGGGGTCTCGGGATGATTTCTGATGCCCAACGAGCAAGTTTTGAACATGTCAATGCAGCAGAAAATTGCAGACAGTTTTTGTTCTATGCGATCGCATAGATAGGTCTACGATCGCATAGAAGGATCTAAAGGGGGTGGAAATTTACTCTATGTGATCGCATGAAGGGGAGTGCGATCGCATAGTTTGATGAAAGTGTACAGTGCGATCGCGTAAGGGTTGATTCGATCGCGTAGTGCAAGGGGCAAAGCTATGCGATCGCGTGGCTAGTCCTACGATCGCAGAGAAGAAATTTTTGGACCTAGAAAGATTTTCTCTATGCGATCGCAAGAGAGGCACTGCGATCACATAGAAGGAGGCGTCTGAACAGAAAAGTTTTAATTAATTTCATACGCGACCCTAATCATAGTTTCACTATTTTCACTTCGTCTAGAGAGGGTTTTGGGAGCTTTGAAGAGATAAATCAACGGGTAATCATTGAAGGTAAGTTTCTTGACTCAAAAACACGATTATATGCTAGAATTAATATCAAAACTCATGAAATTTGGTAAAAATTGTGAAGAACTTGGGCCTAGATTATGAAAACGAATATTTGACTTTTGAAAGGCCATTCGAACTCCGATTTCGATAAATTTTATATTCACGGACTCGTGGCGAGACAAGGAATCCGTTGGTATGATTTTCGAAATTTTTTGAGAAGCGGGCCCGGGCCCGGCTTTTACCAACTTGGTGCACTATTCCGTATTTCAAGTAAATTAGATTGGGTGATGTTTATTTGACCCATATTGATATAATTGCTATGGTTTTGACTAGATTCGACGCACGAGGCGGTAAATTTAAAGGGAAAAGGCATCGCGGACGAGTCCACGGCCGGCTAGAGGTGAGTAGTTAGTATTTATGGTAGCATGAGGGTTTGAAACCCTGGCTTAGCACATTGTGACGCTTGTAGGGCATGGCTCCCACCCCGTGGCAGGTGCGAGTTTGATTATGACTGGGGATTGAGACTTGGTCCATTCCGGATATGAATAACATGATATATGTGGTTGAAACACACACTGTGTTAGATATATTTGTGGGCTGTAAGCCATGTTAGGGGCCTTGTGCCGACCTATAGTATCCCTAGGGGATAGATATATATGTGATAGCTTGATTTGCTTAATCACTGATCCCAGTCCTGTTTGAAATCACCATGTTGAAATGCTAAGTCACCGTTCTTGGAAAATTAAATAAAAATTAAAGTATTTTCATTATTAATGAACTGGAACCTGGAGATAAATAATTTGAACTATTGTGTGACTCATATGCATGTTGTGGACTGAGGATGGATCGGGCTGCACGCCGCAGCAGGTGATATGAGGATCGAGATGCACGCCGCAGCAGATGATATATTGCGCGTGTGCTGTAGGAGCCCCTCCGGAGTCTGTACACACCCCTAGTGAGAGCCGTCGACGTTAAATGGATCAGGCTACGCGCCGTAGCGGTCATGTACATTGCATTGCATTGTTATCTGTTGAATTATCTGTGTTAGTTGTAATGTAATGTTGTTGCTAGTTCGTAGGAGGAATCAGACTGTAGTTTAGCTTTACTCTGTGGTATTCTGTGGATTTCCTGCTTTCAGCTATTAATATATACTTATTACTCACTGAGTACTTAGTACTTACCCCTACTCCCTATACCTTTGTGTGCAGATTTAGGTACACATGAGGGATAGACGAGCACTCCAGCTTCTACCGGAGTTATTTCGAGTTTCTGAGGTAGCTACCGACTTTCGCAGAACCTAGCTTCTCATTCCATTCAGTTATCATTATATATTTCAGACTTGAGTATTTCATTTAGTATTTTTTATTACTATTCGGTTTTGTTTAGAGGCTCTAGACTCGTGACCCCAGATCTTTGAGAGTGTTATTTCGTTTTTGCACTTCTCAGTATATTATTCATATTATTATTATTGGAGTTTCTGTTGACTTATATATTCTTCTTGAGTTGTCCATTTGGGACTGATATTTGATTGTGAAAAACAACTGTTGGTTTGGCTGGCCTAGCTTTAGTGTTGGGTGCCATCACGACCGAAATTGGGTCATGACATATAAGCTTTTCCACAATTAACATGCGCACATAATACCGAGGCAACGACCCGAACCAGCAGAAATAAAGTGTCCACTTGCCGAGGGTCAACGGCGTGGCTATAGATGCATCTATTTATACCAAGGCGATCGGCCCAATCCACAAATAAGAATGAAATATCATGCTCACATACATGACGCATAAATGGTCAAAAATACCAAATCAAACTCAATTAACTATAGAAATATGCTCATGTCCTCCTCTTTAAGTCTCTAGTACATACTAGGTGTTGATGACAACAATTTAACATGAGGAATATATTTAATAGGCCTGTTGTAGGTCCTATGCTACCAGGAAATTTAACATAGTAGTAGCTACGCATGGGCTCTCGACATCTAACGCGTGCGTAGTCCCCGCATTTAGCAACAAATACTCAACATCGAACCTAAGGGGACAATTTCCTTCTTACGAGGTTAGAAAGGAGACTCACCTCGCTCCGAAACGCCCTTTCAATCACAAGACTAGGCTCTAAGCTCAATTCGAAGCCGAACAAGCACCAACTAGTTTAAATAAGGCAAGAACTAGTCAATAAACGCTCACAAGGTTGAATTCTAACTAATTAAGTGATTTCCCAACCTCTCCCACAAGTTTCCTAAATTCCGACCCCGGGCCGACGTGCCCGAATCCCAAGATTTTTCGAAGAAAATTATTCTCCATAATCTATGGATTACTAATATGTGATTTTTAGTTCATTACATAACTAATTAGGTGGTTAAAATATAATTTTATTAAAAACCCTAGGTCTAGCTCTAACTCTTTGATTCTATCATATTTCTAGTGTTTAATCTACCCATTATACATGTATTTACACTAAGGGTGAGTGGAAATTATTTACCTCAAATGCTATGTTGAAATCCCTCTTTGGAAGATTCAAAAACGCTCAAGTGTAGAGAAAATGGATGATAAATGCACTTGAGCCCGTATTAAATTAGCTCACTGCCCCTTGTGCTTTCTGCTTCTGCGGTTTAGGGACCGCTTCTACGGTCCCACATCTGCGAAAAAAGGACCGCATATGCAATTTGGGGCAAAGAGGGGTCGACCGCATATGCGGTCTGGGGGCCGCATAAGTGGAATCGGTTTTGCGGTTTCTGGATCGCTTTTGCGGTTTTTCCCCTGGGCCGGCCTGGCTACTTTTGCGATAAATGGACCCCTTCTGCGGTCTCTGCTTTTGCGGTCCAAGAGCTGCAAAAGTGGTTTTAATCGAAGCTACAGAAGTTGATTCCCTTCAAATTCCAACTTCACTCGAACCTCGACCATTTAACACTCGGGGCTCCCGAGCCCTGCCCAAACATACCGACAAGTTTGAAATCACGAGGCGGACCTAGTCGAACCCTCGAAACACCCAAAATAATGCTAAATCAAGGAATCATATCCCAAAACCAATTGTATATTTCATTTAACCCAATTTCCTATCAATGGGTCAAAATATCCTTAAACTACTCGAATTGACACCAAATTTTACAGGTAGGTCTTAACTGGTATTTCTGACTTGTACCAAGTTTAAGAATCGAAATCCGAACCTGATACCTATGAAAACAATGATTTTTTAGTTTATTAAATCTTTGAAACTTAAACTTAACAATTTTACATAAAAATTCATACTCGGGCTAGGGACCTCAGAATTTGATTCCGGGCATACGCCCAGGTCCCATATTTTTCCACGGACCCTAAAAAATTGTCAGATCGCGATTTCGTATCCGTTTTTCCAAAATATTGACCAAAGTCAAACTTGGCCTTTTTAAAGAAACTTAAAGAAGCAACTAGGCTTAATCTTGCCCGAAACTCTTCTAACTTCCGAACCACCCACCCCGGCAAGTCATAAATTAGCTAACGCAAAAGAGAAAAGTATTATTTTAGGGAACGGGGTTAAAAAATGCAAAACGACCAGTTGGGTCATTACATCACTTGCGTTTGCCTCTTTGTGAGGTTGTTCTCTCGATATTTTGTACTCTCTTTTTATTATAGTGGATTACTCATCTCCGTCGTAGACATAGGTCAGTTGGCCGAACCACGTTAAATGTTTCTGTCTCTTTTGGTAGATTTCTTTTTTGTTGTTGGATTTATCGTCGCTCAAGGGTTGCTTGCTAGCTTCCGCATGACACCTGATTTTTTTGGGTCCTAACAAGTCTTGTTAGGACCGAACAAAGCAGGTGTCATGCAGAAGCTAGCAAAGCAAACCTTAAACGACGATAAATCATACAATAAAGAGAAATTTACCAAAACAGACATAAATATTTAACGTGGTTCGGTCACCTAACATACGTCCACAATGGAGATGAGCAATCCACTATAATAAAAGAGAGTATAAAATATCGAGAGAACAACCTTACGAAGAGGAAAACACAAGTAACACACTAACACTTGTCCCGTAAAGCTCTCCCCCTAAACAGACTCTCAAGCCCCCTATGGCTATATTGTGGATGCTACTGAATGAGAAGGAAGGATCCTCAATTTATAGAAGTCCAAACCTTTTCCTACAAGAAAAAGGACTAGCCAAATATTGGAGATTCATAATTTTTTTTTTACGAAAAGGAAAATCCCAATTAAGGTAATTATATTATTATTTTCCTTCAACAAATAGGAAAACCAAATATGGTAAGAAAATTATGGCAAACACCTAACAATTCTCCCCCTTGGCCTGAATTTTCTGACAAAGTTAGCTCTATCCACCTTCTTCACGTAGCCTTCAACGGGTCGCATCTCCAGATCTCTACCACAAAGTTTGTCTCAACATGCTTAGCACTCCGATCAAATTTCTTAGACAAAAAACTACTATTATCGTCAAATATGTTGCAGCTAGAACTGAACATGCCAAGATGAACCTATTTATAACCTCGCTCTGATACCACTTGTTATGACAAAAAAAAATCAGGTGTCATGCGGAAGTTAGCAAGCAAACCTTGAGCGATGATAAATCTAACAACAAAAGAGAAATCTACCAAAAGAGATACAAACATTTAACGTGGTTCGGCCAACTGACCCACGTACACGATGGAGATGAGCAATCCACTACAATAAAAGGAGAGTACAAAATATCGAGAGAACAACCTCACGAAGAGGCAAACATATGTGACACACTAACACTTGTCCCGTAAAGTTTTCCCACTAAACAAGACTCTCAAGCCCCCTATGGCTACATTATGAATGCTACTGAATGAAAATAGTGCATCTTCAATTTATAGAACTTCAAACGTTTTGCTACAAGAAAAAGGGCTAGCCAAATATTGGAGATTTATAATTTCTTTTTACAAAAAGAAAACACAATTAAGGTAATTATATTGACATTTTTCTTCAAGAGATAGAAAAACCAAATATGATAAGAAAATTATAAGAAACACCTAACACACTATCTCCACTAATTATATGAGATATCTGTTACCTCTTACGAACACATATAACTAACTATCCATAAAGATTTTAACAAATGATAATAAGTACCTAATATCTTTGTCATCGCCGAATTTAAACAAAAAAACCTTGTGTATTTCAATCCTAATTTAAAAAAAGAAAGTAAAATGAGTGTTTTGTATCTATCCTGTTTTAAAGTGAAGTACTAGGGTAGAATTAACTTAGTTTAGGTCAATACCTATAGACCAATTGATTAAAGTAGTCCAAACTTTATTCTTTTGACCCATTCTCCTGATCAATGTGACATTAAAGAAGACAGGACATAGCCATTTTTGTAATGTCATCTCTACAAACATTTTTTTGAATTTATTTCCAAAAAGGAAATATATTGTCAACTAGGTTGCTGCATGTGTCAGGCCATGACTCTAAACGTCATTTTAAGTTTCATTTCTCTCAAAGTTGAGTTCATTCCCCGAATACTTGTTACATTTCACCGGCACAAGTTACAATTAATTTTGCCCATCAAAACTTAGGTAAATGAAAAGAAAGCACTTAGAAGTAATATTTTTACCTTTATTCGAATTTCAAACCTTATTATTCTCAATTCATTTTATTAACCACTAGGTTACACTCTTAAATATTATATATTATATATAATATTTATTATGTTATTAAATTTTTAATAATTTTTTATCACTTATATATCTTCAAGAAACTATGTTAGAATTATAATTTAATTTGCAAATAAAGTAATTAAATTTTAGTTAGAACTAATTATAAAATGTGTGGCTTTGGATGAAAGGAACTTGGGGACAATGGAATAGACACTATAAAGATAATTTGTGATTTTTGGCTGAAATTGAAAATAAAACTTAATGCTAATAAATATGACAAAGAGCAAAGAGGATAAATAACTTTGTAACAAAAAGTCTGCCCAAAACACTTATAGTGGGGTTTTGATTTTTTAAATTGACAAGACATTTTTTTTTTCTCTTTTTCAAAATTTTAGTCTAGCCTTCAGGATTTTTAATTTAATGGTAAAAGCGCATATAAAATGTGTGCGATTAGGCATATACCACGAGTTTTATTTCCGTTATGGATTCAATAAAGGGGCTTGTTCATTATAATAATAAAAAATACTGTATCCTTGAAAGCCCGTTATCGAAAATAAAAATATTATTAAATTACATTACGGCTCAAATAAAGAAATGTTTACTTATTAGAAGGAAAAAAACTAAGTTCATTAAATATTCGGAAAAGGGTCAAATATGTTCCTATACTATTGAAAAAGGTTTAATATTATCCTCCGTTATACTATCAGTCCAAATATATCCCTAACGTCATATTATCGGTACAAATATATCCCTAACATCATAAAAGTGGTACAAATCTACCTGTAACACCCCGCCGAACACACAGCAGCGGCGGTGCCGGCCGTGCCACCGAACACACAGCAGTGACACGCAGCCTAAGGAATTGTTACCCTTGGGTATAGGAGCATTCCACGCATAGCTGCAGCTACTGGGAATCGAACCTAAGACCCAAGGCTTTTCAGGGATTTTACTCCCTCACCTCTAGCTCAATTGGTGAGAGGTGAGGGAGTAAAATCCCTGAAAAGCCTTGGGTCTTAGGTTCGATTCCCAGTAGCTGCAGCTATGCGTGGAATGCTCATATACCCAAGGGTAACAATTCCTTAGGCTGCGTGTCCATGTGTGGCACGGCCGGCACCGCCGCTGCGAGAGGTCCATGTGTGGCCATAGGCGGGGTGTTACACTACCCTTCCTCGGTTAACTGCCTCCCTACGATAACATTTCATTGCCACCTCACCATTATACTCTCATTTTCATCCCTTCCTCACAACCTTTCTTTCCAGTTCATTTGAAGAAAAATTGCAGATCACGGATATACAAACAAATTATATCAAAACAAATGCTAACAACTAAAGATAATATGAAACAATGTGAACCGAGAAAATTCTAATTTTGCTATTCAAATCATGCTTATACAAACGAAAATACATTTTGTTTTATTACTAAGCAAAGATATGAGCAAACTAGTTTAAGGTTTCAATATTGACCATGGTGAGAAAGAAAAACAACCTAGACACGAGAGTTAATTTTTTTTTCCTTTCTCTTCAACCACTTTTCTGGAAGGCTACCATTTTTTTTATGTTTTACAAATTCAGACAACACAAGGAAATGCAAAATAAAAGGCAAAATTTTAAGGTCAAGTGAAGGTACGTACAGCTCCAGGATCGGTCGGAGAAGCAACAAGAGGAAATAGAGGCAGTGAATTCTTCTAAATAACGATAGAACTTCAAAGTAATTGAACTTGGTAGCTTCAAACAGGAAGAAATGATGATTTAGCAATAAAATGTATTCATAGGAGAGCCAGTTAACGGATGAAGGGTAGGTTTGTACCGTTTTTATGATGTCAGGGATATATTTGGACCCATAATATAACATTAGGGATATATTTGAACTAATAATATAACGGAGGATAATATTAAATATTTATATGTTTGACCCTTTTCCGTTAAATATTTGTTGATGTATACAGTAGAGTAGCATTTAAATCACTAGCTACTCGTGACCTTTTTTAACAGCAAAAGAAACATAGCATAGTTTAAAATTCAGCTAGTATATTGTATTACTCCAATTAATTTCAAAAATCTTCATCCAAGAAAAAAAAAAAGCATAAGATAACACATCATTAAATTCAACGCAAAGTACAAAATAATCTATTAAAATATTTTATATGCTAGAATTGAATGGAGTACTTTGTATTGGACCTACATTTGAGAAATGTGCTTATTAGTTCTGACTTCTGTCATGCAATATAGGAAGTACAACTTAAATTATTGTTTAGACAATTATATAAATGAGAACTTTCTCTTCTCTTCTCTTATTTATTTATTTATTTATTTATTTATTTATTTATTTATTATTTATTCTTTATGAATATAAATTAAATTTGCGCCGTCTATGATCTTTATTGAAGGGGAAAACACTCCCCTTTAAACACTCTTTGCCTAGGGTGTATGGACACTCTTTTGCTAAATATTTATACGTAAATATGTAAAATAAAATTGTATGTATACATTTATTATATTTTAACTCCTCTTTTTTTCATATTGACTTTTTTATATTTTGATCCTCTTGGTAAGAATTTTGGCTTTGTCTGTTGGGTTTAATATTTAATTAATATATTAAATATTTAAAAGAGGGTAAATGGGAAATAGAGGTAAATAAAATTTTGAGTCAAATTTCAAGTTCCCCCTCTTTGGTAAATGGGCATTGTCCCATATTGGAAGAGGAAAAGGTTTTTTATGGGTATATAAGCAGTTGTTCTTCTTCTAGCTATTAAAGAGTAAGCAAGCCTCGCGCCGTCGTCGTCGCTCGCTCGCTCGGCTTCAGATTTGGATTTGGATTTGGATTTGGTCAAATGATCGATTGATTAACTTTTTGGACCAAATATATTTGTTAATAATAAAATATTAACAGAAATATTATTAAATATTTATTTTAATAACAGAATATTAATATTAAATAAATATTAATATCAAAACCAAATTTCAGTTTTTCCGTTTTTGTAACAGAAACTTAACTACCCATCAATTTTGCCTATTTATTATTGAGTAAATAGCCATTTATGCAATGACATTTATTCTGTGGCAGTTTTGCAAAAAATAGCCATTCTGAAGAGACTTTTCAGATTTCAGCTCAACTTTTGGCTATAAATACAACATTATTCTACTTAGAATTTCACCACGAATTTTCTAAGTTTCTCATCATCTCTTCTGCATACTTTCAGCATCAAACAAAGCAAAAAGTAAGTGTGATTTGCTATCGAACTTTGTGTTCGCTGAAACACTGGGGTTTGAAGTACCACCACACCAGTGTGTAATTCGTTCTATCCTGGGAGGAAATAATCTATAACCTTGGGTACTAGGAGGGGATTAAATTCCTTAAGGAAGCACTGTGAATTCAGTGGGCTCGAATTGGTTTCTTCATTTCTGTTTATGCATATTCTTGTTTGTATTTATTTATATTTCTAGAATTATTTTACAAATACAGTGTAATAATAAACTTAAGGAATTTAAAATATTTATGTATTTGTTACTATTTCTGGAAGAGTAAAACCTTTGTGGTTTTGTACTCTATTAAAATCTACGTGATTTTAATATTTGTGTCATTCTTTTACAGAAATAACTAATGGTGAATGCTAATGCCTCAACAAGCCGAACGACTCCGGCAGCAATGGCACCGGCGGAGAAACCTGAAAATTTTTCAGGGATTGATTTCAAGTGCTGCAACAAAAGATGTTCTTCTATTTGACTACTCTAAGTCTCCAGAAGTTCATCAAGGAAGATGTTCTTGTGTTGTCCGATGAAACTCCAGAAACTGAACGCTTTCTCGTCGTTGAGGCGTGGAAGCATTTAGATTTTTTATGCAAGAATTATATTCTAAGCGGGCTAGAAGATGCTTTGTATAACGTCTACAGTGGCGTAGAAACGTCAAAGGTACTGTGGACTGCGCTTGAAAAGAAATACAAAACTGATGATGTCGGGTTGAAAAAGTTTGTTGCTGCAAAGTTTTTGGACTACAAAATGGTAGATAGCAAGTCCGTTATTACCCAAGTCCAGGAATTGCAAGTGATTATTCACGATCTCCTTGCCTGAAGGTATAAATCAAATTAATATTGATGTTGAAAGTAGTAACCTTAGTATTTTTACTAATGAAAATTTCATTGAAGGTCTTGTTATTAATGAAGCATTCCAAGTAGCAGCAATGATTGAGAAGTTGCCTCCTTTGTGGAAGGACTTCAAAAACAACTTGAAACACAAACACAAAGAGATGTCCCTTGAAAATCTCATTGTTCGGTTGAGAATTGAAGAGGACAATAAAGCTACTGAAAAGA
Source organism: Nicotiana noctiflora (assembly GCA_032618575.1). NCBI lineage: Eukaryota > Viridiplantae > Streptophyta > Magnoliopsida > Solanales > Solanaceae > Nicotiana > Nicotiana noctiflora. The sequence continues at coordinate 329,210 of JASVEL010007329.1, forward strand.
GAGGCCGTGGAAACTCAACAATAATGGGAGCAAATATTGTTGAAGAGAACAAAAAGAGGAAGAAGGCTTCTGGACCAAAATATAACCCAAGCAAGAAGCGGTTCAGTGAAAACTGCTACCACTGTGGAAAACCTGGACACAAATCTACGAAGTGTCGTGCTCCAAAGTAAGACAAGAAGAAGGATCAAGCAAACATGGTTGAAAAACATGATGATGTTGATGACTTATGTGCCATGCTTTCCGAATGCAACTTGGTAGGCAATCCTAAAGAGTGGTGGATTGATTCTGAAGCTACTCGCCATGTTTGTGCTGTTAGAGAAACGTTTGCTACTTATGCTCCCGTTGGACCCGACGAGACGATTTCTATGGGAAATGCTTCTAAGGCCAATATTGAAGGATGTGGGAAGATATTTCTCAAAATGACTTCCGGCAAAGTGGTGACTTTGAACAACGTCCTTCATGTTCCCGAGATTTGGAAGAATTTGGTCTCTACTGAACTTTTTGTTAAAAATGGTTTTAAATGTATTTTTGTTTACGATAAGGTTGTAATAAGTAAGAACGAAATGTTTGTAGGAAAAGGTTACCTCACTGAGGGCCTTTTCAAGCTGAATGTAATGGTTGTTGAGAATAATAATAAAATTTCAGCTTCGTCTTACTTACTTGAGTCAAATAAATTATGGCATATACGTTTGGGTTATGTCAATTATAAAACCTTACAGAAAATGATTAATTTGGAAGTATTGCCTAAATTTGAATGTGACAAATCAAAATGTCAAGTATGTGTGGAATCTAAGTATGTTAAACATCCTTATAAGTCGGTTGAAAGGAATTCAAATCCTTTAGACTTAATTCACACAGATGTTTGTGACATGAAGTCAATACCATCCCGCGGTGGAAAGAAGTATTTCATAACTTTTATTGACGATAGTACTAGATATTGCTATGTTTACTTACTTAATAGTAAAGATGAAGCAATAGATGCATTCAAGCAATACAAAAATGAAGTTGAAACACAACTTAACAAGAAAATCAAAATGATAAGAAGTGATAGGGGTGGTGAATATGAATATCCTTTTGAACAAATATGTTTAGAATATGGAATTATTCATCAAACAAAGGCCCCTTACGCGCCTCAATCCAATGGGATTGCAGAAAGAAAGAATCGTTCATGAAAGGAGATGATGAACACATTATTGATAAGTTCTGGTTTGCCACAGAACTTGTGGGGGGAAGCCGTACTTACGGCTAGCCGAATACTAAATCGAGTACCCCATAGCAAAACATAATCCATTCCATATGAAAAATGGAAAGGAAGGAAGCCCAACGTAAATTATTTTAAAGTGTGGGGGTATTTGGCAAAAGTGCAAGTTCCTAAACCCAAAAGGGTAAAAATAGGACCGAAAATCGTTGATTGTGTTTTCATAGGATATGCGACTAATAGTAAAGCATATCGATTTCTGGTTCATAAATCAGTAAATTCCAACATTCATAATAATACGGTTATAGCACCAGATAATGCTGAGTTCTTTGAAAATATATATATCCGTACAAAAAGGAATGTGAGTCGATTAGTGAAGGATCTAAACGATCTCGGGAAGAAGCAAAAGAAAGTACACTTAACCAGGAAGATCCAAGGCGTAGTAAACGTCAAAGAACGTCTACTTCATTTGGACCAGATTTTGTGACTTTTTTATTGAAAAATGAGCCTCAAACATTTAAAGAAGCTATGTCTTTTTCGGAATCATTGTTATGGAAAGATGCAGTCAATAGTGAAATAGAATCCATATTGAACAACCATACATGGGAATTGGTTGATCTTCCTCCTGGAAATAAATCGTTGGGTTCTAAATGGATCTTTAAGAGGAAAATTAAAGATGATGACACTATTGACAAATATAAGGAAAGACTTGTGGTCAAAGGGTATAGGCAACGAGAAGGTCTTGATTATTTTGATACATACTCTCAGGTTACAAGAATTACGTCCATACGAACATTAGTAGTGTTAGTTGCGGTTTATGGTCTTGAAATTCATCAAATGGATGTTAAGACGGCCTTCTTAAATGGAGAGTTGGAGGAAGAAATATACATGGAACAACTAGAAGGGTTTGTGGTTCCAGGTAAAGAAAAGAAGGTCTGTAGACTTGTTAAGTCCCATTACGGATTAAAACAAGCACCCAAATAATGGCATGCGAAATTTGACCAAATAATATTGTCAAATGGGTTTAAGATTAATGAATGTGATAAATGTGTGTACATTAAAAATGTTCCAAATCACATAGTCATTGTTTGCCTATATGTGGATGCTATGCTCATAATGAGTAATGACATTGCCAATATAAATGCTACTAAGCGTATGCTAACTAGCAAGTTTGATATGAAAGACCTGGGAGTTGCTGATTTAATTCTGGGAATTAAGATCCATAAGACTTCTCAAGGTCTGGCATTGTCACAATCTCATTATATCAAGACAGTACTTGAAAAATTCAAGCACTTAGGCTTTAAAGTTGCAAAGACTCCAATTGACGTGAATCTTGCATTAGCAAAGAACAAAGGCCAAAGCATATCACAATTGGATTATGCTCGTGTGTTGGGTTGCTTAATGTACATCATGAACTGTACATGACCAGATATGGCCTGTTCTATAAGTAAATTGAATCCATATACGAGCAATCCAGGTCAATCTCATTGGATGGCCATGAAACGCGATTTGGGGTACTTAGTACATACCCAGGACTTTGTTTTGCACTACAATAAATATCCTGCGGTCATTGAGGGATACTGTGATGCAAATTGGATCACCGGATCAACTGATTCCAAGTCCACAAGTGGATATGTATTCACAATTAGCGGAGGAACGGTAGCTTGGAAGTCGTCCAAACAAACTTGTATTGCCCGCTCTACAATGGAGGTTGAGTTCATAGCCTTGGATAAAACCGGTGAAGAAGCTGAATGGCTCCAGAATTTCTTGGAAGATATTCCATTTTGGCCCAAGCCCTTGGCACCAATATGCATACACTGTGATAGCCAAGCGACAATTGGAAAGGCTGAGAGCGTTATGTATAACGGTAAATCTCATCATATACGACGAAGACATAAAACTGTTAAGCAATTACTCTCTAGAGGAATTATCACGATTGACTATGTAAAGTCAAGTGATAATGTGGCGGATCCACTTACAAAAGGCCTAACTAGAGATGTAGTTGAGAAATCATCAAGGGGAATGGGACTGTGGCCGAGAACAAGTCATAGTGGCGGTAACTCTACCTAGAAGACTGGAGATCCCAAGATCTAGGTTGAAGGAGATCAAACAAAGTCATTTATGACGGTTCAACATTGTCAAATAAACTTTTGGTCCATTCTCTTATAAGACAATGTTCAGTACCAAGGATAAAACATTAAGTCTTTTTAATGATTTCTAAATTTGATACGGGGTATATCAAATAGTGTATCTACGGGATGACACATTTAAGAATCACCTATGTATGTATGATGTGTTAGCCGCTTCAAGGAGAATTTTGTAAGGCCAGTTATCTACGCACTTATGAAACCAGGCGGTGTTCATGGCTGAAACGAACACAACAATGAGAACCAAAGACGGTTAAGGGTTGGTTGTGTGACTTGTGGTTGTAGGTATACACCAAAGTTCGACGGTTCAAAGATATCAAATCTACCGATTGATCGAGTATATCCGACATAAGTTCACTATGGAAAGTTCAAAGGGAAACCTACTTATCCAGATACAATTAATCCTTACTTGCGAATCACACTATTTTTCATACATACTTCCATGATATAGCCATTCCCCATTCATGTGGGGGATTGTTGGGTTTAATATTTAATTAATATATTAAATATTTAAAAGAGTATGAATGAGAAATGGAGGGAAATAAAATTTTGAGTGAAATTTCAAGTTCCCCCTCCTTGGTAAATGGGCATTGTCCCATATTGGAAGAGGAAGATGAAGAGATTTTTTATGGGTATATAAGCAATTGCTCTTCTTCTAGCTCTTAAAGAGTTGAGAAGAAAGCAAGCCTCGCGCCGCCGTCGTCGTCGCTCGCTCACTCGGCTCGGCTCGGCTCGGCTATGGCTACGGCTACGGCTTCGGCTTCGGATTTGGATTTGGATTTGGATTTGGATTTAGATTTCGTCAAATGATCGATCGATTGATTAACTTTTTTGACCAAATTTATTTGTTAATAGTAAAATATTAACAGAAATATTATTAAATATTTATTTTAATAAAAGAATATTAATATTAAATAAATATTAATATTAAATCCAAATTTTAGTTTTTCTGTTTTTGTAACAGAAACTTAACTACCCATCAATTTTCTCTCTTTATTTCCCTCTTTATTATTGATTAAATAGCCATTTATGCAATGACATTTATGCTGTGGCAGTTTTGCAGAAACAACCATTGTAAAGAGACTCTTCAGATTTCAGCCCAACTTTTGGCCATAAATACAACACTATTCTGCTCAGAATTTAACTACGAATTTTCCGAGTTTCTCCTCCTTTCTTCTGCATACTTTTAGCATCAAACAAAGCAAAAAGTAAGTGTGATTTGCTACCGAACTTTGTGTTCGCTGAAACACTGGGGTTTGAAGTACCACTACATCAGTGTGTAATTCGTTCTATCTTGGTAGGAAATAATCCATAACCTTGGGTACTAGGAGGGGATTAAATTCCTTAAGGAAACAATATAAATTCAGTGGACTCGAATTGGTTTCTTCATTTCTGTTTATACATATTCTTGTTTGTATTTATTTATATTTCCAGAATTATTTTACAAATACAGTATAATAACATTGTCATTATTCCCTTTTAAAGATTTTTTTAATTCTCAAGTTCGAACCCAAATTTCTGGATGGACAATTGATGGAGAAGTTGTGACAAGAAATATAAAAGTGCAACTTAAAAATATCATTGAAACAACTATATAAATATTCAGATATTTTCTTTCTGTTTCTATATCAGTGTCTTTTTTTACGTTCATACCTTGGACCACTGTGTAATAAATTTTGCACTTGCCACCTACATTCCTTCTCTCCAATGATTGAAGTGAAGTTGGGATTGTCCGAAAAAAGATGGTTATAAACTTTAAAAATTAAATGAACTGGGGTTTTGTTCCCTCGGTATTTCTACATCTCATCATTGGAATTTATTGTTATAATAATAATAATAATAATAATAATAATAATAATAATAGAAAAAGTACACTAAAACAAGAATTTCTCTATTACCTAGGTAAATTTAACCTTGTTATTTAGTCTCAAGTTTAAACAATATGGTTTATTTTTATTTTTAGCGCGTGCCAGAAATAATTTACATTCGATAATCGAAAAAAAATATAAAATTTATATAATTATCATATGTAGCATATATATGCTTTACTGTATATCGACAAATATTTTAAGAGTAACTATACAATATTATTTTTCTTAAATAATAATTCACATATAAGTTATGACCATGTAAAATATCCTATTTGGAGCCATCAATTTCATTATTGGTTAACTTGAACTAACACATGGATACAAGGGATTTATAAGTACTTTAGTCAAATAGTTCATCCTAATCTAGGTTGTTTCCGCTTTATTTAAATCACAAGTTGAGCAAAGGGCAATTTGACAAACCACCAAATGCCAATAAACTACTATTGAAACTATGTCAGCAGCTACTACTTTATGAGTTTGAGTTTATATATATATTACATATACAAGAAGATATATGTTTAATTCGTTCCTTAATTATTTATGATTATGCTATTAAATAACTATCCACATGTATATTGATGGTTGGTAGTTGATCACGCCCAATTATGCTTTCTAAAAAGGATAATGCGATCGTTGAAAATATAATCCGATTTACAAGTCCGGAGTCGAGTCCCACAGAAAATTAACCTATCAATTATCTTTGTTGGAATTACTGAATTCTTAATAATCAACATCCTCAAACATTGTAAACAATAGTTGATGGTATTTCTACTAACTAATATTGAAAGTAAATAAATAACAACTGTAAACTAAATATGCTGGGTTGTAAATAATAATGAGAAGGTCCTAAGGTAATTATTTCCCCGATTGATGGAATCCCTTCCAGTTAAGTTTCATATTTATTCACCAAAATATATCTATCAATTATGATCACTCTTTTTACCGTAAATCTCTCCCGAGTAATCGCGATAATTTACTAGACGCACTCTCTCGAGTTACGCTAGCTAACTTTGTTTCTTACAACTCACTTTAGATTACACCTAAGGCTTCATTATTCCTAATCACGCATTTAAACCCTTATTATAGATCCCTCTTATACTTTAGAAGTGGTGTTGTTCAACAATTACCTAAATATGCACTCTCTTCTCAGTTATGCACACTAAATAGGCACAACTAATTGAGGATCCTGTCAATTAACTATAATAAACACGTAATTAAACAAACAGAGATTAACCGGCAAACTATATGAACATAATCAACAAGTTCATCCTTCAATAGGTTCCATTAAAACCTTAGATTAAAGTATTTACCTACTCATAACAACGTAAAGATAAACTACGAAAATATCCATAATGGAAAATTGCAAGAAAAAGAAGAAATAAAGAACTATGATATTTTTGGGTGATCTCTCACACTCGTGTTTCTTGCCAAAGTACTCTCCAAAATAATTGTGCCCTAATGTGGCCGAATTCCTACTTTTTATAAGAGTTTTACACCAAGTTTTGCCGATTCGACACTTTAGTCCTTGGCTTTTCCGAGTTCTACCGCGGTTACGCCAGGACCGCGGCCAAAGAGATCCTCTGAATCTGCAGCTCTACTCTGTCGCGGTCCTACCATTGTTACGGTCTGACCGCGCATGCCAAGTTCAGCTCTGCTTTTGTGTCTTCACTTGGAGCATTTTGTAGGCATTGTTCGATTGACCTCCTTTTCACCGTATTGATCCCAAACTTGCTCTATCGACTTCTTTCGTTGGATATAGCTTGCAGAGCATGAAAAGTACTAATCAGAGCATTTGGTTATCACGTTTTACCACAAAACTATACAAAATGTGGCTCTTTTGGGTCTACTTATAGTCTAATTCACCTATTATCAACACCCTACACTGAAATCTGTGCTCGTCCTCGAGCAAGTTGAACCGTACTTTGAGGCCTATTCGTTAGATGCATTACCCTTTTAATGTCACACCTGCTATTATGAAAGAACAACCTAAGTAGTGCAAGAACCACGCCTCAGATAAAGACTCTAATGCCATGCCACACTCATGCTTACTCTATGTACTCTAACAGAAGCGAATACTTGCTTTTTCTTTTTGATTTAAATATCCTCACATCACATTTTTTAGAGAAGTTCCACACATATGAAATCAAACAACAAGGAACTGTTGAATAAATAAATTCACTCACTCTCAGCAAGGAACATTCATATGTCACAATATACACCATAAGCTTGCCCTTAGTGTAATACTCTACTAATCGAGTTGTTCAGTCTAAGATCAATAGAGCCTCATTTGGTTGTAATGCTACAGGACAGGTATGATGCATTTAGATATAAGAGTGACTACACCTCCCTAAGCACTTTAATACATACATTTTTTCAATTAAACCTCATCCTTATGTCACCCTAAAATTCCACTTTCACATCAATGTAACTAGCCCATTATTCTTTAAGCACACTTGCATCAAGAGCCACCATTTATCTAGGAGTTTTTATGTTTATTATTATTTTTTTCAACTCAAGTGGCTCTTTTTTTTTAAACAATGCACCTTCCTCCTTATTCAACTAGTTCCACTTGAAAGCCAAACCGACCACCCAACACTTTAACTTTTACAAGGTTCATAATAATTCAAGTGCTCATGAGAGATGAAAAAGTTCAAATAGATGATTAGTTGAAACAAATGGGTAAGGCTTGTAATGTAGTTGCCAAAGAAAAAGAATTATAGGCTCAAAGGGTTAACTATGATAATATGTACATGCGAATTCATGATTATATACGCTATACAAATAAATGCCTAAATCATCTCTAAGACCAAATAATTGCTATTTTGTTTTGCACACATACAGGGAAAGTTCTAACCTTCAGGCACGGGCTTATCCTTCCTTTTCTTGGGCACTTCTTCAAGTTCTCTCCTGTTTCTGAGTGTAACTGCGTTCACTTGCGGGTTCTTCTGTGTATCACTAGGTAAAGCTCCTGTAGGCCTAGTGTTTTGACTCGTTGCTATTTGCCCCATCTGCCTCTCGAGATTTCTGACATCAGTCCTGAGCTACTGATTGTCAATGAACAGTTTTTTCAGCAAGTCATTTGTGCTCTCTTCCATTTGTTGAGGTGGTCTCTGAGGTTGATGAAAACCCCATTGAGGTCTGTACTGGTTCTGATTCTGATGATTTCCACCCCATGAGAAATTGCGATGATTCCTCCAATTTGGATTGTAGGAATTCCCATATTGTGCATGTTGATTTTGTGGACCCCTGCTTTGCTGTCCCACATAATAGATAGATTCTGGGTTGGTGGGACACATATCACTCGTATGACTATCACCGCACAGTTCACAACAAAAAGTCATCTGTTGTACCTGTTGAATGGGTTGTGACTGTTGCATTGTCATTCTCGTCATCTGATTAGACAGCCTTGCAATTTCAGCTTTCATTGCCGACACTTCATCGAGCTCAAGTACCCCTGCTGATCTCTGCTTAACTGCCTTTCGTGAGTCACTATCACCCTGCCAGTTGTTATCGTTTGCAGTGAAAGTATTAAGCAGAAGTTGGATTTCACTGTATGGTTTAGCCATGCAACTGCCACTACAAAAAAAGGGTCAAATTGCGGCAGTTAATTAGCGGCGGTCGTTGTTAACTGCCGCAAATTGTATCAAACTGCGGCACTTTCTCATTAACTGACGCAATTAATTAAAATTGGGATCCACTGAACGCAAAAGAGCGCCAACTTATCAATTTTACCCACAATATTTTATTTTCCCTCATTTTTTTCTCCGCCAAAACCTAAACCTTTCCGTCTCTCTCACTCTCTGTCTACGCAAAAGAGAGACTGCCTCTCTCTCTCTGTGAATCGATGCCTTCTCTCTTCTCTCTGTTCATTTGCAATTTTTGGCTTGAAAATCCACTGCGCTCTTAAGTTTATTTGCAATTTCTCTTTCATCTTCGCCAATTTCGATTTTGTATAACCAGGTATGTTTCGATTTTGTGAATTACATGTAGGTTTCCACTTTATTTTTGTGACGATCCGTTGGATTATGCACTTCCTCTTGCCATTGTACAGATATGTTTAGTACTTGTTCTCACCCGAGTCCTTGCCTATCTTCTCCGTCCATTGAGACAACCGCGTGTCGTTGCTGATATATTTTAGGTATTCTCTGTAGGATTTGAGGTTTTTCTATTTAATTTTGTGTTATTTCTGTGTTATTTTGGGTATTTTCTGTAGGATTTGAGGTTTTTCTATTTATTTTTGTGTTATTTCTGTGTTGTTTTGGGTATTCTCTGTAAGATTTGAGGAGAAGAAGTGAAAACCGAAAGGGGTAAAATCAATGTAGATAGTTGTGATATCAGATCTCACTGGAAGATCTCATGTATGTTCCATAATTTCTTTTTTCTAAGTGTCTGCTGCATAACTTCATATTTCTGTTTCAGAATGACAGAGAAGCCATAAAAGAGGTAAATTTAACTTAAAAAGTAATAAATAACGCCTAAATAATTTATGGCATGATCTTTAGTTTCTCCATGGCATCACTTTTCCTGCTCAAAGGTACGCTATCTAAATTCCGAGTGTTCCTTCACAAGCTAAAGCAGTGGTACAACTTCATTGTCGAGCTAGCCATAGTAATCTGCAAGGCAGCCGACAAGCTGATATTCTATATGTAATAGCATTAATCAGTTAAAGCCGTAACTGTTCAAGCAAGTAGCTCCTTCTGGGCTCTGATGCACATAGTTTCTTCCAATCTCACAAGATCCACAAGAATATACCACAATCATATTGTTGTTCCAATGACCCCTTCTCCAGCTTTTATTTTATATTCATATCTGAAGGGTATTTTGGAACAGTCTGAATGGCTGTAGCGGCTCCTTCCAATGTAGCAATATTGTACCTCGGTTTGGTTTTAGCCAAGTTTTTGAAAATTGCTACTAGGATTGTTGCTCCCTGGTTATTACTATTTGATGCTACTTCCCCTTTTACGGGATTTGTTGCTCCCTGATGGTTACTATTTGATGCTACTTTTTCTCTTCTTTGCTTATTGTGTTTTGCCTCCCTCTTCCTTCTATCTATTCTAGTTCTATCATCAACTATGAGTTTGAATCTAAGAGAAATTCTAGAGAATGTGAGTGAGTGATAAGGAGAGAAAAAAATTTGGGTCAAAGGAAAATGCCATTTTGGAGTTTTATATAAGGTTATTAATCAACAAAGAAAAATGAAAATTCTTAAAAGATGAGATGAATTCAGAAGCCCGTATTTACTAGTTTAAAATATAGCGGACAAAATTCCATTGGTCTAATTTGGGATAATTCGGGTAGTTACTGTTTTAATATTATTGCATGTCAGTTTATTTATAGTACAAATATACGGCTTGCTTACTACCAGCCTTACTTTTTTCCTTAGTTGCCTTTGAATCCAAGTGAATTGCTTGTACACAGTAGGATTAGTTTGGTGTTCTTCAATAAGTTGTTTGATTTCCTGATATGAGTTCCAACTATCAACTATGGCTTGGAAGAGATCAGTATTGTTACGTGAGATTCACCTATTAATTACTTTTGTTGGTTAGCTTTTGATTTCTTTTACTTTTTGTTGTCTTATAAAGTGTTAAATATGTCTCTAATCTTATAACTTTGAAAATCTTGTAGGTGATATTGTTTCCCACTAATCTATTTTTTCAATGGATAAGTCTTGGATTAGAATGTCGAGGCACACACCAGAATATTTACTTGGTTTGAATCAATTTATAGAGTTTGCATTTAATAATGCAGCTATAAGAGATAGAATAAAATGTCCATGTCCAAAATGTGGCTTTAGAAAGTGGCAGACTAAAGATATAGTATTTGACCATTTGGTCTGCAAACCATTCCCTCAAAATTATGTCACTTGGGTTATGCATGGGGAAATGGATGTGGTGCACAATTCTAACAACATAGAGGTTACCCATGATATAGTACCTCCTGAAAATCCTATAGAATTATTGATTAATGAAGCATTTGGAGGCTTAAGACATGAGAGCATTGATGTGGGTCCATCACAAGCCGTGGGAGAAGATGAAATGTTAAACAGAATGCCAGCTTCATACAACAAAGACTTGTTTGACTTGCTTAGAGATGAAAATCAAGAACTGTACGAAGGGTCCAAATACTCAAAGTTAGAATTTTTATTAAAGTTATATCACATAAAAGGCTTGTCTGGGCTGAGTGACAAGGGGATGGGTATGATACTAGATCTACTTAGGGATGCATTTAAATTTGCAAAAATCCCTAATTCATTTTATGAGGCCAAGAATACCATAAATAAGTTGTCTCTTGATTATGTTAAGATCGATGCTTGTCCAAATGACTGCATGTTGTACTGGGAAGATGATATTGATGAGGAAACATGCAAGTATTGTCACACTTCTAGGTGGAAGCCTGATAAGAAAAGCAATAAAAATGTTGTGACCGGTTCAGGTAAGAAGAAGCAGTCTGCTACAACTAAGAAGCAAAAGAAAAAGCCGGCAAAAGTTTTGCGTTACTTCCCATTAAAATCAAGGTTGCAAAGATTGTTCATGTGTTCTAAGACGGCAGAGCATATGAGATGGCATGCTGAGGGTGGTAACAAAGATGGGATCATAAGGCATCCTAGAGACGGTGAGGCATGGAAGAGGTTTGATACAACGTTTCCTGAATTTTCTTCTGATTCTCGAAATATTCGATTAGGTCTTGCTAGTGATGGTTTTAACCCTTTTGGGATGATGAGTACCAATTATAGCATTTGGCCTGTGATTTTGCTTCCATATAATCTTCCACCTTGGTTGTGTATGAAGCAACCAAATTTTATCCTCTCAATGATCATTCCAGGTCCACGTACGGTGGGGAATAATATAGATGTATACTTGCAACCCCTTATTAAGGAGTTGAATGAGTTGTGGAGTGAAGGTGTGGAAACTTTTGATTCATCAAAGGATGAAATGTTTAGAATGCGAGCAGCTCTGATGTGGACAGTCAGTGATTTTCCTGGACTTAATATTTTATCTGGTTGGAACACACATACCGGTTTTGCATGTCCCTCTTGTAATTTTGATACAGAACCTTGTCGACTTCGGCATAGTAGAAAGTGGTGCTTTATTGGCCATCGTCGATTCTTAGCAAGAAATCACAAATTTAGATTGATGAAGCTTCGCTTTGATGGAAATGTGGAAGAGAGGCCCCCCCCAAATAAGTTATCTGGGTCCGACATTTTACAACAAGTAAAAGATATTGATATCACATTTGGGAAAGCAGCGGAGTTGAATGATAAAAGAAAAAGAAATAGGCAAAAGAGTGTTGGGGAAGATGTAACTCAGCAATGGAGAAAAAAAAGCATATTCTTCAGTCTTCCATATTGGGAATTCAACTTATTACGTCATAATTTAGACCCTATGCATATTGAAAAGAATGTGTTTGACAATATTTTATACTCTTTGCTAAATGATAAAGAAAAATCAAAGGATCATGTTAAGGCTCGAAAAGATCTACGAGATATGGGTGTAAGGCGTGATCTTTGGCCAGACGAGAAAGATGATTATCGGCTTGCTGCTTTTACAATTCCAAAAGAGAAGAAAGTATCTTTCCTAAAAACTTTAAAGAATGTCTTAATGCCAGATGGTTACGCAAGTAATATATCTCGTTGTATTGATTTGGATCAAAAATGAATCTTTGGATTAAAAAGCCATGATTGTCACATCATTATGGAACAATTGTTGCCGATTGCAATTCGTAATGTGCTTCCAAACCACGTTGTTGCAGTTTTGGTAGAGTTTTCTTCCTTTTTTAGACATCTTTGTCTGAAAAGCTTGAGCCTCTCGGACCTAGAAAAGCTATAAGATCGGATTGTAATCACTCTTAACCATATGGAGATGTTATTCCCTCCTGCATTTTTTACTGTAATGGTACATTTAACTGTCCATCTTGTGGATGAAGTAATACAAGGTGGCCCAGTACATTATCGGTGGATGTATTTTGTTGAAAGGTACAACTTCTTTTTTGACATTATTTGAATCGATCTTGTAATATTGTTTCAATGTAAATACTTGTTCTAATACGACACCTTTTTTGTTCTAGATTCTTAGGTCATTTAAAGTCCCTAGTAGGAAATAAAGCACAAGCAGAAGGTTCTATAGCTGAAAGTTACATAGTTGAAGAAGCTCTAACTCTTTGTTCTCGGTATTTTGAGGATATTGAGTCAAGAGTAAATAGGCCTAAGCGTGTAAGTGATGAACCAAATCATAGCAAGGCTTCTGAAAATTCATCTATGTTCCCTCAACAAGGTAGACCTGTTGGAGGCGCCACAACATTCTCCTTGACTCCTTTGGAGAAAACTCAAGCTCATCGCTATGTGTTACTCAATTGTGCTGCAGTGAAGCCATTTATTGAGTAAGAAATTTAATCTTATTTGATATATGAAAGAAGTTTTAGATTAACGTGAATTTAATTAATACGTATAACGCTTCTTTAGTGAATTTAGGCAACACATCAAAAGGAGTTCAAGAGGGCGAAGACCTTCAACAACAGAGGTAGAGAGAAGAGTTACTAAAGAGTTCTCTGATTGGTTCCCAAAGCGAGTGAGTGAATAGTATTAGAATGCGTCTTCGTAGCTTTCTTATTTTAATTTATAAGTTTTGATGGAATTATTTTTTGTATTTAGATTATGAATCCGGATATAGCAGACACAATATCTGATGATATGAAGTTCTTAGCACAAGGTCCAGCGCCAATTGCAAGAAGATTCACAGCTTATAACGTTAATGGATTCAAATTTCGGACTTTGTCTAGAGAACAAGGATTGCAAACTCAAAATAGTGGAGTTTTTCTTATTTCTATCACTTCTTGCATTGCATCTAATGCTGATAGAAATGTGAGGCAAGCAGACTTGCCATATTACGGAAAGCTGGAGGATATTATTGAACTTAATTATTATGGCTGGTTCAATGTTGTGCTCTTCAAATACCAGTGGGCTGACACTACTCGGGATAGGGGGTTCAAACGAGATGTTTGGAATTTTAATTGTGTCAATTTTTCTAAACTGATTCACACCGGTGATCGTGAGGATCATGATCCTTACATTGAAGCATCTCAAGCAAATATGGTTTACTATGTTGATGATGAAAATGATGAAGGATGGAGTGTGGCTGTACATCTGAAGCCAAGAGATTTATATGACATGGGAGAGGTTGATCCGGGAGAGGTTGATAAAGAAGAAGTATATGAGAACGAGCCATACCAACAACAAGAATTTGAACAATTTTTTGATGTTGATTATGAAAATATCCAAATTGCAATAGATGAGCATATGTCTGGATAGATATAGGCGATGCCTTTTTATTTTAGTTGTGTGTTTTTGATAAATGAAATCAATAGCAGTGCCTTAGACTTTATTCTTGTTTGCTCAGTGAAGTTTTGTTTCATATATGATATAAATGTTACCTTCTTCCATTGATTACTCTACTAAAGTTTTTGTTTCATATATGCTATAAATGTTACCTTCTTCCATTGATTACTCTGCTAAAGTTGTACTGTTTTAGTTTTCGGACAGATAGGATATGCATTCTTGCCTCAGTTTTTACTTATCTTTTATGATTTACAGATATGCCGAAGACCAAGCGTTGGCAGAACTTGCAAAAGTCAATACAAGAGAATGCACAACCAGTTCCGTCTGTTCAAGAAACAACAAAGTCGGCTTCGTCTCAGTTCGGTTCATCAGTTCAGGCAAGAACAAAGCTGGCTTCATCAGTCCAGGCCACATCAAAGCTTGGTTTATCAGTTCAGGCCACATCACAATTGGCTCCGTTGGTTCAAGTCGTATCACAGCCGACTTCGTCCTTTCAGTCCGCATCACAGCCGACTTCGTCTTTTCAGGCTGTATTGCAGCCGACTTCATCAGTTCAGGTCGAATCACACCCTGCACCATCCAGATCGTGTATTCAACGTGAGTCAATGCTTTCGTCTCCTCCTCTTCTTCTCCTCCTGTTCTTCTTCTCCTCCTCCTCTTCTTCTCCTTCTCCTCTTCTTCTCCTCCTCTTCTTCTTCTTCTTCTTAAAAGTCCCCAAAATGCTGCTAGTTTTTTTTTTTAAAATCAGCCATACCAACAATAAGATAAGAAATCTATTGCGCATAAATTGTTGGTTGAACCTCCTCCAAATAAATTGCAGCAAATGGTTTAGGAATATTGTTAGCCACAAATGGATAGGAAGTGATAGAACGGAAATTTGCTTATGTTTTGTGAATCTAAATTGAAGTTTTGATTAGTTTATATCTAACATTTATTTAATTTGCTTATGTTTTGTGAATTACAGATATGCCGAAGACCAAGAGTTGGCAGAACTTGCAAAAGTCAATTCAGAGGAATGCACAACCAGCCCCGTCAGTTCAAGCAACAACAAAGTCGGTTCAGGCCACATCACAACCAACTTCGTCCTTTCGGTCCGCACAACCAACTGCGTCCTTTCAGTCCGCATCACAGCCGACTTTGTCCTCTCAGTCCGTATCGCATCCGACTTCATCAGCTCAGGCCGTATCGCAGCCTACTTCATCAGTTCAGGCTGCATCACACCCTGCACCATCCAGAAAATGTATTCAACGTGAGTCAATGCAACATTGGACTGTAGATGCTATAGGTACGCTTTCGTCTCCTCCTCTTCTTCTCCCCCTGTTCTTCTTCTTCTCCTCCTCCTCTTCTTCTCCTTCTCCTCTTCTTCTTCTCCTCCTCTTCTTCTTCTTCTTCTTAAAAGTCCCCAAAATGCTGCTGGTTTTTTTTTTTAAAAATCAGCCATACCAACCATTCCAGTAGTTTTTAATGTCGTTGTTCTCTTTGGTAGATACGAAGCTACTGCAGCCCATCTGTTACAAGGTTACATCTTGTTCTTATAATGTGTATGTGGTTTGAACTACGACTAACAGATCAGTTAAACCTATAAAATACACCGTAGTTTTTAAAGTCTTAGCCTGCAGCTCTTGCTACATCTCCTCAATCCTGGGAAGAACAAAGACAAATCTTTAGTAAACTCAAAATCCATAAGTTTTCTGTTTCTCTAAACTTGTTTTTTTTTAATTAAAGATTCGGAAGAAAATAGGAAGAGGCTCAAAGTGAAAGTTAGGGATGTTCTAAATTTATCTGGTGAAGAACGTATCGTGCTTGAATTCGATTATCTGGACGAACCATTTGGAGAAGCACAAGGTCTTCTTGCTGGCTTTTGTGGAATTTTAGCAACTGACTGCTCCTTATTTCCAATCCACTTTGAGAAATGGCCAGATTTACCTATATCATACTTTGACCATGTATTTGATCGAATTGTAAAGGTATAAGCTCTAATTCTTTTTGCTACATGTCTATTTTGTTGTTGGACTTTTCCATGTAACATATAAGGTAACCAATGTTTTATTCTTGAAGAAACGGTTTTGTTTTAAGACAACCGAGTCAGTTGCACGACGTTATGTTTATAATTCTATTTGGAAAAAGTGGAGCGCGAATAGGCTAAATTTGATGGAGAGCATTCTATGATCCACTCAAAAGTAAAGCTCAAATTATGGAAAATATTCCGACTGGGATTCCACGGGATCAGTGGACTACATTTGTTGATTATCGTTTTAAAGAAACAACTATGGTATTTATTTAATTACTTCAACTTGTATGTTTGATTATATTTATTTATTTATGTGATTGACTTTCAAGTATTTTTTTTAAAGGAAATGTGCAGAAGGAATACTGAAATTCGAAAGAAACAAAAATTTACACATACAGGTGGCTCCAAGCCTAACTCTAGAAGAAGGGCTGAAATGGTAAAAGATGTTAATTTATGTCATTTGACTTTATTAAGCTAATTTATGTAACTATTCCAGTTAAGTTATTTTGTTGGATATTTTATTTATAGATGGCCGAGACTGGACGAAGGCCTGGACGCGCACAAGTTTATCTTGATACTCATAAGAAACAAGATGGAACATATGTGAATGAGGTGGCAAAAGAGATATGTGTAAGTTTCTGATTTGGTACGGTTCGATTCAAACAATTTAATTGGTTTTTAAAGATTCATTGACGCCTTCGGTGAACAATCTGGTTGACCGACCACAGTAGCAACTTTCCAAGAGACCTCCGTCGACTAGAAAAATTAGCTAAATGTACTATGATCTCCATTTTCTTGTTGTTCAGAATTTTGATAATTTGTATTATGTTGTCTGTCTCCTGCATTCTCTCATGCATTCTTTGTATGTTCTTCTTCCTGTGATTCTCCCGTTTCCTCCTATTCTTTCTCTGTTTCTTCTTCTTTATCATAGTATAATAGGGACTATAATAGGGACAATTATAACCTGATGCAACCAAAGATGACTTTAAATGAAATGCTCGTTAAATACTTGAAAGTTGAATATTTATGCAAATTGGAATGTTTACAGAGGATTGCCAGTGAAAGTAAGTAAACAGATGAATGCCTTTCATGAAATTTTCAAAATTTTGGAGTTAAAGAAATAGAATGTCCTATGAAATACTGCTTGGAAAGTAAAATGTATAAGTTACATCTGGAACAAGTTATGTTGAATCTCTAGGTTTGTTTGCATCTGGAAATAGATGAATCTCTAGGTTTGTTTACATCTGGAACAAGTTACAGGCTTGCAGCAAAATACTAATTTTGCACTATAAATTAAGAAGCTTCACAACCTGTTTGAAAAGGAAACACTCTCTTCTATTATACAGCAAAGTAAAGACAGGAAAAATCATGCCTTGCTTTAATGTTTCAACTAACGTGAATCTTGTCTGCTCCTTTCTTCTCTGAAGCTACCAAAGCTATTGCTTCTATCATCGGTAAACCCGAGAACGTACGTACACTCTATCTTCCTCTATACGAACAAATTCATTAAAACTTCTTTTTCTGCAATCTCAACCTCAAAATCTGCAAAGTATTTACCAATGGAGCTTCTTGGTCCTTAGAGAGGTTCTTGGTACTTTGCGGTATTCCTTCTGTGATGTCAGCTATTGAATCTTTTAGTACTTATGAGTATCTTGTTTTTGATATCTGGCTTAATGGATTTAAAGATTGTTTCTTTTTTTCTTTTGATACATTGTAAGATTTTGAAATTGCAACATTATATGCTCTGTATGGTTATGTTGGATGAACACTAACTTAGCAGGAGATGTTCATTACATTGGTGAGTCAGTTTAGTTTAGATAATGAGTTTGTATTATTATTACATGAGGTAATTTTTGAATTGAAATTGGTTGCCACCCAGTTTTGCATTTATTGTTATATATCTTCACACAACAAGTCATCTGAAATTGGGAAGCTTAGATAACTTTTCCATAGGATCTTTCTCAAGTTCAGAGCCAATCAAGACTAACTTAGTCTGCCTTGCGTTCAAAGAAATATATTTAACCATTTGCCTTGCGTTATTTTTATACCAGCTCGTGTTATTTGGTAGGGCTTTAACAACTCATATACTCCCTTCGTTTCATTTTATGTTGGCCGTGTTTGTATGGTGGAACTGTAAAATGTTTGGGGACAGTGGAATTGGTATTTGGTATGGATTCACTTAAAAGCAGTGAACTCAGCTTCATTAATGTTAATTGGTATTTGGTACCAATTTGATTAATTGATTTTAAGTTGTAATGTTTAGTTGACTGTTTTGGTGTTTTGTGGTCTTTGGTTACCACTGGTTCTGTGGTTCATCACTTCATTGGACTTGCAATGAATTCATATAGGAATGAGATCCCAGTCAAAATCTTGCAATGAATTCCAATAAACAACAAACCAGTCCAATTTTTACGTATAACAAGCCCAGCCCAATATGATGATTTATTCAGCAATACTGAAGATGACAATAGTTGCATGGTTAAGAATTGTGATTTTTATAAGTGTTAGTTGTACAGTCAAGTTGTGCTTTTATAAGTGTTAGTTGTGACTTTGGTTAAGAATTGTCATAATTGATTTTTTTGGTGGAAATATTGGTTGGTTTGTCTGTTCTCTTTTGTTAATTATTCAATTGCACAATAGCATGTTGGGCAGGTTGGTTGGTTGAAGTTTGTCTGTTCTCTTTTGTTGAGATCCCTTTTTTGCTTGTCTTAGTGTGCATTTAGTTACTTATTAATGTTGTAAAAAATAATATGTAGGAAAAAATTGAGCTTGCTTTGAGCCAAAGTATGGTGGATGAGTCTGAAGTTTCCCCGAATGATGCTGTTGGTAAAGTGCTGGGAAAAGAGCACTCTGGAAGGGTAAGGTGCTTAGGATTAGGAGCTGTCCCCAGCAAAGTTTTTAAACATGCAAGACCTCATTATTGTGGTATGAATGCTTCAAGTAGTGATGTTTCACGTTTGAATCATTGCCAAGAGAACTACGATAAATTGTTGAATGCTCACAACCAAAGTCAAGAGAACTACAATAAATTGTTGAATGCTCACAACCAAAGTCAAGAGAACTACAAAAAAATAGCGAATTCGAACAGACAAATGATGAATGCTTTCAAGGCATATATGATAATGAAGGAAGGGACAATACCAGAACAATTTGCGGGGTTCTTTGCTTCTCCTCCTACAACGGTAAATAAACTTGTGATCTTTTTTTTTCAACTGATATTTCTTGTTTCTAGGATTTATAGTTATATTTGTACTGCTCAAGAGATAATTCAAGTTATAATTAGCATTCAAAAGATCTTATTTTTAATTTTTTTTTGCAGCCCAAAGATGCAGGTAGTGGATCTCTATCACCCGTAGGTGCAAGAAGATCATCTGATGGCAGTAATCCAAGTGACAATATTTGATGTTCTTTATAATTCAATTAGATAATCAATTATGACAGTGTAATTATGTGATTGGAGCGGATGTTAGAATGGCTAGGGTGAATGTTTTATGTTGAAATTTAGTTTGGTGCTACTTTATGCAGCTATAAACATTGCTAAATCTGCTTTGAGCATTTTTTGTAGCCCTGTCATTTATATATGAAAGTAATACTTTTGTGATGCTAAATATGTTGATATTTTAATAAGTGTTGATAAATATTATATTTTTTGGTTAGATTATGGTGTGGACAGATTTATTAGTAGATAATATTCAAAATTTAATATTTGTATAAACGCAGTAAAATAAATTAATATGTTTAACGAATTGCGTGTGTTTTGACTGCCGCAGCTTGTAATTTTTTTTTTTTATATAATTTAATAATCAATTTACGGGGGTGAAACTGCAGCAAAATAACTGCTGCTAATTAATTGCGGCAGTCGTGGCAGCGGTCGCCATATAACTCCAGTAAATTGATTGCGGCGAACCTTTTTGCAGCAGTTTCGTGAACCGCTGCGAGAACAAATTGCAGGAGTTACCAACTGCCGCAATTTGTAAATATAACTGCCGCAATTTGACCCATTTTTTGTAGTGTGCCCCCACAAGTGGAATCGAGATTCATTTTTGAAGCTTCATCTAACCCGTCTACAAAAGTGTGACCCAATACCTTGTCAGTCTGGCAATGATGGGGACAGTCTCTCAGCAACTTCTTGTACCTTTCCCATGCTTGGCGAAGAGTTTCGCCAGAACGTTGTTCAAACCCAAGGATTTGACTCCTAAGCATCTTTGTCTTCTTGGTGGGAAAGAACTTAATTAAGAACTTCCTTGCTAAATCATCCCATCTGCGGATTAAATTTGCTGGTTCCTTATTCAACCACTCTTTAGCTTCCCCAAGCAAAGAAAAAGGGAAATTTGTTAGCCTGACATAGTCCTTGGAAACATTAGGATAGTTGTACGTATCCGTAATTTTCAGGAAATCTGAATATGTTTCTGTGGGTCTTCTTGAGGTAGACCCACAAATTGTCCTGTGGACTGGATCAGCTGAACGATATACTGTTTCATCTCAAAGTGCCCTATGATATCAGGCTTCACGATAGCCTGAGTCATATTAGCCAGACTGGGCCTGGCGGCTTCGATCACTGCTCGTTCCTCAATACCTGCCATCTCGATTGGCTGTGGTTGAACTACAGGGTCCAACTCTCTTTCAATTCTGGTTCTAGCGTCCACCTCTCTCCTCAATCTGTGAAATGTTTGTTCAATTTCGGGATCGAGAGAAAGGAGATTGGTTGTGCTTCCGCTTCTTTGCATTCAATAAGAAATCCTGTATTAGCACAATCAAAGTGAACTGACTATTAATACTTGAATAAATAAATAATCTGAGCTCAATTTAGTTAAGTAGCTAATTTCTAAGTCCCCGGCAACGGCGCCAAAAACTTGTTACTACCAAAAATACCCACGCAAGTGCACGTGATCGTCAAGTAATAAAGTATTAAGTAGAGTATCGTTCCCTCGAAGACTTGTGATTAACTATTAACTAATGCAAACTCAATAATTTAAGTTACTCAAGAGGTGTGTAATGAAAATCCTGGTATATTTATTTATCTATCTAAAATGTCAGTAGTAACCTAATTAAATAATTAACCGAGCAAATAGCAGTTTTGGATGACAAACAATATACGAAAATATTCCAGGGTCACAGGCTCACAAACAATCATGTTATGTTAATAGATCAAGATGATTAACCAATTTATCCGGGTTATTGATTCACAAGGTTTATATTGTTCATAAGAATCTTTCGAATTCTTACTCACCTATTCAAATCAACCCAATTCCGATATTTCTATGGAATTGCGATTAACAAGAACGCAGTTACAATTCTTGTAATGAACCAAGCAGGGCAATTAGGTATATGTCTATCCTAATCACAAATCCGTTACCCGAGGCCCGGGTTCAAGAACCTACTCTATTTAATTCTATATGCAACTTAGAATTTCCACTTTCGAGTTCAATTCTAAATTCTTGAATAGTGCTTCACTGTTAGCTACTCAGTGAAACAATTAACAACAGAATTAAATAAATAGCCCAATATGATAAATCAACTTCATCAAATCAATCTCCAAACATAAACATTCATGTTTTACCCATGACCCCAGAACAATGGGTTTTAGCCAATCATACTATGGTTTAACACAATTGTATCTAATATCATCACAAATTAGCAAAGACAAGTAGAAGAAAAAAAACTTTTATGATACTAATCCCTCCTTGCCTCACTTTCTCTTGCTTTTGCCTCCAAAAACCTCAATAATCCTTTTCTTGGTCAAGCTTGGGTTTATATAGGTTAATCAAAAATCTCCAGATTTCTAAATTTGCCCTTAATGATCACCGCCAGTTTTCTGGACTAGCGCTGCAGCGCATTTGGCAGCGCTTGTCTGGAACTTTTCTATAATAGGCAACGCATTGTTAGCGCTGCAGCGCATTTGGCAGCGCATTTCCAAGTGTGCTGCAGCCTATTTTTCTTCCTCGTTTTCGAGCCACTTGGTTCCAATTAGTCTTTGTTGCTCCTAAATCATTCCCAATCACATTCCTTTGCTTCATACGAGTTCCTTAACCTGAAACACATAAAATTCATAATTAGAACTCATAATTTAACAATTAGTCATAATATGATCTTAGGACATAATCAAACTTAGGACATAAATAATAGCTAAATCATCTAGATTTTGCCTATTATCATACATCCTAAATTCTTTTTCCACTGTTAAGATGCTAACAACTTTTCAAGTTGTCTAAAAGAAATTTTAACATTATCCACGTATTAGAATAATTAAGAATTAGAATATATCGACAAATCACAACGAGAAACACTAACTCTTTAAAGAATACAATGACAAATCGTAATTCTCATGCTTGATTAAAATAAAATACTAAAGGCATTGTGGTCTTAATCTTTATTAATTAATAATTAATTTTTCTCATTGTATGATTGTCATTATTATAAGAAAGATACCAGGTTGCGTACGATATTAATATGATCTTACTGGCTCTTGTTTAAATTTTCATGAAATAAAGATAATAATAAAATAAGCTAACTTACAGGGACTTATTTAAAGAGAACAACACATTACTAAATTGTTTTTAATAAAAAAATCCAAACCATCATGCTTTGAGTAAGTTTTTGTTTTTCACTAACTAACACAAACATATGGACAGGACAATCATAAGAGAACAAGGAAAGCTGACAAAGCATAACATTATTAAAGAGCAAAACAGTGAAGGAAAGAAGAACGGACCTCTGAAATCTTTTATTATTAAGAACAGACCTAATTGATTATTCGGAAAAGATTTACGATAAGATAAGCATTTATGATTGATTGAGATGTGTTAATAAATTTATATGAGCATAAACAGAAGGGATTTCATCAATAGGGAAAATCATTGCCTTAGCTTCTTCTCATCATTGTTTACAACCTTAGCATTTTAGTTTACAGCTGTTTAATTTACTTGCAATCGTAGTTAGTAAAGACACCTTCAACTGTGATTCAAACATTTGAGAAACTGGTTCTGAAGAGTTTAGTGGGTCTAAATATCGTAATTGATAAGTTAACTCTCTGTGGATTCGATCCTAGGCGTAATACTCGGGTTATATTCGCAATATCCGCAGAGTCTCTTTGAGAGGGCATTGTTGGGCGTGATCAAATTTTGGCGCGATTTCATGGGAGTTAATGAAATTATCAATTATCATTGACAGAAATACAAAAGTTCTTATTATAGTCAGTTTTCTCTCTACTCAATTTTTCATTGAAAATTTGACGGTTGTTGACTTAGTTGCTGAGGTTTATGCCTAGAAAGTCCACGAGGACGGGAGAACTACTAGAAGGACTCTCAGACCCCGAGCAAACATTCCGGGCATTAAACCGAGCCAACAAAAAACTTCAACAATCCCAACAAATACACAAACTCTAAATTGACATGGGAACGTAAACGACCCCAATAGAAAGGTTGGGAATGAGCAAGCTGGCTTAAATGCCAGGGAAGTTGCACCTCTTGTGCCTGAGGGTGAACTACATGACTGGGCACAACCCACAACTAACAATTTGGCCACTGCCATTGTTGTGCTGTCAATACAAGCTGAATCGTTCCATATCACAAACAACATGCTACACTTGTTGCAAAATAACGGACTCTTTTCTGGGACACAAATAAAAGATCCTCAGTAAAACTTGAAGAACTTCTTGTCTATATGCAAAACTCAAAGGCAACCCAACGTGACTCCGGAAGCAATCAGGTTATTATTGTTTTCATTCTCGGTGACATGAGCTGCTCTGGTTTGGCTAAATTTACTCCACATAAACTCTATAGAAACTTGGGATGAATTAGTCAAGTAATTTCACAACAAGTTCCACCCGCCCAACAAAACTGCTCAACAAATTGATGAGATCACGAGTTTCAAACAGAAACCAATGGAGTCACTACACAAGACATGAGGCATTGAAGGAATGTTGGTTATATGTTCCCACCACGGTGTTCCAGAACAGATGTTGGGACAACAATTTTACATGGGACTGTTAGATATCATGAAGAATACTGTAGATGCCTCTGCTGGTGGGGCATTCTTGAGCAAGACTTGGAGAGAAGGTCAGAGTTTACTTGATAAAATGGCACAAAATTCGGGATAGACATCCAGGAATGCACCTATCACTGCAGTGGTGCACTCAGTGCCTCTTGATGCTTCTAATACAATGGCTGAAAATATGGTGACTCTCTTGACACAAATGAGCATCCTCACCAAAATGGTGGAAGAATCAGGGCAGAAACAGCAAGTACATATAGTAGATACTACTAATAGGAGCTTGTGCACATCTTGCATTAGCCAGCCAATTGGTAATCCTTGGAGTGCATAGCATGATCATCATCATCAGCACCCTAAAATATGAATTATGTGGCTAACTATGGGGGTCAGAGACCAGAAAATCAGAATTGGGATCAGCAGACTAAGTAGCAGTATAGGCCACTTCAGCAATAGTATAACGCCGGACATGATGCGGCTATCAAAAATATTAAGGTACAAGTGGGCCATATTTCAATGTCGCTGAACAATCGTCCTCAAGCGACATTATCTACATATACCCAAATCAATCCAAAAGATCGGGGCCCAAAGTAGCTGATAGTGGTGAGTCTCCGGGGATATAGATGTAGAGCGAAATAGAGCTCGAGAAAACATATAGGCTGAGACACTCATTCCAGTGCCTATTGAGGTGGATGAGTCTAAGGTATTGACAGAGATGACAGTCCAGCCCACACCTGAAGAAAAGAATATGCAGCAGGAGACCGAGAAAGTAGCCGAGCCAGTTGAAGAGCCAGTAGTTGATATAGTAGCCGATCCCAAGTGATTGGGAAGAAAAGACCTCCTGCACCATTTCCACGGAGGTTGGCCTAGCATCAAAAGGAGGAGCAGTATTAAAAATTCTTTGAGATGCTCAAACAAATCCAAGTAAACATTTCATTGATTGAAGCTTTAATGGAGATGCCTGGATACGCTAAAATGATGAAAGAATTGATGTCCCAGAAGTTTGACTTCCAAGACTTGGCCACGGTGACACTTACTCAGACCTGTAGTGCAGTGGTGTCTAGACCTGTAGCTTAAAAGCTATCTGATCCATACACTATTAGGAACTTCACCTTTGATAAGGCACTTTATGACTTAGGGGCCAACATTAATCTTATGCCCTTGGTTATTTATAAGAGGTTGGGCATTGGGAGAGTTAGACACACCTCTATGTTGTTGCAGCTGGCCGGCAGGACTGTGAAACGTCCATTTGGAATCCTTGATGATATGTTTATTTAGCTGGGGAAATTCGTGTTCCCTGCAGGTTTTGTAATATTGGATTGCAAAGTGGATGAAGAAATTCCTATAATCTTAGGAATCCTATTCTTGGCTACGGGGAGAGCTCTGATTGATTGTGAGACTGGGAAGCTCAAGATGAGGCTCAATGATGAAGAAATTATATTCAATGTACAGAAATCTATGAGGCGACCAGTGAGTTCGCCAATTGCTCTCTTATTGATGTCGTGGATGTAATTGTGGAGTCTGATGATGAGGTGTTGAAGTTTGAGGTTCCCCTTGCTGCATGCTTGATAAATTTAGATAAAGTGAATGGTGAGGATTTGGCGGAATGTGTGTTGGCATTGGAAGGTAGAGGGTTCTGGGATGGAAATCTAGACTTTGAGCCCTTACACTTAGAAATGAGAGAGACCCCTCCAGCAAAGCCATCAATTGAAGAACCATATAAGCTGGAACTAAAGCCATTGCCAGCTCACCTCAGGTATGAATTTCTGGGGCCAGACTCTTTATTACATGTTATTATCTCATCTGGTTTGTTAGATGTGCAGGTTCAAAAGCTTTTGCAGGTACTAAGGGAGTGCAAAGCTACCATTGGGTGGACCATGGCAGACATCAAGGGGATTAGCCCCGCCTATTACATGCACAAGATTCTGCTGGAAGAGGGGCACAAACCTTACAGGAAACATTAGAGGAGGCTAAACCCCAATATGATGGAAGTGGTGAAGAAGGAAATGATTAAGTGGTTGGATGCGGGAATTATTTTGCCAATCTCTAACAGTAGATGGGTTAGCCCAGTTCAATGTGTTCCTAAAATGGGTGGCATGACAGTTGTGAAGAATGACAATAATGAACTAATCTCAACAAGAATCGTCACAGGTTGGCGAATTTGCATGGATTATCGAAAGTTGAATCTAGCCACCCCGAAAGACCATATCCCATTTTTCTTCATTGATCAGATGCTGGATAGATTGGTAGGGAGGTCACACTTTTGTTTTCTGGATTGGTACTCATGGTACAATCAGATCTCTATTGCACATGAGAATAGAGAGAAGACCTCCTTCACCTGCCCATATGGCATTTATGCCGTTAGGAGGATGCCCTTTGGCCTATACAATGAACCCACCACATTCCAACGATGGATGATGACCATATAATTCACTGAAATGGTAGAGGATATAATGGTAGTGTTCATGGATAATTTCTTAGTGGTGGGAAACTCATTTGATGAGTGCCTAATAAATCTGACACGTGTGCTAAAATGGTTCATCGAGACTAACTTGGTTCGAAATTGGGAGAAATTCCATTTCATGGTACAAGAAGGAATAGTCTTGAGGCACCGGGTGTCAAGAATGGGAATAGAGGTAGATCGAGCAATGGTTGATGGAATAGCAAAGTTGCCTCTACTAACTTCAGTCAAGGCCATAAGAAGTTTTCTTGGACAGCCGGTTTCTACCGGAGGTTCATAAAAGACTTCTCCAAAATTGCCAACCCTCTCTGTAAGTTTTTAGAGAAAGATCACCCGTTTGTATTTTCTGATGATTACAGGGTAGCGTTTGAGGAGTTGAAATAGAGGCTGGTCACAACACCCATCATTGGTGCCCCCAACTAGGAGCAACCATTCAAATTAATATGTGATGCTAGTGACTACGCAGTAGGGGTAGTGTTGGGCCAGTGGAAAGATAGATTGATGCGTCCGATCTACTATGCTAGTAGAACATTGAGCGGAGCCGAGTTTAACAACACATTGATGAAAAAGGAGATGTGAGCTGTGGTGTTCACTTTTGACAAGTTCTGGTCCTTTCTGATAGGATCCAAGGTAATTGTATACACTAACCATGCAGCTCTTAGGTACTTAATAGAAAAGAAAGACTCTAAGCCACGCCTGATTCGTTGGGTGTTTCTACTGTAATAGCTCAATCTTGAGATTCGTGATCGGAAGGGCACTGAGAATCAAGTCGCTGATCATCTATCACGACTTGAAGGAGCTGAAAATGTAGTAGAGGTTGAGGAAATTGTGGAAACATTTCCAGACGAGCAGTTTCTCACCACCACTCATCAGGAATCGCTATGGTATGCAGGCTTTGCTAATTACTTGGCCAGTGCTATTGTTCCTTAGGACCTTTCATTGGTCTAGAGGAAAAGATTTTTTCGTGAAAGCCAATTGTATTACTGGGATTATCCCTATCTGTTTAGAATATGCCTTGATAACATTATCTGGAGATGCGTCCCCAAGATCGAACAATCTTCTATTTTGCAGGCTTGGCACACATCAGCGTATGGCGGTCGCTTTAGAGGAATCAGGACAGCAACAAAGGTGCTAGAGGCTGGATTTTTCTGGCCAATAGTGTTTAAAGATGCTCACTTATGGGTAAAGGACTATAATGAATGTCAACGTACCAGGAACATTTCCCGGCGCCACTGAGATGCCCATGGACCCAATTCAAGAGATGGAAGTTTTCGACATCTAGGGGATAGATTTCATGGGTTCCTTCGTCAGCTCCTATGGCAATAAGTACATTATTGTTGATATAGACTATGTATCCAAGTGGGTATAAGCTACAATGTTTCCCACCAATGATGCAAAAGTGGAGGTTGGGTTTCTAATGAAGAACATATTCACCCGCTTTGGGACACCACGCATAATTATCAGTGACGGAGGCACTCACTTCTGCAACAGTGCCTTTGAAAAGTTGTCGGGAATGTATGATGTGCGCCACAAGGTGGATACTCCATACCATCCATAGACTAGCGAACATGTTAAGGTATCCAACAGGGAGATCAAGTGTGTATTGATAAAAACCATGAACGCCACAAGAATTGATTGGACGAGGAAGCAGATGATGCACTTTGGGCTTACAGAATAGCTTGAAGACACCAATTGGTATGTCACCATGGGAAGGCCTGACACCTACCTGTAGAACTTGAGCATAAAGCGTGCTGGGCACTGAAACAGCTAAACTTAGACATGGAAGTCGTGTGCACGTCAAGAGTCACTGAATTGCATGAGCTCAAGGAGTTGCGGTATCTTGCTTTTGAGAGCACAAGGCCGTACAAGGAGAGAATGAAGAGGCTACAAGATCACAAAATTGTTGAGCAAAATTTCAAACCTGGGGACATGGTATTTCACTACAACTCAAGACTGTGGTTGTTCCCGGGTAAGCTTAAGTCATGATGGTCTGGACCATTTCGAGTAGTGGAAGTTTTCCCGTCACGAGCTGTGAAAGTTGCCACTGAGAATGACTCTCGTACATTTAGAGTCAATGGTCCGTGATTGAAATTATATGTGGGTATGAGCGAGCCTAAGGAAATGGCTGAGCTGCACTTGAATGAACCACAAAGGTCGAGCGACCCTTAATTACACTCATCTGCGTCGTGTCGCGACGTTAAATTGGGCGCTGAGTGGGAGGCAACCCATGAAATTGTTGTAATTATAATCTTTTTGTTAAACAAAAAGTCAGATTCAAAGAAGTGCCCAGACCACGGTTGCACCGCGAACGCGGTCAAATCATGGTCAAAACACCTCTCTGAAGTCAGTTCCCCGCGGTTGCACCGCGACCGTGGTCAAACCGTGGTGGATTAACCTTTGTGAATCTCACCCTTCTTGGTTCTACCGCGACCGTGGCAGAACCACGACAGACTAGACGAGGCCAAGTATAATTTTTTTTTAATTTATTATCCCCCATTCTTTCTAATTAACCTAAAAACACTTCCTCCCCTCCCATCAGACCAAAACAAATGCCCCTACCCCAAGTCCCTTTCTTTTTTCTCTCTTCTTCTTTTTTCTTCTTCCTCCCCCCTTTTCCCCAAATTCCTCCATTTTCATCCCTCCCAAACCTCCATCTCTACTACCCACCCACCCCCTTCTTCAAGCAAGTAAGTTTCTCTTCTCCCCTCTCTGTTTTGTTTTCTCTAATTAGTGTAATTTAGTTTTGTGTTAGATTAAGTAAACCCTAGTTAGGATTAGTGTTTAGTTTTAATTTTTGTTTTCTTTTATGTTGTTGTATTTGATGCTTGTGGGTTTGTTTAGTGCTAGTTTGATTGGGTCTCCATTATACTTTAATTGTTGGGGTTGTTTTGATGACTTGGAGGCCTAAAAAATATTTTATTGGTGTAGCTTGGTGAAGGGTCATTTTTGACCAAAAAATTGGAGATTCGTTGTACAATTTTGAGGCATTTTATGCCTAACCTAGGTTGTAGTGGTGTTGTATTTGATGGATGGCGGTGTTTTAATTGGTGTGTGGTGGTGTTGTAATTAACATGACTCACTTGAGGGAGTAAGTCTAGGGTGTTGTATGCCGGAATTTGTAGGAAAATTATGGGGCCATTGTGGAGGTTGTTATCCTTGAACACCATATTAGTAGGGAATGAGCACTTTGTATGAGTGATATCAATAGGGGAAAGCATTTGGTGCCATTGGGTGGTGAAGTCTGAGTAACTATCTGACTGGCAATAATTAGGGGTCATTTGATGGTTCTTCTGATTCCTTGTAGGTAATATTGCTCCTATAAGGCAAAGGAGATCGGTAGGCGCATCCCAACAGCCTACATATGATGAATCGAGGTTCCCATCATAACTAGCGGAGGACGAATATAATGCCAAGGCTACAAAGAACTTCAACCATGAGATCCCGCTTGACCAGGCAACCCTCCGCATAGAAAAGAAAGAGATGTATGAATAAATTTGAAGGAGGGAAATGGAATTCTTATTTGATGACCCTACCTTGGTAAACAAGATGCTTGTTAGGGAGTTTTATGCCAAATGCTCATTGAACTTATGTAGGGAGTTGATTGTGTGACGTAAGGTGGTCAGCGCCACAATTCCCATGATTCGCTAGGTGTTTCAGCTGCCTCTGTTCACTAGTGACATCGACTACTACCTTGATAGGACATAGGTCACATGGGAGGTCATGACTGATATACTCTACACAGGGGGGCGACCCACCTGGATACGTGACCACATCACCCACTTGGCTAAGTATTGGTTAACTATCATCTGCAGCAGGTTCCTGCCCTCCAGCAACATAACTGCCGTGAACTTCCAGCGTGCACTGTTGACATAGTGCTTCATGATGAAGATGGATTTTAATGCGGCAAGGGTAATTAGTGATGAAATGGTCCTACGGAGACCGCTGCTGTAAAAGGGATTCTACTTCCTTTCTTTGGTGACTACATTGTGCTTGTTGAAAAATACCCCCACCAATCGTGCTGATGGATACTTGCCCTCCTAAATAAGCATTAAGAGCCTCAGGCATCAGAGTGGGCCGGGCTACACGTACAATAATTAAGATAGATGATGAGGGTGATGATCCGGTTCCTCTTGCACTGCTTAGGAGATTTACTAATAGCGACGGACCTTCTCGACGCCCCTATACTAGGACATGCTTATCCAGATCACAGTCCACCAGGCCTATGCTGCGTTCCATGGAGGAAGAGGTTGCGAATATCCGCACCTTGGTGGATGGCCTACACACGCGGATGGATGCGACGTTCCAAAGGCAGTCCAGATTTGAGAGTCAGTTTATGGACTGGTTCTATGCATTGGGGAGAGCTTGCAATGTAGACTCCAACACCGTCTCCGACTATGAGTGAGTCTCAGGGAAGTCTTCTGACCCTTCTGCTCTTTATTTTCTTGATATGACATGAGGACATGCCATGATTTTAAGTGTGGGGTGAGAGACTTGCTCTGATTGTGTGTTGTAATGTATACAAACGTTGTTTGTGCTGTAGCATTAGATTGATGTGTTGTATATAGTTGAGTGTACTTATATTATGAGTAGCTAACATGGACCAACGACGGACACTTGTCGACGGGTCTCTTGAGGGTCAAAGTCAGAATTAATTTAAACTAAAATAAACCCAAAAACAAATTTAGAGGACTCTTTCTGAGGATGACCCACTTGGACAGTACTCTTGAGGAAGTAGTCTATGTAGATTTTTTAAATTTTATTTTTCCCTTCTATGTTATGTAGTACTTCTCCCTTGGTTTTTCTTTTGACAACGGTTCTTTTCCAATGGTTTTTCTTGAACCGGGTTAGGTAGATTTTCCTTTTGTAGTTTTAGGACTAAGATAGGTGAAGGCTAGAATGCAACCCCTAATGTTCACACCTGAAAATAACTAAAACAAACTTGAGAGTGTGACATCTAGGCTCGTTTGTGAACTCGTAAATCTATACCTTAATTTGCACATCTTGTCTTGCTTGAATGCTCGTGTGAGTGTGTTGATGAACTGATTCAGAATGAGTTACATGCTAAGTGTGTGAGAGTTATTAATTGCATTATGTGCTTGCATGCGATACCTAGAACTTGTCCTGTGTGTTTGCAAACCGAAATAGAAGTTGTTTGATTTTAGAGATGATTAAGGCATTTCTTTGTGCAACCCTATATAATTGTGAATCCACCTGTATATATCGCCATAGTTAACCCCTTTGAGAATGAGGCCCGTTCTTTGATAACCCTATAATGACCTTAATCTCTATGTTTAGATAGCTTAATTATTTGAACCTATACCTCCTAGAAGCACTTGAACCACTAAAGAACATACAAAAGTCAAAGTGTGGGGTAGTATGGAGTTAGCAAAAAAAGAGGAATCAAGAATGAATTGTTTGATTGGTACACTGACATTGTAAAAGAAAGAAAAAAAATGAGACAAAGAAAATAAAATAAAGAAAAATGAAGCTAGTTGCACCTAAAGAAAAGTGGGGGTCACATGTGAAACAAAAAAAAAAAAGTGGAAGAACAATTGGGTTGAGCATGGAAGTTGAAATAAAAGGAAG
The DNA here is from genome assembly GCA_032618575.1 of Nicotiana noctiflora. Lineage (NCBI taxonomy): Eukaryota > Viridiplantae > Streptophyta > Magnoliopsida > Solanales > Solanaceae > Nicotiana > Nicotiana noctiflora. The sequence continues at coordinate 361,804 of JASVEL010007329.1, forward strand.
TGTGTATTAAAAGTATTTAAGGAGTTTAGTCACTATATCTAAATATATCATACCCGTCCCTTATCCTACATTACATCCAATAAAGACCTCTTGATCTGTGACTGAATGGTTCTATTAGTAGAGTACTACACTAGGGGCAAGCTTATATTGTGTTTGTGTGGCATGTGAATGCTCTTTGCTGAGAGTGAGTGAATTCTTCCTATATTTAGTTCCTTGTTGTTTAAATTTTATATGTGTAGAACTTCTCTAAGAATTGATGATGTGAGGGCATGTGACTCATAAAGAAAAAGTAAATCTTCACTTCTGTTAGAGTAACTAGAGTGAGCATGAGTATGTCATGGCATGAGAGTCTGCATCTCAGGTATGATTGTTGCACTGCTTAGGTTGATCCTTTGTAATGGTGAGTGTGACATAAATCAGGGTAATGCATCAAACAGTTAGGCCTAGAAGTGTGTTTAACTTGCTCGAGGACGAGCAAATGTTTAAGTGTGTGGTGTTGATAATAAGTGAATTTAACTATAATCAGGCCTAAAATAACTACCTTCTTGTATAGTTTTTTTTGATAAAGTGATACAAAATGCTCTGATCAGTGCTTTTCATGATCTGCAGGTGATATATGACCAGGGAAAGATAGGGAGTACTTTTGGAGTCAAAAATTAAAAAAAAAATAGGCCAATTGTGAATTTCCCTAAGTAAACCATGCAAAATAGGCCTGAAGATTTAGAGAACTGGTTTGGCCGCGGTTCCACCGCGATCATGGTAGAAGAAGGCTGCAGATTAATTGAGATTCAGAGAGGGCATTTGGCTGCAGTTCCACCGCGACTGCGGCAAAATCGCGATAGGAGCAAGAAACATTAGGGACTAAAGTGTAAAATACGAGATTTTTAGACCTAAAACCTATTTTAAATACTAGACTCTTCCAAGAGAGGCATGTATTAAATTTGAGAGTATCTTATCAAGGAAAACTATTGTGAGAGAATACCCAAAACATATTTCTTCTTTTCTTTGATTTTTATTGCAAGTTATGATGAATTCTATCTTAGTTTGTGTTCCCATAGCCATGAGTAGCTATATTTTTTATCTAAGGTTTTGATGGAACCTATTGGGGGATGAACTTCTTGTTTATATGAATACAAATTGCTAGTTTCGATCTCTATTTGTTCAACTTTGTGCTTGTTATTGTTAATTGACAGGATCCTCAATTAGTTGTGCCTATTTAGTGTGCATAACTTGGAAGAAAGTGAATATTTAGGTTATTGCTAAACAACACCACTCCTAAAGTATAAGAGGAATCTATAATTGCTGGTTTAAATGAGGGATTAGGGATAATGAAATATTGGGTGTAATCTAAAGTAAATTGTGCTAAATAAAGTTAGTGTATCCCGGGAGAGTGCACTTAGTATATTGCAATGATTACTCCAGAGAGATTTACGGTAAGATGAGCACATGATTGATAGAAATGCATTGGTAAATTTGTATGACCATAAACAGAAGGGATTCCATCAATAGGGGAAATTATTGCCTTAGCTTCTTCTCATCATTGTTTACAACCTTAGCATTTTAGTTTATAGCTGTTTAATTTACTTGCAATCGTAGTTAGTAAAGACACCTTCGTCTGTGATTCAAACATTTGGGAAACTAGTTTTAAAGAGTTTAATGGGTCTAAATATTGTGATTGATAGGTTAACTCTCTGTGGATTCGACCTTGGGCGTAATACTCGGGTTATATTTGCAACGTCCGCAGAGTCTTTTTTAGAGGGCATAGTTGGGTGTGATTAGTGAGTCCCCTTTCTAACCTTGTAAGAGGGAATTGTCCCCACAGGATTTTTAATAAGTAATTTTTGCTAAATATGGGGGCTATGTACGTTTGAGGTGACGAGAGTCCGTGCGTAGCTACTATATGATAATTGTTCAGGTAGTTTAGGACCCACGTCATGTCTAATTGGGGACTATTTCTTATTATAAGCCAATATGATCGTTATGAATTGCTAGAGACTTGAGAAAATGAAAGTGAACATATAAATTGTTGAGTCGTTGGTAGGAGTGACCTTGTATGTAATTGAGCCTTATGGGCATTCCTTGATATTTTCTTGATGATTATGGATCGGGCCGATCGCCTCGATGATAATAGATGCATCTATGGTTCGTACCGCACGACCCTCGCAGTGCACAATTTATTTTCTGTTGAAGTGGGTTGTCGACCTCGGCATATTTGTGCATGGTTTATATGCTTACATTTGGTTATGACGTGATTACCCATTTGATATAAAAGTAAAATTGGTAATTTAATTAAGGCAAGAACATGAATATGACCCTTTTGTTGAACTTGTGTTATTGGAAATCTTTCATATTATATATCTTATTCTATCATATTATATATTTTGACCTTACTAACTATCAAGTGGAACTCTCGTCTCTACTTCTTCGAGATTAGACGAGATACTTACTGAGTACATGTGATTTGCTATGGTTATGTACTTAAATTTGTAGTATTTGAGGCATGTGGATCTTGACATAATCCTGGTGCGCAACAGTGAGCATGCTTAGGGACTTATACTGTGAGTTGCCTTCTTTCTCATGCCGATTCGCAGCCGAAGGAGTCCTTTCTTGTATTTTGTTTTTGTCTATTCGGATTTAGACAATAGGACAATGTTTTATATTTTTGTGTATACTCTACTGGTCGCCCGTAGCTAGTGACACCAGGTTCTGACAGACACTATAGTAGACATTTATTTTGGAATTTGTATCGTTATGTTAGTATTTCATGATTTTTACTAGCTTCATCATTTAATTGAAAACTTTAGTATTTCTATCTTTGGCTAAACTAAAATGAGGACTTAATCATATTTCTGCAATTCGATTGGCCTGACCATGGTGTTAGGTGCCATAATGACCTATTATGAAAATGAGTCGTGACATACTATAATGGTATCATGTGATAAGTTAATATTTTTCGTTGTATTTGCTACATTTAATTGGTACACATATTAATTTTTCTTTAGTCGTAGTATAAAAAATTAGTAAGAACAGTAAATAAAATTAGATTATGAAGAGAAAAAGAATATAAAAAAAGAAGTTAAATGCAATTAGAAAAAAAAAAGAAAAAAAGAAGAAGAAAACGAGAAAAAGAAAAAAGAAAAGAAAAGAAGCATAGTAATAAAAAGGGATTGGAGAATAAAGAAAAAATACCCCTAAAAACTACTACATATAGGAAATATAATTAGTTTATGGGTAAAAAATAAATAGGTAGACAAAGGTAAATAGTTTTATTTTTGTGGTAATTGTGTCATTCTCCCCTTATTTTTTATTGTTTGTCAAAAATTTGTCAAGAGCTACTTTTTGAGATTTTATTAAATTTTTAACTTTTCTTTTCTTTTGTATTTTTGAACAACAGGATGCATATTTTCTTGTTGACATATTTATATTCTAAAAAAAATAAACAAGAGTAAAATTAATAAAATAATAAATAACAAATAAAAATAATACTAGCAAGTTAGACTGATATTACCCAATGACTGACTGATTCAAGAAGTTTGAAGACTTTGATTCCAAAATATCTTATTGTTGGCTTGTTGGACTCATCGAGAAAGAAAGAGATCCAGCAGAAAGAATTAAGAAGATGAGCATCAATCATGAATAAAGAGGAAGGAAGAAGATATGTCTTCGAATATGAAGAATGAATGAATAGAATTGAAACGTTTTTTTCTTGGAAGAACAAAAAATAGAGTTGTTAAATCAAATTAAAGTGATAAATATTTTTCTACTATTTTAAACTTTAATTTATTAATATATCTAAAGTTTTTTTTTCTTTTTTATATGAAAAGTATAAAAGTATTATATACATAATTTTTTTTTAAAAAAAAAAAATTTATAAACCTATAAGATATACTCCTTATTTCTAAAAAATAGAGTCCCCCAAAATTGGGTACCTAAAGCACTTACCATGATAAAGTCGGGCCCTAAACATACTATGTCTCAATTCCTAACAAGTTTTAAGTTGCATATACGAAACTGAATTGCACAAGCAACACCCTAAAAAGATAAGGTTTTTTTTTTTCTTGATTAACTATGTCTATCATCAAACCATTAACTCTATGTTAGCTTATTCTAAACATTTTGAACATTTTAGATACTTTGTCATTTTGTGCGTAACAACAATAAGAAATCAGTAAAATATTAAAATCTTATAAGTAAGGTCTGTAGAGGCTAGTGTGTACCGTGTGCGTAAGCCTTATCCCCACCCTTGGGAGATAGAAATGTTATTTCCGGTAGACCTCGGCTCAAGAAAATAAAAGACCACAATAGCAACAAGGAATATTAACCACAAAGCCAACCGTAAAAGTTTCTCAAAATTAGCAGGTTCCATGGGCTCTCCGGTAGCGGATGTTGTCTTTAGGCGAGTTCAACTGAACTCATAATTTTCAACATGGGAGTATGAATATATATGTAAAAACTTACTAAAACCTCAACAAGTATTAGATTTGAACCAATAAATTTAACAGTACAATATGTTTAATGCATAAAAATCGTAAAAGTTAAATTCATTAAATTCAAATTATATATTCAAGACTACCAGCAACAACATGACACCTACATACAACGGAAGAAAACATCACATAAGGGAACAACAGAGCATGTCAAAGTTAAAAATATGAACTAAATAGAAGTAAAAAAAATTATTAAAGCAAGAAATCACTTTCAGTATCATATGTGAAGAAAAAATAAGGGAAAGGAATATGCTAATTTCCCACGGCTTTTCCATGCTTTGTTTAAGAAAAAGGACAAACTAGGCTTTCACTGCCTTGCAATGGCCATCGAAATTAACAAAGTCATGAATTTTGAACGTGCCATCCTTTATATTGTATATCCTGAATGTTGATCCAAGCATAAACAAAATTTCACCTTTATTTTACATGAAAAACTCGGAATCAATATATCATTATCATGATTCTTTATCCCCGTACTCCTTCATAACTATATGACTTCGTTTATATTCAGTGACAGATAGATCACTCTTCAACACTCCCACTTCCAAATCAAAAGACATGGTGTTCTTGCTGTTATGATTAGAAATATAATCATGACTAGTAGCCCAATGAAGTTTCCTGTTCACAAACATCCCTCGACCAATTGCTACTACCCGAACACCATTATCAACACTTTTCCAAAAATCACTCTTTAGACTATATATATATTTTGACCTCACCATCATCAACACAATCATAAAAAATAACCATTACCACCTTATAATCATCATGGAACTCATCATATCTAATACCAGATATTCTTCGGTAAATGTCCAACTTCGTAGTTCTAGGTTTAGCTAATTTCTTCTACTTTCTTATTGATGGATTCCATATAATATATTCATTGTCCCAAATGAAAAGACAAATCAATCCATTGACAGAACCTACAACATAAAGCCTACTTTTGTTATTTAACCAAAAAATAGATTTTAACCAAAGCTAGAATTTAGAAGAATTGGGTTACTCATAAAAATAAAAATAAAAAGTATATAAAGAAAGATACATGAGAATGATATGATAAGAAAACAAGTAAATTAAAGTATATTTCAATAGTAACTTGTGTCTACAATTGTTTGTGATTTTTCCTTTTATAGCTATTCCGGGGAATACAAACTTTACCTTTCTCATAATAATGCAATTATGTGCAATTAATGACTTTAAATGTTATGTTACGTAATCATATAAATTAAATACACTTTCTCTAACGTTTCTCGTATTTTATACTCATTAAATGTTGTATCTGGAATCTTATTTGCTCTTAGATTCATTTCTTTGATTCTTCACGATCTTTGACCTTTAAATGCCTTCAAGGGGTACGAGCATTGAATGTCTTGCATGACTACTCGTGTCTCTTCGGTTTAACTTGCTCGTGTTTGTTGTTGCTCATACCTATTGAACAACCTTATTTCTTTTACTGTTTGACCAGTCTACGTGTCATGACACGTCATCTCCAATATGCAAAGTAAAATTTTCTCAATACAAATAGTCCCCCCACTTTCTATTTATTCGCCAGTTGAATATTTGGGAAGTGGATTTCTTAAAAGGAGAACTTTTATCATTATTAATGTTATGACAAGATTGATGATTCAATGGTCACATCTATTTAATGTTCTTCACACGTGTCAACTCCTTATATATTCTACAACTTGCACCCCTTTTAAGGTCCTTTTTTACAGCTCCTCTATTTACGAAGTACCAGTTACCATTATTGTGGCTCTTCCATTACTACGTTTTCACTTTTTGACGGTTGTCTATAAATATAGTTTTACCTTTTACTTTTTTCCACAAAAACGTTATTGAACACTTGAACTATGCAAATTTTTATTCACCTCGTCTTATTTCTCATCATGTCTTCTTCAAACCCTAACCCTAGAAGAGCTCCTTCTTTTGAAAATTATTCCAATGCCCCTGTCAGACATAAAGGGGTGGAAGACTTCGTAGTTTAGGATCTTCTTATGGTGGTGGTTCTGCCATACCTTCTTCTATTCATGGTTCTTCTTCTAGAAGCAGGGGTTCTTTTACCCAAAAATCATCTTCCAAAGGCAAGAAAACCTCTAAACCATTACAAGAGCCTTTGATAGAGGAGGTAGTTCCTAGCGATTTGTTTTTGCACCACGATAGACAATCACTTCAAAGCCAAGTTACAGGTCTAGATCGTGATGATGCTTTCCCCACTTTGATTATAGAGCTTTTATCTCCCATAGTTCGCAAAGATTTCCACTGGAATGACGATTTTTCCATTGTAATCCCCAATCTAAATCATAGGATTACTCCATATATGACTGAACTCTCTTTCGTTTACACATACTCTTTTACTCTAGGTTTTAAACCAACTATCAACCGAGTGATTCTCGATTTCTATCATTTTTTCAAGGTTTGTCTAGCACATATTGGCTCATTGGTATGGAGGGCTATGGCTTGTTTAAGATATCTGGCTAACTTAGCAGATGTTAACTTGACCTTCCCTCACCTAATTCACCTCTACTCCCCTAAGCTATTTTGTAACAGCGTATTCACCTTAACGGCTAGGAGTAAGAGGGTGTTGGTGAGTTCGGAAGATGTTAAGGATCATGGCTGGTATGCTCGATTTGTTGCTTGCCCCGCAATTGGTTTGCTGGGTAAAGAAAATGTTCCCTTCCATGAGAGTGGAATTTTTTCATGTAACTTTCTTACGATTTATCGTACCTCTTTCTTTCAAGTTTATCAATTTCTTTAACTTTGTTTTCTTCTCTTTTTTTAGCAACCATGGGGTTGTGGAGAACATTCCCAACTTTCGTAGTTGGGTAGATAAATTGTTGAAGACTGCACCTGTGGAAGCTAGGTCTTGGAAATACATCTCTAGTATTTATGGTTGGAGAGTGAAGAGTCACGGTAAGAACTCTCTCGTATGTAAAAATTTATTATTTTAACTTTCATCCTCTTCTTTATCCGGATTTGCTATTCAAGGCGTTACCACTGATAAAGTTGCAGCCTCTCATTTAGGAACCCAACTTTCCTTAGAAAGTGCTCAGGATATTCTTTTGAAAAGAAAAATTGTAGATGATGATAGCTCTGACGAAGAAGATGAAGGTGGTTCATTGATGACAAGGCCAAGAGTTAGGAGGCGTATCATTTCCGATGAAACTGAAACTTCCCCTCATTTTTCTCCTACCTAGCCTGTTAATCTTGTCTCCAATGATGACGTTGTCACCCCTCATGAAACTAATGAGTCAATTAACCATCTTTTCGTTAGTGGTTTTGAGACCTGTTTTGGATGAACCTCCTCTATATTCCTCTTCAACTCTCATATCTTCAATTCCTTCTCTTTCTTCTTTTTCCGTGCCTTTGATTCCTTTCTTACTTGCTCCATCTGCTTCTGTTCCCATTCCATCTGTTTTCGTACCTATTACATCTGCTTCCGTACCTCCCTATGCTATTTTTACTTCTTATACTGCTCCTCCTTCTATTTTCTATAATACATAAATGGTTCTACATGTAGAAATTTTCTATGAGGAGCGTGACTATCGAAGTTCCTGCCAAGAACAACCTCTTGAGGAAATCTGCTCAGGCAGATGTTTGGCTTGAGCCTTTAATAGGCTCAATCAAGAAGGAAAAAATAAATAGACATAGCTGTCTGACTCCGATGAATGACATAGTTCATTACACCTTGAAGGTTTGTCCCTCCTTTCTTTACTTTGTCAATTTTTCTTTTGAATTCTAATTTTCTTCCCTTATCATTTTCAGGCCAACCTTATTGGTACAGTGCTGATGAACAGAGTTTCTCTATTAAAGAAGGTGGCACGTGACTCTAAAAAGAAGGTTCTTGATTCAGAGAGGGTAGCTCATGAATCTCAGTTGGAGGTAGCGACTTGGAAGAGTTCATTTGATAGTGCACAAATCACTATAGAAGATTTGCAAGAGAACAAGAATAACCTGGAACAATAGGTGAGAGCCTTATACTCAGAGCTTGCAGTCATCAGGGCTGCTTCAAGTCAGGTAGAGTGAGAAAAAGAGCATCTTGAGGCTTCTTTCTCAGAGCAATTAACTAAGGCAAATGAGGAAATTAATGAGTTGAAATCTGTGTTCAATCAAAAAGAAGTTTATGATGGGGATCTGATGCAAAGTTTGACTCAGACACAAGAAGATTTGCGAACTTGAAGACAAGGTGCAGGCCTTGGAAAAATATCATGCCCTCTCAAAGCCTCCTACAACTCAGCCCTAGATGAAAATGAAGGTCTCAAGAATGAAGTTTCTCCTTGGAAAACAGAATGTGAGCTTCTTGAAGATAACGTTGCAGTTGATGTAAGCTGAGTTTTTCTGAACTCCCCACGTGATGCCTTAGTCGAAGCTAGACAAGAAAATTTTAATCTAGATTAAGAGTTAGCTAAGGTGATAGAGACCATTGAAAAGCTCAAAATTAAAACCACTGGATCCCTTCACCCGCGATTGAAGTTTTTGAAGCTGAAGTTCCCGGAGTTGATGCTCCCGTGGGTGAAGTTCTGGTAAGTGAGGATCCCTTGGCTGAAACTTCTACAGTTGAAGTCCCCATGAACACTTAAATTACATCCGGTGACGCACCTTCTTCAAGCTCAGCAGTGCCTCTTGTTGCAAGTCAACTTGAGACTTCGTCTATTGATACTCAAATTGCTGCGGTTGAAGATCAACCCGCTTCAGTTGATGATGTTGTTCCAGTTGACCCACCGATGATCCTTTTTCGATCCTTTCCTCTTAGTGAAAATAAATTACATTTGTTTTAAATTTCCTTTTTGCAGGTACCTGTTTGGAAAACTATGTTTAGAGTTCTTGCAGTTTTTTTGAGAGTTTTGTATCAAACTCTTGGCTATCACTTCAGGGTAGATTTTAGAAGTACAAGTCCCAAGTATTGTTATGGGGCATTAAATAATTCGAAGATTGTGTTTATACTTAATCTCTAGTTTTTAAATATTAAGAAGTTTTTATTATCATTAAACTTCCATATGTTCTATTCTTGCCTTTTATTTTCAAGGACTTAAATAATAGTCTGTATTTTTGTTCTTTAAAAATGCTTTTGTAATCTCATGACTAAATAACATGAGTTTTATAAAAGAGGGACCTTTTATATTTTAGAAGTTAATGAAGACGAGGTCTCAACTTCATAATGATGTTATTATACAATAAAAGAAATAGGAACGCACAAATTTCTTTGCAATAACTTTAACAAGTTTTTATTTCTGAACCTTGACATGTTTTGAGTAATGCTTTACATGTATTTGAATTACATCTCTAAATTTCTCGTTACTGTTTTCCTTGTAACAAATTTATACAAAAGAAGAACAACAGATACAAGGTTTTTCCTTATAACCTATTTTAGTACATAGTATTCTTTCCCATAAGAACAATGAGTGCCTTCACGAGATTGTCGTGGTGAGTCTCGTGGTGTTTGATCTTCAATAGTATCATTTTGTGGATATTCTTGATTTTGTTGATTGATTGGGTTTCCTTGGATGTTGTCATTGTTGTTCGACATAGTTGATTTCACAAAGAAAATCAAGCTGAGATATTATTGATTATTAGTTTCCCAGTAACAGAACAGATTTATTTAACCAGGAAATAGATTTTTAGCTAAAGCTGGAATTTAGAAGAATTAGGTTACTGATAATTGAAAAAGTATATAAAGAAAGAGACTTGAGAATGATATGATCAGAAAGCAAGTAAATTAAAGTATATTTCAATAGTAACATGTGTCTACAATTGTTTGTGATTTTCCTTTTTATAGCCATTCTGGGGAATACAAACTTTACCTTTGTCATAATAAGACAATTATGGGCAATTAATGACTATAAATGTTACGTTATGTAATCATATACATTAAATACATATTCTCTAACATTTCTTGCATTTAATGTTCATAAAGTGTTGTATCTGGGCTCTTATTTGCTGTTAGATCTTTCCTTTGATTCTTCACGGTCTTTGACCTTTAAATGCCTTTACTAGGTACGAGCATTTAATGTCTCGCATGACTGCTCGTGTCTCTTCTGTTTCTCATGCTCGTGTCTGTTGCTGCTCATACCTATTGAACAACCTTACTTCTTTAATTGTTTGACCAGTCTACGTGCCATGACTTGTCATCTCCAATATGCAAAGTAAATTTATCCCAATACAATCATGGGACAATCCATGTCAAAAGCCTCAATAATACAATCATAAAGTAAAGACCTAAGACTACATACTTTAACATTGGACATAAGAGGAGATTAGGAACTCATGATAACCTTATGGTGAGTGTAGTCCTTGTTATTAGCTCATAAATTGAGATGGGTTTGGATAAATTTAGGGCTGGAGATTAATGAAAGCCAAGATTTTGATACATAATTGTAAGAGGGGCATCATACAAAACCTTGAGAGGATTTCAGTAACAAGTTCCGCTGGCAGTATTGGAATTGTCAAGATTGAGTCATAGTTTGTGAGTTTGATGTGCTTTGGGTGTTGATGGGAGGCTAAAGATTCCATTTGTGTTCCACAAAATTGAGTGTTAGAGCAACCAAGTTTCACCATTGCAGCAAAAGTGAGATGAACTGTAACCTAGCTCGAGCTCAAGAGATAGAGAGAAGAAAGAGAAGATATTTTCTTATTTTTGTATCTCGAATATTCTGTATGTTCATGTGTATTGTATATACATCAAGAAAAAGAAAGCCCAAAATTACCCTATACTATCCCATATGTATTAAAAATGACTATCTACACTTGGGCTTTGCCCTTGATGTCTCTAGGTTGGGCCTTCGTCTGTAATTGGGCCTGATGAGAAGTGTATATGCTTACACCCCCCTCATGTTGGAGGGTGAGAGCACTCCCATCTTGGACAAAACGCCTTGATGGGTAGCACCATACAAAGACTTAATCATAAGATCAGCCAATTGTGCATAAGAAGAAACAAAATGTAAAGAAATTAGGCCATCATGTGAATAGTCACGCACAAAGTGACAATCAACCTCAAATTTTTTAGTGCGCTCGTGAAAAATAGGGTTCCAAACAATATGCAGAGCAAATTGGCTATCACAATAGACATGAACAAAAGCAGTAATAGATATACTAAGATCACCCAAAAGTCTGCCAAGCCAAGATAATTCAGCAACTACCATTCTAAGGGCCTTGTATTCAACCTCAGCTGAAGAGAGGGAGATAGTGGGTTGCTTTTTAATTTTCCAAAAAATTAGACTACTACCAAAAGTGATAAAAAACCGGTAATAGATTTGTAAGAATTACCACAAGCAACCTAGTTGGAGTGTGAATAAGCTTGAAGTCAGGTGTTGCAGAGAGAAGAATACCTTGAGCTGGGTTGTTCATGATATACTTGAGGACATGAAAACTTGCCAACATGTGTTGTACTTGAGTATGTTGCAAAAATTGACTGAGATGCTGGACAGAGAATGAAATATCCGGCCTAGTATGCTGAAGAAAGTTGAGCTTGCCAATGAGCCTCCTATAAGCGCTAGCATCAGTAGAAGGTTGACCCATATCAACCAAAAGCTTGGAGGAGGGATCAAGTGGAGTCACCACTGAACTGAAGTGATCACATTTGAATTCAAAGAGAATATCAGAAGCATACTTATGTTGACTCATTACATATCCAATATGATGTTTAGATATCTCCAACCCTAAGAAGTGGTGAACACAACCAAGGTCTTTAATCTTAAATTGATTATCCAAGAAGGACTTCAGATTATTTAAATTAGAAAGGTCATCTCCAGCAAGAAGGATGCCATCAACATAGACAACAAGGACAATTAGAGAGCCATCAGAGAACTAAGTGGAGGGGGAATGATCATTCTTGTTAGGGCAATAACCTTTGGACAGCAAAGCCTCAGACAATTTTGAAAACCATTGCCTAGAGGCCTGCGTAAGACCATATAATAACTTTCGGAGTCTGCAAGCAAGACAAGAGGTAGGTAAAGAAAAAGAAGAGGAGGTAGAAGACACCTCAAGGCCATGAGGAACCTTCATGTACACTTCTTCATGTAAGTCACCATGTAAAAAGGCATTGTTAACATCAAGTTGGAAGACTGTCCAGTTTCTCTTGACAACTGAAGATAACAAACATTTGATGGTAGTCATCTTCACAACAGGAGAAAAGGTTTCAATATAGTCAATACCTTCCTTTTGAGTGTCCCCTCTGATGACCAATCTAGCCTTGTACCTCTCAATGGTGCCATCCGACCTCTGTTAGGTTTTATAGACCTATTTACAAGGGACGGCCTTCTTATGAGGTGGAACTATGTCCCATATGTGGTTGGCATCAAGATCTTCAAACTCTTTCAACATGGCTTGTTGCCAAGTAGGATGTGAAACTACTTGTGGTTATAGTGAGGCTCATGCATGAGAATGTCAAAAGTAGGAAATTTTGTAGGATGAGCAGAAGAATCAACATGAGAACAAACATTATCAATGAGGTAGGAAGGTGGGTTAACATGTCTGGATGACTTTATGATAGGAGGAGGAGAAGGAGTAGGGAGGAGAGGGAAAACAGAAGGTTGGTGAAGAGGAGATGGAAGGGGAGGTGATGGGATATTGTGTAAGGAAGGAGAAGCAGGAACATGAGAAGTAGGGTAAATAGAGCTGGGTGGAGAATGGATAGGAGATAGGCTTGATTGGGAAGGAAAGGAGGAGAAAGTAGGTGAATGTGTATCAACAAAGATAGGAGGGGTAGAGAGTTGAAATGTGAAAGGATTATTAGAGTGATAAGGAAATACAATTCCATAGAATATAACATCTCTAGAATAAAAAAATAGAATAATTAAGAAGACTAAGAAGTTTATATCCTTTCTTGACACAAGGGTAACCAAGAAAAATAATAGGAATGGATCTACTTTGAAACTTATGTCTGCCAGGTTTGGGAGAGGAAGCATGGCATAAACGTCCAAAGGACCTAAGGTGTTCATAAGAAGGAGGAAAACCATGTAACTTTTCAAAAGGAGAAATGTTTTGTAAAACAGAAGAAGGAAACCTATTGATTAAATATGTAGCAGTCAAAACACATTCACCCCAGTATTTCACGGGGAGTTTTGACTGAAAAAAGTAAAGCCCTTGATACCTCGAGAAGGTGTTTGTGTTGCCCTCAACCACTCCATTTTTGTTGTGGGGTGTAAGGAATGGAGGTTTGGTGTAAGTAAGATCCCATTATCAGAGAATAAAGGTTGACATTCAGAACTGCCTCCTAATTAAAAAGCACTGTCAAACCTAAAAGTTTGAACGTTTGACTGAAAGTGGACTTTAACCATAGCAACAAAAGCCGTTAAGATAGGGAAAGCATTACTTTTACAGGTTAGCAATGAGTCCAAGTTATTATAGAAATGTCATCAACTAGAGTGATGAAATATCTGAAACCATTGTAGGTACTTGTTTGATATGACCCCTATATATTAATGTGTAATAATTGGAAAGGAACAGTAGAGTGAATAGAGCTATCACAAAATAGTAACCTCTGTTGTCTAGCCATGGGGCACACAGAACAGAGAAAGGCTTGTTTAGATGAAAGTATATTGATAAAAAGGAAATAGATTTCATCTTATTGAAAGGCGTGTGACCGGTCGTTGATACCAAAAAAGATAAGTTTATTTCCGACAAGTGAATCATTACATGGTACATTAGGAGTTTTGTAGGAATCATGAATAGCAGGACAAGATGTTACATTGTCAGAACAAAATGAAGTACAAACAAGAACAACAATTGAAATACTAGAATCAGTTATACTAGAAAAAGGAACAACGGGACAGGCTGAATTTGATGAATTATCTGGATGGACGAAGTATTATCCTTTAGCAGCTCTACCAATTTCCAATGGCCTCTTTAGAGAAGGGGCCTGTAGAAAACAAGCAGATTTAGTGAGAATTGCAAAGCAGTCGAGTTGGAGAATCTATTGGTGAATAGATATCAAATTGAAAAGAAATGAAGGTACAAGGAGTATATTGTGTACAGTTATATCATGTCTTAGGTGTAAAGAACAGTAGATATAACCTTTACTTTATAACCATTAGGTAGAGTAATTAGAAAAGGAACAGACAATGGTTTGAGATTGTGAAGGAAGTGTTTATGTGGTGTCATGTGATTATTTTCCCTAGAATCTGTAATACATGAATCTACATCCAATTTTGATAATCCATAAATATGAAAATCAGTATTACTCACTACAAAACAAAATGCACCTGCAAAGCTAGCAAAAGCAGCATTGTCACCAAAAGAAGTATCATGAGTGAAGCCAGGAGCAGGATAATCAGGTGTATGTTGATTAGGCGTGACATGTGTCTTGTGAAGAAGACTCAGAAGATTGTGATATTGCTCTTTCGTGAAACCATGAGGAGAAGAAGTTTGATCATCAGGATCTGGAGCAGTGATTGTATTCTGTACACAAGAAGCTGGTCCTTTTCTGATCTTGGTGAACTTAAAATCATAGGGGTAGCCATGAAGTCTATAACGTTTGTCAATAGTGTGACCCTGCTTCTTGCAGTATTTACAAGAAATAGAAGATGAAAGGTTCCTTTTTGAATCAAATTGAACTTTTTGAGAGAAAGACCTACTATTGAAACTCTGTCCAGCAAACGCGGAAAAAGAAGCTGCATCATTTGATAAGTTAGGAGTGTGATTGGTGCTCTCCTTATAATGTTCATCATGCTGAAGCATAGAATAAGCTTTGCTTATGGAAGGATAGGGAGACATCATCATGATGTTGGTTTTACATGAGGAATATGTGCCATTTAGTCAACTAAGGAACTGAAAGAATTGTTGATCTTCTATGAATTTAGGCAGAGCCCCACAGGTGCACGTTGGACCACATAAGCAGTATTGAATTCATCGCATAACCCTTCATCCTAGTAAAATATCTTGCTATGTCTGAAGATCTCTGGGTAGCAACATTAATTTTCCTTTGAATCTGAATATACTTTGACCCATTGGATTGACCAAATCTTTCATTTATGTCTTTCCAAATATCTTTAGCAGTATTGAATCCTATAAGACTAATTGAAATCTCTCTACTCAAAGAATTGGTCATCCAAGCAATGAGAATGTCATTGCATCTCTCTCTAACAGAATAATAAGGAGAGTTTGGTTTTGGTTGAGGATTTCTTCCCATTATCACCCCAAGTTTATTTTTAGCCAAAAATGTAACTAGCATATTCTTTCGCCATACTAAAA
Organism: Nicotiana noctiflora; assembly: GCA_032618575.1. Taxonomy (NCBI): domain Eukaryota; kingdom Viridiplantae; phylum Streptophyta; class Magnoliopsida; order Solanales; family Solanaceae; genus Nicotiana; species Nicotiana noctiflora. The sequence goes on from JASVEL010007329.1 coordinate 377,475, forward strand.
AACCACGACCATCAAAGGGATGGGATACTAGAAGAGTATTAGGGTTATTTGATGGATGGATATAGAAGGGATATGAAGGATAAACAGAGAAGATAGTGAAACCATCGTTGCTTTGAGTACTAGGAACACCGGTAGATGTCAAACCAGTAGTATATCCCATTATGTTCAATTTTACAACTCTACACCTAAATAGAGTTTACTTCGCACAAAATTTCTACAACTAAACACAACAGAAACAGAGGAAATGATGAAGAATTGTACCTTCTTCTTTCAAAACCTAAGGAAGTAAGGTAATTTTGCAGATTCTATGAAGATGTGTGTCCTAGCCACATAAAGAAGAAGAAGCAGCTTGATTGGAGGCAAAAAATAAGAAAAACCCTAATTTTCCGGCGAGTGATCCGTGCGAGGCATCATAAAATTCTCCATAGAAAATTGACGAGGGGAACATCGATCGGAAACGGAGATCGTGAGCGACCTAGATTCCTGCTCTGATACCATGTTAGAGCAACTAAGTCTCACCATTGGAGCAAAAGGAAGATGAACTGTAACCTAACTCGAGCTCAAGAGATAGAGAGAAAAAAGAGAAGATATTTTCTTATTTTTGTATCTCGAATATTCTGTATGTTCATGTGTATTTTATATACATCAAGAAAAAAAAAAACCCAAAATAACCTATACTATCCCATGTACAAGTGTATTAGAAATGACTATCTATAATTGGGCTTTGCCCAAGATGTCTCCAGGTTAGGCCTCCATATGTAATTGGGCCTGATGAGAAGTGTTCATTCTTACATTGAGAGATTCACTTTTGCTTTGTAAAGGAGAGATGAATGCGTGTATTACGAAATTCACAAACTTCGTCTTATTGAGAGTTCCTCTTCTACTAGTACTAATAGAGTTTTTTTTTTTTCTTCTGTCTTTTGTATTTTATTTTTATTTTCCGTAGCGAGTAGTATTTTGTTTTCTTTTCCCTAATAGAATATATAGAATAAAATAAAAACTGAAAATAGTACTAGTACTTTATTAAATAATTACCTTAAGAAGAAAAAAACATGTTCTATTTAGTTCATTTATGAGATCGACCCTGACTCCAAAAAATTGTTTCAATCTTTCAGGTTTGTGCTTTAAAGGGAAATGCATTACAAAAAACTTCTGAGCAATCTCTCTTGTTGGTCACTTTATACAAGAAAATACAGTCTAAACAAATATAATAAAAACAACACGAGAAGTGCAGAGAAATTAAATTAAATTAAATTAAATTTCCATTTTATCTTACTCCGTAATTCTTGTAGATTTCCTTACACATCGACTATGTCCTTTTTAAGTTATCACTTTGTGTGAAGATTTATACAAATCGCACTATTGAGTACTGCTTCATTGTATTTTTAACTTCATTATTAGCAAATATAAACTTTAGATTGAATAGAATACATATATCTTCGCTATAGAAGCTTCCAAAAATGCTTTCTCCTTACTCATGGCATTTTGTGGTCATGCAACAAAAAATTATGATTATATCCATTTTTTTATGTATATTTGTACATTTTTGTTTGTACAATTTCTTTAACGGACGCTGACTGGTCTGATTTTTCGTGTGTCCATAGGAAATGACCTAGTGACTAATATTCATTACTTCATCATAACTGTTGGATTCATTTTTTTGTTTGTGTGTGTTATATCGGGTCATAGAATATGAATTTATGATTCTTTTTTTAAAAAATTATTTAAACACCCAGGTTTTCATATCCTATAGTGTTGGAGAGGTTTGCCGTTAACCTCTACCCTATTTATTCATTAACAAAATAGTACAAAGGAGGGGGACATTTAAACCAAAACCTCCCATTGGAGCACTGCCAACAAAAATATATATTGCTAGGCTTTTTCAAGAATAAGAGACCTACTATAATGGGATGTGAGTTCAGGTCAGTAGTAGCTCTTCCTTTGTCATTTAAGGTGGCTCAAAGGTTCATCCTGAGTATTTTTTTGGCCTAATTCTAAAATTTTGGGGACCTGCAATCTATCCATAGTAATGGCTCTATTGGCCTCAGTAGGTAGGTCAATTTCGCTAAGGAAAATAACTTATAGTGAGTGTAGTAGCGTGTTTGGACAAAGCATCAGCCACTTCATTCCCTTCTCTGTAGCAATGCATGATCTTGATATCATGTTGTTGCACCTTTTGTTGTAGAGTAACGTCTTCTTTAAGTCTCCATGGGGTATTGTATGTCCCTAAAATCATGTTGACAACCAGAAGAGAACCTAGTTCCAAGCTTAGATCTTGACAGTAATTGTCGCAACACCAAAAAATACCAAACAGAGTTGCTTGCACTTCAGAGTAGTTGTTAGTTAAGAAATGTAGAGGCGCAGAGAAGGCCATCACCAGCGTCTGCTTTGCCTAAGTTTGCGATGAAGCTGCCGTCTGAGTTAATTTTCCACTGGTTGTTATCTGGAGGTTCCCATACAACCATAGCACTCTTCAATCTTGTTTTATAGTCTTCTACTACCTTGTCTATTGTATTCTATGTTCAGTCCCAATACCAATTTATAATTATATTAATATTTGAGCTTTTCCAACCTTTGTTTTTGTTGAAACCTTAGTCACTTCTCTAGAAAAAGGACAAATTAGGCTTTCAACAACTCATCATACGAATTGTAAATCAAAAGTTGATCTTTATTTGACACGAATAAGGTTAGTAATAAACAAAAAATTGTACTCTTAAGAATTATCAAGATACTTAATTAATAGTAAATATTTTTGTCCAAGATTCTTTAACCCTATACTCCTTCATAATCCAAACATGTTTACAATCACGAAAGTTAGAAAGATCAGTTGACAACACTCCCACCTGAATTAACACACCAAACATACACCTTACAGATTCTTTTTAATAGGGCAAAAACTATATAGCATTGCAAATAGAGGCACACTTGAAATGGAGTTTTAGAATTACATTTTTAAGTTAATTTTACATTCTTACCTTATCATTTAGAGTTGCACTCGAACATTAAAAAGGGGATTTTAGTCTCACTTGTGATACTCAACCGATGAGCCTAATTAAATACTTAAGCCTAAATGCATAAGAATTATTTTTATAACAAGTCAAATCCTAATTTGTGTGTTTATATATATAAAATCACTATTCAACACTCCCACCTCCAAAAAAAAAGAAAGACTTCTTTCATATGATTTTATGGGACAGTCCAAGTCGTACAGTTGACCCATGTGGTCCCACCTTTTTTCGGACCACGTATGCTACTCTTTTTATAGGAAAATTTCACTTTATACTCATTATGCCCAAACTATTTTCCCTTTAATACCCCAGCCTAACCTATTTACTTTTCTATCTATGCAGCCCAAATTATTTATCGGGCCCACCCATTAGATATTTGCCTTCTCATTTAAAGTACAGAATATTAAAAATATTGGGCTTCATTTTTGCAAGCTTACCTGGTAGTGGACTTGAATGGATCTACTCTTCTCTGCCAGATTGATCTTCTTTAAGAGGGTCAACCCAAGCTATTTCTCTACCTCCTTTCCTTATGATTTTTACTTGTGTATGAAGTCCCACTATTGTTGAGCTTGAAGTTCCTTAATTTAAATTTTTATTTTGAAGATTTATTATTTGATGCGAAGTGGGTACTATAAAATCTTGTTTATCGTACCTTTGAGTAAGCTTCCGAAATCTGAATTTTTATATGTGCTTGAATATCCATCATTGTTGGCTTGAAGCTCAATTTTTATTTTAAAACAATTCTTATTTGATTCAAAGTAGGTGTTATTAGATATTGCTTATAGTGCCTTATAAAGTACATATTGAAATTTGATCACATTTGAAATTAATTTGAGATGATTGAGATCGAATTTTCCCGTGATAATTTTTTACCTTTAGTTTTAGGATCATTCTTCAATTTTTCGGCACAAGAACAAGCCAAATATCAACGGAGAAAGCTTACAAATCAATCAAAACTTAATCATAAACTCCTTGGTGATTTTTGTATAATTTGCTTTAGGCGTTTTCATTTCTTCCACTTTTAATTGATTTTGCAACTTCGAATGTCACATCTTTGGACAATATTGTTTCAAGTCAATTCATATAAAGCATATAAAATTAGTAAAGAAAAATTACATGTGTAATGATAAAAAGTGATACTTTATGAAACGACGGAATGGTGTGGTGGCGTTGTTTTTTTCCCATCTCATCTTGTCCTTGCTTATTATTAAAAAAATTATATTTTATCGTTTGTCCTACTTTTAATATAATAATCTACTACGTATCCTATTTTTTCTTAGTAGTGCAAGTTTAGTTTTCATAATGTTGGTATGTATGATATCACGAAACGACGACAAATAATACAATCTATGCAAATATAATATTTATTAAATAATACAATATAATACATTATGATACATTATGTAACAACTATCCCAACAAACCGTAAGACTTGAGAGAAGGTAGGAAAATGGACATGGACCATTGTTAGCTTGATATAAAACAACCATTGTCATATTGTTCTAAAGAATCTCGAATTTGAGTCATAGCATTTCATCTAAAAGCACAAGATTTTGATTGTGATAATATTGTGCAGGTTGGTTCTTGGCGTGGAAATTAGTGCGTGTTTTTGTACCTTTGGTCCAAGAAATATTTGTGTTATATAGTGATTTATTCATTTCTTTACATTATTATACCGCCTATATAAATTTTTATGTATATATGCTACTAACAAGGTATACCATACTTGATATTGCCTCTGGACAAATGGGTATAATATGATAAAAAAACAAAAATTAAATGCATTAAAGATGAACACTGTATGAGGATAAATCGGATAAATGCTACGACATGGCTATATATACACGTGGTCGGCCCTGATGAAATGAACGACGAGGACGCCTCCTTATGGGGATGGCAATATTCGAGGACGTCTTCATTTATGGTCGAGCGACGAGAAAGACGCGACCCCGCCTTTGAGACATCAAGTCGGCAGGTCTATCTAGAAGGGCGTCCCCAGTCCCCCCGGCCTGTAATCCAAGTACGTTTGTAGTATCCGGGCGTTAATATAATAGTCGGGCAAGAGGGCCTTCTAACTATATAAGGGAGGGCCTCCCCCATTTGTAAGGGCAGTCAATTGGATAATAAGACATCTCTCTCTATATCTAAATCGTTCTTCTCCCTATTACTAATATTTCCACTGCTCACTTGTTCTACATTTTACGTTAAATTTTATTATCTCTATATACGAATCATCCATTCACATTAACCTAACGATCGACTTCGATTTATATTATAATTGATTCCGATTATCCCATCGTTTATATTGATTGATTAGTTCAAAGGTACTCAACATCTTTTGAGCAAATAATTTGGCGCTATCTGTGGGGATTTTGAGAATAAAACTCGTAGTATACATTCACGAAGATCCGATCAAACAAAAAACTTTTTGAGGATGGCTGAAAGTAACACACGACCCACAGTTATGGCTGACGTTACCACAAACCTCCTGAGTGCAATGAATGAGGCTGGGGGAAGCACAGCCATCAACGCTACTCCCTCTACCGCGCCTGAAGTTGAAACCTCCCCCACACCCCTGGGAAGGGATTCCGATCCAAAAGAGGCACCTCCGGCAGTCAGGAGGCTACTGGAGGAATGGCTAACTAGCACACTGAGCAGCCTGGCAGAAAAACCGCCACAAGGCTGCGAAAATGCCGCTCCGGCTACCAGCAATACCACCGCAACAGACGAACAGGAAGAAACACGGACCAACAGCCGGCCCGTCGAGACCCAGGCGCACGATGACACGCTGGCGACCATCCTGAGGAAAATGAAGGAAACGGAGGGCGAAAACCAGGCCCTTCGCGACCAGATGAAAGAGCACCAAGACAGGGTTGATAAGATTCCCGGGGCGCCTAAACTACTACCCAAACGGGACGTAGGAAGGTTCGTGGAACAACCTTACTCCGAAGAAGCAGCGCCCTATACCATCCCAAAAACCTTCAAGATGCCCCCATACCTAAAGGTGTACGACGGGACCACCGACCCCGAGGACCATCTCATCTACTACGTCACTGCAGTAAAAGGTAATGACTTGTCCAAAGAACAGGTACCGTCGGTGCTGCTGAAGAAGTTTGGCGAAACGCTGACCGGAGGAGCGCTAACCTGGAACTCTCAACTACCCGCAAAGGCGATCTCGACCTTTGAGGAAATGGCTGATAAATTTGTCACCGCACATGCCGGTGCCAAGAAAGCAAAAGCGAGGGTGAACGACATATTCGCCGTCCGATAGACTATGGGCGAAGGCTTTAGGGACTTCCTCGCCAGATTCAACAGGGTAAGAATGAGTCTGCCAAATGTATCGGAAGGAATGGCGGTGGCAGCCTTCCAGAACGGGATCAACAGAGACGACTCCTGAGCCACCAATAAATTGCTGAGCCGGCTCATGAAGTACCCTCCCACCACCTGGGACGTGATCCACAATGCCTACTACGCCGAGGTGCGGGCAGACGAAGAGGATCTCAATGGGCTAACCCGGCGACTAGCTGTCGTGCACCCGGACGCTAGGAGGGATCGACAACATGAGGGACGCCGGGAACTCCCCCCACGCCCCAGTAGGGAACGACATTAACCCTACGCAAGATCTTCACTTCCGCCCCCGCGACACATGGATGCGGTGCAGCGCCATGTCGCCCCACTCAGAAACGACCGAGGTACGCCCCCTTTACTTTCATCACATAACTTTTGTGTTTCACCCTTAGAAGTGGTGTACGCATTGGAGAAACTCGGCACCAAGGTGCAGTGGCCCCAAAAGATGAAGTCAGACCCAGCCACGAGGAAATCCAACGTCCTGTGCGAGTTCCATCAGGAACGAGGACACCGGACTGAGGACTGCATCGGCCTACGGCAGGAAGTCGTTAGAATGTTCAATCAGGGGTACCTGAAGGAACTGCTCAGCGACAAAGGGAAAGCTAATTTCGGCCGCGGACGGGAGCACTCCAGGGGACCTCCAAAGCCGCCTTCCCCGACGAGTATGGTAAACATGATCGTCGGGGAAGCGGATGACACCGCCGTCAACCATGTCAAATTCACCAACACACACCGACTGAGGAGAACTATCTCTAACGAACGGTATGATGACCTCGAAGGAAGTATCACCTTCGAAAAGTCTAACACCGACGGTTTGTTTTTCCCTCACTGTGATGCTTTGGTTATTTCCCTACGTATCATTGATACCGATGTCAGGAGAGTCATGATCGATGACGGGAGCGGCGCCTGCATCATTCATCCAAGAGTCCTCACTCAGATAGGACTCGAGGACCGAATCACTCCCAGGTGCATAAATCTAACCAATTTTAACAATGCAGTGGAGCGCACGTCAGGAGAGGTGACCCTGCCTGTCCTTGCGAGAGGTGTCACCCTGGAAACGACCTTTCATGTGATGAACCAGGAGAGGGCCTACAACATCATCATCGGATGCCCATGGATACACGCCATGCGAGCGGTCCCATCAAGCCTGTACCAAGTAATCAAATCCCCTACCCCATGGGGAATATTCAGCATCAAAGGGGAGCCCCGAACAGCGCAGGAGTGCTATAAAATAACCCAAGATTGCGCTCATACAAAATAACTGAGCAAGGCATGCGCGGAAGCATAGCAATCAACCACGTCGGGGACTCAAGCAGACCTGACGACCGATGCCATAAAGGATCCACACATCGTAGAGTCTTGCAATGCTACGGTCGAGGATCTCGACCCGGTTCAGCTGGACCAGAACGACCCTGAAAAGAAGGCCTACATCGGTCACGTGCTCGTGAACCCAGGTAAATACCATGAATTTCTGACTAAACATGCAGGCATGTTTGCTTTTTCCCATGCAGACATGCTAGGGATCTCTCCGGATATTTCCACGCACCAGCTCAACATGGACCCATTACATCCACCGATAAAACAGGGCCGAAAAAAGTTTAATGCCGCCATTAACGAGGCGGTCCGTGAGGAGGTAGACAAACTACTGGCCAACGGTTCCATCAGGGAATCGAAGTACCCACAATGGATTGCCAACGTGGTTATGGTTAAGAGAAAAGCGGAAAGTGGAGGATGTGCGTGGACTTTACCGACCTAAACAAGGCCTGCCCCAAGGATTCCTTCCCCCTGCCCCACATCGACCAACTGATCGATGCCACAGCAGGGCATGAGCTCCTAAGCTTCTTGGATGCCTATTCCAGTTACAATCAAATTCTGATGGCAGAAGAGGATCAGGAGAAAACCACCTTCATACCCCACCTGGGTACTTGCTGCTACAGAGTGATGCCCTTCGGGTTAAAAAACGTGGGAGCCCCTTACCAGAGGTAGGTCACCAAGATGTTCAATAAGCAACTCGGGAAGACTATGGAGGTTTACATCGACGACATGCTGGTTAAATCGGCGGAAAAGGAGGACCATATCGATCACCTGCCAGAGGCCTTTGAAATCCTGAACAGCTACGGGATGAAGTTAAACCCCGAAAAATGCGCTTTTGGTGTAGCATCTGGGAAGTTCCTCGGTTTCCTTGTATCATAGTGGTGGATCGAGTTCAACCCAAACCAAATCAAGGTGATCGCCTCAATACCGTAAGCGCTCACCAGCAAAAAACAGGTTCAGAAGTTGACAGGCCGAATAGCCGCCCTCTCCCGCTTTATCTCCCGATCATCGGACAGATGCCACAAGTTCTTCAACGTGCTAAGGAAGGATAATGGTTTCCACTGGAACGACGAATGCGTCAAGGCCCTGCAAGAACTGAAAGTGTACCTTACATCCCCGCCACTACTGGCAAAGGCGGAACCAAATGAACCACTACTGATATATTTGGCCGTCTCCGAGGTGGCAGTCAGCGCAGTGCTCATCCGCGAGCAAAAAGGTGTGCAATCACCGATCTATTACATAGCAAAACACTAGTGGAAGTCGAAACTCGGTATCCACACCTTGAGAAGTCGGCGCTGGCCTTTGTTACGGCTTCCCGAAAGCTGAGACCTTACTTCCAATACCACCCCATCCGGGTAGTGACCACCTTCCCTCTAAGAAGTATCCTGCACAAGCCCGAGCTGTTGGGCCGCCTCGCCAGGTGGGCTATAGAGCTAAGCGAGCACGACATCACCTTTTTTTTAGTATTTATCCAATAAGTTATTTTATATCCGACTTCATAGCCGACTTCGGCGCCGGCCTCTCGCCTGAGGTCGAGAAGGAGGCCTTGCAAACGGCCCCTAACATGAACCCCTGGATACTCCACACCGACTGGGCCGCGAACGCCTCGGGATCGGAACTGGGACTCGTCCTCGAGGTCCCCACGGGCGAGGTTATTTGCCAGTACATACGATGCCCTGAGATGACTAACAACGAAGCGGAGTACGAAGCCGTTATTGCAGGTTTGAAACTAGCCGCCAGGTACGGGGCCTGCCGACTGGTCCTACATTGCGACTCACAACTTGTGATTAATCAAGTCGTCGGAGCTACCAGATCAAGGAACAAAGGTTATAGAAATATCAGGCCAAAGATTGTAAACTGATGGCCCAATTCAACGAATGTCGCTTCGAGAAAGTGCGCAGGTTACATAATGCCGAAGCCGACGGATTGGCCAAACTGACCGCTGCAGGCACAAATCTGAGCAAAGAAAGCACCGTCACTCTCATGCATTCCGCCATCGATCGCAGCGAGGTATTCTCTCTGAACCTAACATGGGACTGGCGAAACCAGTTCCTTTCATACTTGCAGGAAAGGCAGCTACCACACGACAAAAAAAGAAGCTAGAAAGCTTCCCACACAAGCCGCCCGATATTGCCTGATGAGCGGCGACCTTTACAAAAGAACTTTTGGAGGGCCCCTGGCCAAATGTTTGGGACCCAACCAGACAGTTCCGGTACTGGAAGAAGTCCACGAGGGTCATTATGGCGCCCATACAGGAAACAGAGCACTCGCGCGGTGCTTGATACGGGTCGGTTATTACTGGCCCACAATGAAAAAAGACGCAGCGGACTACGTTCGGCGATGCGAGAAGTGCCAAAAGTTTGCTCCCATGATACACCAGCCGGGGGAACCCCTCCACTCAGTCACCTCCCCATGGCCGTTCATTAAATGGGGAATGGATATAGTTGGACCGCTGCCTCCCGGATGAGGAAAGGTACGTTTTTTGTTAGTTTTAACTGACTATTTTTCTAAGTGGGTGTAAGCAGGCGCCTACGCCCAAATCCGCGAACAAGAAGTCATAGCATTCATCTGGAAAAACATCATCTGTCGCTTCGGCATCCCCAAGGAAATAACATGCGACAACAGACGACAGTTCGTAGGGCAAAAAACAACCAACGTTTTCGACAAATGGCATATCAAGAGGATACTCTCAATGCCATACCATCTAGTTGCCAAAGGCCAAGTGGAATCATCCAACAAGACTATATTAAATATCCTGAAGAAGAAGCTCGAGGACGCCAAGGGACTGTGGCCTGAGCTGCTACCGGAAGTACTGTGGGCACACAGGACCACCCCCAAGTCCTCCACGGGAGAAACCCCCTACTCATTAGTCTATGGAACCGACGCCGTCATACCAGTCGAAGTCGGCAAACCAAGTCTCAGATATTCGCACATGAGCGGAGACTAGAACGACACAAGCCGACTACAAGACCTGGATGAGACCGAAGAAAGAAGAGAACTGGCCCATATCAGGTCGGTGGCGCAGAAGCAGCAGATCGAGAGGTATTACAATAAGAGGACGAAAATCCGCCCGCTCAAGATGTACGATTATGTACTGAAAGCCAAGACACTGTCATCGAAGGATCCCAACGAAGGAAAACTGGGAACCAATTGGGACGGACCCTACAAAATCATCACAGCAGCAGACAAAGGTGCCTTCAAGCTCGAGAACATGGATGGTAAGATACTTCAAAATAATTGGAATATCTCACACCTCAAGCTCTTCCACTTTTAGGGGACACCCCCTAAGTCGTACTCTTTTTCCCTCCTCCGGGTTTTGTCCCAACTGGGTTTTCCCGGAGATGTTTTTAATGAGGCGACGAGGGAGATGCCCGAATTCGCTTGTATATTTATTCTGATATGCTAATCGTATCGGTCAGCACGAATAGCACATCACAGGGACTAGGGCTATGGCCATGATTGTATGAAAGGCTACGACCATCTTCAATGAATGAAGGACTACGGCCATGATTGTATGAAAGGCTACGGCCATCTCCAATGGAATGAAGGGCTACGACCAAGATTATATGAAAGTCTACGGCCATCCCCAATGAATGAAAGGCTACGGCCATCTCCAATGAATGAAGGGCTACGGCCATGATTATATGAAAGGCTACGGCCATCTCTAGTGAACGAAGGGCTACGGCCATGTTGTATAAAAGGCTATGGCCCTCTCCAGACGAAGCAAAAGGCTACGGCCTAAAAACATCTAAGGGAGAAGGCTACGACCCTCTCTCTAGATGACTAATGGCTAAGGCCCAAAAGCATCCAAAGGAGAAGGCTACGGCCCTCTCCATATGAAACAAATGGCTAAGGCCCAAAAGCATCCAAAGGAGAAGGCTGCGGCCCTCTCCAGATGAAGCAAAAGGCTACGGCCTAAAAACATCTAAGGGAGAAGGCTACGGCCCTCTCCAGACGAAATAAAAGGCTAAGGCCTAAGGACATCTGGAGGAGAAGGCTACGGCCCCTCCTAGATAAAGCAAAATGACCAAGGCCTAGAGCGTTCAAAGAAGAAGGCTACGGCCTCCTCTAGACAAAATAAAAGGCCAAGGCCTAAGGACATCTGAAGGAGAAGGCTACGGCCCCTGCCAGATGAAGCAAAATGGCTAAGGCCTAGAGCGTTCAAAGAAAAAGGCTACAGCCTCCTCCAGACGAAATAAAAGGCTAAGGCCTAAGGACATATGAAAGAGAAGGCTACGGCCCCTCCCAGATGAAGCAAAATGACCAAGGCCTAGAGCGTTCAAAGAAGAAGGCTACAGCCCTCCTCCAGACGAAATAAAAGGCTAAGGCCTAAGGACATATGAAAGAGAAGGCTACGGCCCCTCCCAGATGAAGCAAAATGACCAAGGCCTAGAGTGTTCAAAGAAGAAGGCTACGACCTCCTCCAGACGAAATAAAAGGCTAAGGCCTAAGGGCATCTGAAGGAGAAGGCTACGGCCCCTCCCGGATGAAGAAAAATGGCCAAGGCCTAGAGCATTCAAAGAAGAAGGCTACGACCTCCTCCAGGAAAATCGAAAGCTTAAGGCATCGACACTTAAGAGGTAACGACAAGGCCTCTCTAAATGAAGGGCCGAAAGGAAGGCCGCGTAAAATGCATAAGCCCGACCTCGCCCCAATTTGGACTTAGGCTAAGCGCCCTAGACGCTAGAATATTGGCGCACCTTGTCCAAGAGGGAATTCAGGTGGAGGACCCCCCCTTGCCGTACGAATTAAAGGCTAAGACCGATCCCGACAATACAAAAAAAGAGAAGGCTTGAGACATTAATCAAAAGTAAACCTTTATTAATATATCAATCGCACATTTACAAAGGAATAAAGGTTACAAACTACAAAACAAAACCTACTCAACTATTGAGGCCACCATCTTCTCCTGCAGCCCCATCGGCACCGTCCTCACCGTCATCCTGCCATATCCTCTCAATCCAGGACCCGGTACCCAGCTGATCTGCATCGGTAAAGGAGCCGCCCGTCTGGGCCGGAGAGTCAGGGTCGTAGCCACATGCTTCACTAGCCAACCTAACCAGCCGACGCTGCTCATCAACCTCCGCCTCGCTAGCCCAGCCGGGAGCGTGAAGCTCCTCGAACATAGTCTGCCTCGCCTCAGCGTATACTAATATGTCCAGAGCCTCGCGAGGAACATCCCCAGTTGGGACGTCTGCCGTCGGGGCCAAGGCCGCCTGAAGCTCGACCGACAAAGCATCGACCTTAGCATGAAGCTCATTCGCCTCCATTACGGCCACACGGCCCATATCCACCTCCTCCCCCCGCTGCTGGAGGAGAATCTCTAGCTTGGCATTCCGAGCCACAACGGCCAGCAGATCGGCATCCGCCCTCTCAATCTGCTCCGTCTGTTTACGCAACTGCTCCTCCAGCGATTGAACGGTCTCTCGGAGGAGGCGGAACTCTGGGGCATCCGAGAAACAGTCCGAGAGCGTCTTATGTTTCTAGCGGGCTTCCTTGTACTTCTCTGACACCTTCCGGAGGGTAGCCAACTTCTTTCGGTCCCTTCGGCTCCGCTCCACCTCCAGGATGAGAGTCTGCAAAGGAAAAGAGGCAAGGTGAAAATCTTGAAACAAAAGAAAATTAAAAAAAGGGAAAGAGGGGAAGAAGGGAATGTACACGTCGAACCATACCTTCAGGGCGGCACTAGCAACGCGACGGGACAGGTCGCGGTCGCTCACTAACTTCAGCGACTCCGCCTCGGCATCGCCACATAATATGGAAAAATCCTTCACGGCGTGCCCACTTTCCTCCAATAGGTTATAGCCCGTCGGTATCAGAAGTCGATGCAACTGACCCAGTTCCGAGGCCGCCTCCAGCGCATCCGCCTCGGCTTTGCCCTGCAATGGCACATCTGCCGGATCCGAGGCTGCCTCAGTGCCCGCAAGCTCAGTAGCAACAGCAGGCACGCCCTCACCATCGGCAGGCGGGGCGTCAGCATCCTCCGCGTGGGCACTTAAAACCGCAGCCCTCCCCGGACAAATGGCATCGCCCAGAAGGACTGGCCTCGACTCCGGACGACGGGCCGCGGGTCTCTTCCGTCCTGGATCTACAACCACTCCTTTTCTAGTAAGTAGCCGATGCCTCTTGCACTCTGCCGGCTCGTCATGTGTAAGAGCGCCCTCCTCAGCAGAAGGGGGTGGGAGCTCTGTGTCCGCTCCAGGCGCCGGGTCAGTAGACGGCACAGGCACAGAACTAGAAGGACCAGGTACGGCCGACATCAGGGACTCCTGAATGCCTCGCTCAAGGTTCGGGTCGGGAACCCCGGCCACTTCGCCTCTCGACGCGACATCGTCCGTCGGACTCTCCTCGGCCTGGTCGACCTCAGGAAGGTCCCACGCAATGGAGGCCACGAGCTCCGTTTCTAAGGAAGCGGGACTGGCGACAGCATCTCCGCCTCCGTGTCACGTTCCGATCTGCAGCAAAGGAAAATACACATATATTAGCTACGGCTATGACCAAAGAGAAAGAAAAACGAAGAAACCACATATGTGGTAAGTTGGGGCCGTACTCGCAAGGCCGTACTTCAGACAAAATGCAGCCCACGTCCTGCATTTCTCGGCAAAGGGGATCAATCTATTTACCCACGCCGTAATACCGGGAACTTGTTGGGGCGTACGCGCCACCACTACACAAGAAAAGCAAAAAATATATTAGCACCTGAGAAATGATACGACAACAACGCAATGAATCAAGACCTGGAAGGGACGGGTTAGTACTTACAGTTGGCGTTCCACATCTCCGGAAAGCCGGCTGCATCCGCCACTATGTCAGAAGTACGGATATAAAAATATTTCATCCAGAATTGACGATTGGGCTTGTCATCCGCCTCAACGAACAAGATCTTTGACCATCGATGTTTCAATTGCAGCATCTTGCCCCGCATGTAACGCAGACTAAACAACTGCAATAGGTGGTGAATGGAGACGTCCACCCCAGCCTTGGCCGCATACGTCGTTAAGATCCGGCAGATCTTCCACATATACGGAGTCAATTGAGCAGGGCAGATGTTGAAAAAGTGGCATAACGCCTCCGCCAAAGGATATATGGGGAGCTCGCATCCCATGATAAAAGGATATTCACGGATGGCGTAGAACCCCGGTCGATGAACGTACACCAGGTCATCTCCGGCCACCCTCATCTCCACTGTATCCGGCACGCGGCAGGCTACCCGGAGATTGTCCAGTTGTCTCTCAGTAAAAATAGACCTCTCCCACGCATCGGCTTCCGCCGGGTGAGAAAAGTCTTTTCTCGCGTACAAATCGCGAGGAAGGAGGTTGCTTTCATTCAAAGGGACAAGTTCTTTCTTCTCCATCTTATTTTTATCCCCAGACTGTCAGAAAACCCCAGAACCAGTCTCTGCCCGTTCCGGTTCTCTACGGCGACTACCTTTGGCCATTCTTTTGTTAAGATCGCTAGCTAGGAATCAAAAGGAACTTTGTAGCAATAATGCTAAGGGAAGGAACACGAGTGGCCAAAATTATGGAAATGAGAAAGAAGGAGGCAAAGAATCTCTGATGAACTAAAAGAAAGGATAATATTGAAACTGCCTCCTATTTATAACAAGTTACCGCACGAAATTCGAAGAGTTTTTACACCGGAAAAGAGGCGGGAAACTGAAACGTCAAATCGCCCTTTATGACTGGCATTGAAAACCGCAGTAATTATGGTGCACGCCGCCTGCAAGCGACGGTTCGAATGAATGTGCCACGTACGCACATTTGCACAGTACCCGACGTGGGCTGGATCTATCTGCCCATCGAAGAAATGCCTCGGGTATATCTCCAATAGGCGGAGGGACTATCTGTATAAGGATAAATCGGATAAATAATATGACATGGCTACATATACATGTGGTCGGCCCTAATGAAACGAACGACGAGGACGCCTCCTTATGGGGATGGCAATATTCGAGGACGTCTTCATTTATGGCTGTGCAACGAGAAGGACGCGGCCCCACCTTTGAGACATCAAGTTGGCAGGTCTATCTAGAAGGGCGTCCCCAGTCCCCCCGGCCTGTAATCCAAGTACGTTTGTAGTATCGGGGCGTTAATGTAATAGTCGGGCGAGAGGGCCTTCTAACTATATAAGGGAGGGCCTCCCCCATTTGTATGGGCAGTCAATTGGATAATAAGACATCTCTCTATATATCTACATCGTTCTTCTCTCTATTACTAATATTTCCACTGCTCACTTGTTCTACATTCTACATTAAATATTATCTCTATACACGAATCATCCATTCACATTAACCCAACGATCGATCTTCGATTTATATTATTATTGATTCCGATTATCCCATCATTTATATTGATTGATTAGTTTAAAGGTACTTAACATCTTTTGAGCAAATAAACACCAAAGAGGAAAGTTTTGTGTATATAATTAATAAATAAATAGCTGCTTAAATGCATTAACAAACTATAATTTCCTAAAGTAATTATCTGGACATCTTTCAACATGAACAATTAAGAAGGGAAAACAGAAGTTATTGTTTTGATCTAAGCATTTTCAACAACGTAGATTTCTCGCTATCAAAGTTATTTATCTTTGAATGTGTGAGTGAGTTACGATTATATATAACACGAAAGTTGATAAAAAATTTCACCTTAATTTGATGACACGAATAAGCATCTCATTCCAAGATTTGATAAATATCTTTGTCCAAGATTCTTTAACCTTCATAATCCTAAGATCGTGTGGTTACAATTACAAAAGAATGAAAGATCACTGGTCACGCCCAACTATTCCTTATAAAAGGATAATGCGGTCAAAGCAAATTAACATAACCCAAGTATTTTATACTGGGTCGAATCTTCAGAGAGTTAACCTACCAACTATGATCTTTAAAACCCTATAATCGTCCGAATCAGCTTCCCAAATATTCAAATATCTTTTTTGAGTATTTCTTAATAACTACTTTTGCAAAGAACTAAATAACTGAAAAAATACTAATATGTTGTAAACAAGAATGAGAAAGACTAAGGTGATGATTTCCCCTATTGACGGAATCCCTTGTGTTTATGCTCATACAAATTTATCAATATCTCTCTATCAATCGTGAACAATATTCCTACCGTAAATCTCTCAAGAGTAATCGCAGTAATTTACTATTGTACTCTTCCGAGTTAGCCTAGCTTGCTCTGATTATGAGAATTCGCTTTAGATTACACCCAAGGTTTCGTTATTCCTAATCTCACCTTTAAATCCGCAATTACAGATTTCTCTAATAATCTAGGAATGGTGTTGTTGAACACCAACCTAAATATGCATTTTTTTAAAATTTTGCACACTAAATAGGCACAGCTAATTGAGGATCCTATCAATTAACTACAACAAGAACGAAGTTGAACAAATAGAGATTAACTAACAATTTGTATTCACATAAATCAGAAGTTCATAAACCAATAGGTTCCATCACAACCTTAGATAGGAATTTAGCTACTCATAACTATGAAAATAAAAGAAAGAATAGAATTCATGATGAAATTTCAAAAGAAAAATAAGAGATATGTTTAGAGAATTCTCTCACACTAGTTTCCTTGCAAAAATACTAAATAATACAAAACTTTCCTCCTTTGGGCGAATCCTAAGATTTTATATAGGGTTTAGGTCATAAATTCGTTTTTACACTTTAGTCCTATAACTCTCTGCCTGTCACCACGGTTCTGCCGCGGTCGGTGTCGAATGGCGGTGAAACACACTCTCTGAATCTTATTTTTTTCAACAGGCTTCAACCACCGCGGTTTCACCACTGTCGCGGTGGAACTGCGGTGAAAAGCGTTCTCTGAATCTTCAGGGCTGTCATGCATGGACTTTAGTGATTTTTGCATAATTGGCCTTTTTCATCTTCTTTGGACTCGAAAATTGCTCTTTAGCCTTCTTCAACCATTTTATACCTACAATTCATAAGAAACACTAATAAGTGCATTTTGTCATCATATATATTATCAAAACAACTTTAAAATGCGATTATTTAGGGAAAAAATATAGTAAAATTCACCAATTATCGACATCCTACACTTAAACCTTTGCTCGTCCTTGAGCAACTTTAATCATACTTCTAGGCCTACATTCTCAATGTCTTTCCCCAAAATACATCACACAAGCTAAAATCCATGATTAAACGTAAGTCGTGCACAATCCTTACTCAACTACAGACTCTCATGCCAAAACACATGACAAGTGAGGCTTGCTCAGTTGGTAAGCACCTCCACCTACGACCGTTAGGTCCTGGGTTCGAGTCACCGTGGAGGGCAAGTGTGGAAACACTATAGATCCTCCTAATTTGGGAGGGGTTTCAAAAAAAAAAATTACTCTACAGACTTGAAGACTTACCCTTTC
Source organism: Nicotiana noctiflora (assembly GCA_032618575.1). Lineage (NCBI taxonomy): Eukaryota > Viridiplantae > Streptophyta > Magnoliopsida > Solanales > Solanaceae > Nicotiana > Nicotiana noctiflora. The sequence continues at coordinate 395,528 of JASVEL010007329.1, forward strand.
TTCTTGAGTTACATTCCCTCACAATGCAAAATCTGAGAGAAGTTCCCACACACATGAAATTTATAACAAGGAACTATATATAGAAAGAATTCACTCACTCTCAGCAAAGAGCATTCATATACACACAGACACACCATAAGCTTGCCCCTAGTGTAATACTCTACTAATCGAGCCATTCAATCAAAGATCAAGAGGTCTTTAAGGGTTGTAATGTAAACTACGGGACGGATATGATACTTTTGGATATAGTGGCTAACCTCCCTAAGCACTTCTTTTATACCAAATTTCCTTTTTTGTCTTACCATTATGCTCACCCTAACCATTCTTCCACCTTCTGATTTTCTTGTAATCCCACCTTTTTTTAGGTGCAACTGGCTTGATTCTATTTTTTTTTCTTATGGAACATTCACTATACAAATGCCAGTTCACCAACTCTACCATTCATTCTTGATTTTCCTTTTTCACTACTCCCCCACCCCACACTTTTACCTTTGCATATTCATTACAATTCGAGTGCTTCTAGGAGGTAAGGTTCAACAATGTACAACATATATATTGTGAAAGTTATAGGGTTATCAAAGAACAGGCTTATGGCTCAAAAGGTTTAACTATGATATTATGTATAGGCAGATACATAGTTTTTGTTATGGGGTTGCACAAAGAAATACATCTATCATCTCTAACACTAAATGACTTCTATTTCGCTTTGCACACACACAGGGAAAGTTCTAGGTATCATGTGTAAACACATAATGCAGGTAAAAACCTCACACATACTTAGCATGCAACTCATTTCGAATTAGTTCATCAACAATGTCATACAAGTGATCAAGCAAGCCAAATTGTGCAAACTTAAGGCATATCTTAGAATCTACAATCAAGCCACTCTCAAGTTTCTTTTAGTTTTGCAAGTGTGCATACTCGGGGATACATATTAACCTTCACCCATTTAAACCTAAGAATTAGAAAAAGAAAAATCTACCTAACCCGGTTCAAGAGAAACCCTTGGAAAAGAACCATGGTCAAAAGAAAAACCAAGGGGGAGGTAATACACTACCTAAGAAAAGGAAAAGAAATAAACAAAAATCTACATGGACTACTTCCCTCAAGAGTATTGTCCAAGTAGTCCGTCATTAGGAAGAGTCCTCTACTATTGTTTTTGGGTTTTCATGGTTTATATATATATATATATATATATATATATATATATATATATATATATTTTTTTTTTTATTCGACTTCGACCCTCAAGAAACCCGTCAACAAGTATCCATCGTCGGGCCGAGCTAGCTAATATTATATACAACTAAATTATATTCTACATAATTATACAATTTACAACATACAAAATAGAGTAAGTCTCCCACTCCACACTTAAAATCAAAGCATGTCCCCATGTCATATAAACAAAGTAAAGCATAGAAGGGTGAGAAGACTTCCCTGAGACTCAATCAGAGTTGGACACTGTGGTGGGGTCGATGTTGCATGCTTGACCCAATGCTCTGAACCAATCCATAAAGCGGCTCTCAGACCTAGACTATCGCTGAGACATCGCATCCATGTGAGTGTTCAAGCCATCCACTGAAGTGCGTAGATCCGCCACTTCTTCTTCCAAAGACCTAAGCATAGGTCTCGTGGACTATGAATGTGAAAGGCTAGCTCCAGAATGAGTGCGCCTAGATGGACCTGCAGTGTCTATGGACCTCCTGGACTGGAAAACTAGGACTGGGTCATCATCATCATCATCAATATCAATTGGGTCGTTACCTCGTCCCACCCGAATAGCTGAAGCTTTGAATGGGGCTTTTTGTGGCAAGTCACCATCAATTGGTAAGGTGGGTGTATGGAGATTTAGGCAAAGAGTAGTGATCAAGGAAGGGAATAGAATCCTTTTGACTTCAGAGGACCCGTAAGTATCATTTCATCACTGATTATTCGGGCAACGTCAAACTCTTTTTGGGTGACAAAATACCTAATGAACACTGCCCTATTAAAATTCACATCTGTAGTGTTACTTGAAGGGAGGAACCAATTCCAGATCACAGTGAGCCAGCATTTGGCCAAGTGCGTGAAAAAGGTGGAATTAAGTGTTATTTGGCCCTTTATCCAAACAGGACGTCCACCTACGCACACAGCCTCAATCATGATATCCCAAGTGACACCTGGCCTATCATGGTAATAGTCCACGTCACTACTATATGAGGGCAATCTCAAAACCTGCCTGATACTGGGAACCTTGTCATAGACATACTTACATCGAATAAACACCTCTCTAGCCATATAGAAGGTGGAGTTAGCATAGAATTTACGCACCAACATTTTGTTGACAGATGGTGGGTCCTGGAACACGAACTCCATATCTCTGCGTCGTATCTCCTCATACATGTCAGGTTTTTTTGCACGAAGGGCCATCCGATCAATCGGAATTTCTTGCAGAAAGGCCTTTGTGGCCTTATCATGAAAGTCACTCTCAGCCACTTCTGAAGCAAATCGGGACTCATCATAGGTTGGTTGCCTAGATGCTCCGGCTGCTTGCCTTTATTGTTTAGGTGCTATAGTCCTGCACATAAGAAGCATACTATATAAAAAAATATGTTCATAACAGTAGTTACTCGGATGGTTACTCAGACTTCACCACCCGCTGACTACAAACCTACTCATGCAATGCAATCATACCATGACTACTACACTCCCACAATTATTTTCAACTTTTCCACCAATTCCAACCTAATTCACCCCACACTTATTCTTTCGATGTTAATTATATTTACATAGCAATCATGTACACTTCATTCATCATGACAACACCACCCCCACACAATTATACACAACCCCCAAAATTACAACGACCCAACCTAGCTTAGGCATAACATACCCCAAAATTATACAACTAATTGCCAACCCATGGCTCAAACTTTACATTTATAATACAAAACGTGATTGCGGGTCTCCACACTACCAATTTATCCTCACAATTAAACAAATTTGGAGACCTATCCAGTTCTAGCACTAATTATCACAAAAATCACATATACAACAATGGAAATAATAATAATAATAATAATAATAATAATAATAATAATAATAATAATAATAATAATAATAATAGGGCATAAATTCATGTTTTACACTAAGCCTAGATAGGGTTTAAGCAAAAACTACATATTAGACTAAATTATACTACTTAAACTAAAAGAAATAGGGAAGAGAGAGAAGTACTTACTTGAGGAGAGGATGGTAAAGCTGTTAATGGAGATGGGTTGAAGTGAAAGTGAAGGAGGTTGAAGAAGAAGGGAAGAGAGGGAGTGGGGAAATTTTAGAGAGAAGTGAGAGAAAAGAGAGTTTGGGGCGGCTGAAGGGATGAAGAAATGGGGGGGGGGGAGGGGGGATTTTAGGTTATGTTATAAAGGGGTGGGAGAATAAACTAAAAAATTTTAAAAGAAAAAATTAATTACCTGGCCGTGACTGGGTCTGCTGCGGTTCTACCACAATCGCGGTAGAACCATGAGCAACGAGGTTCAAAAGGCCTATTCCATCGCGGTTTGACCGCGATCACGGTCCAACCGCGGTGGATCAACTTTAGAAGGGGTGTTTGACCGCAGTTTTACCGCGGTCGCGGTGGAACCGCGGTAAAGGGCCTCCTCTGATTCTTACGCCTGTCAGCAACAAAATAATTTTTTTTATATAATCTAAACTATTAGATTTACAACTAAAACAATTTTGTGGGTTGCCTCCCACGTAGCGCTTGATTTAACGTCGTGGCCCGACTCAACTTAGCGCATTTAAGGCTCGCTCGACCTTTGTGGATCATTCAAATACAACTCGGACTTCTCTTTGGACTCGTTCATGCCAACGTACAATTTTAACCGCTGTCCATTGACTCTAAAAGTGCGAGAGCCATCTTTAGTACCCACTTCCACAGCTCCAAACGGAAATACTTCAACCACATGAAATAGGCTAGACCACCTTCATTTCAGTTTGCCCGGGAACAATTGTAGTCTTGAGTTATAGAGTAATACTTTGTCCTCGGACTTAAAGTTACGCTCTATGATTTTTTGGTCATGCATTCGCTTCATCCTCTCCTTATATAACCTCGTGCTCTCAAAAGACAAATATCGGAACTCTTCTAACTCATGTATTTCAATGACTCTTGTTTCGCCCGCATCATCCAAGTTGAGATTTAGTTGTTTTAGATGCCACCATGCTTTATGTTCCAATTCAACGGGTAATTGACAAGCCTTCCCAATCGCCAACTTGTATGGTGACATGTCGATTGGTGTCTTAAAAGTTGTCATATAGGCCCATAGCACATCATCGAGCTTCCTTGACCAATCGGTCATTGTGGCGTTCACTGTTTTCGTCAGTACACTCTTAATTTCTCTATTGGATACTTTATCTTGACCACTGGTTTGCGGGTGGTAAGGAGTAGCCACCTTATGTCGCACATCATATTTTGCCAGTAATTTTTAAAATGCCCGATTACAAAAGTGAGTGCCCCCGTCGGTTATATTTGCCCGCGGTGTCCCAAAGCAAGTGAATATGTTTTTTCTTGAGAAACCCAACCACCACCTTAGCATCATTAGTGGGTAATGCTACAGCTTCCACCCATTTGGACACATAATCTATAGCTACAAGAATATACTTATTACCATAGGAGCTAACGAAGGGACCTATGAAGTCTATCCCCCAAACATCAAATACTTCCAACTCTTGGATTGGGTTCATGGCCATCTCGTCACGTCGAGAGATGTTCTCGGTGCGTTGACATTCATTACATCCTTTTACCCACAAGTGCGCATCTTTAAACACTGTTGGCCAGAAATTTCCGGCCTCAAGCACCTTAGCTGCTGTTCGAACTCCTTCGAAATGGCCACCATATGCTGAAGCATGACAAGCCTGCAAGACAGAAGATTGTTCGATCTCGGGGATGCATCTCCGGATCATGTTATCAAGGAAAATTCTAAACAAGTAGGGTTCATTCCAATAATACAGTTGGCTTTCATGAAAGAATCGTTTCCCCAGGACCTATGACAGGTCATGAGGAACAATACCATTGGCCAGGTAATTTGCTTAATCTGCATACCATGGCGCTTCAAGAAGAGTGGTAGTGAGAAGCTGCTTGTTTGGAAAGGTTTCCTGGATTTATTCACTTTCTATAACATTTTTAGCTCCTTCAAGTTGTGATATATGATCAACGACTTGATTTTTAGTGCCTTTGCGATCACGAATTTCAAGATCGAACTCTTGCAGTAGTAGCACCCTACGAATTAGGCATGGCTTAGAGTCCTTCTTTTCAATTAGATATCTAAGTGCTGCATGGTCTTGTATACGATTACCTTGGATCCTATAAGATAGGACCTGAACTTGTCAAAAGAAAACACTAACGCGAGCATCTCATTTTTCGTCATTGAGTAATTTAGCTGGGCTCCGCTTAGTGTTCTACTAGCATTTTAGATTGGATGCATTAACTTGTCCTTCCGCTGGCCTAGCGCTGCCCCCACTGCATAGTCACTATCATCGCACATGAGCTCGAATGGTTGCTCCCAGTTGGGGGTAACAATGATTGGTGTTGTGACCAGCCTCTTCTTCAATTCCTCAAATGCTATCCTTCAATCATCAGAAAATACAAAAGAGTGATCTTTTTCTTGTAAGTTACAGAGGGGGTTGGCGATTTTGGAGAAGTCTTTAATGAACCTCCGGTAAAAACCGGCATGTCCATGAAAGCTTTTAATGGCTTTGACTGAAGTTAGTGGAGGCAACTTTGCAATTACATCAATTTTTGCTCGATCAAACTCAATTCCCTTGCTTGATACCCGGTACCCCAAGACCATTCCTTCTTGTACAATGAAATGGAACTTTTCCTAATTGAGAACCAAGTTAGTCTCGATGCACCGGTTCAGCACACGCATCAGATTGACCAGGCATTCATCAAACGAATTCCCTCCCACTGAGAAGTCATCCATGAACACCTCCATAATATCTTCCACCATGTCAGTAAATATGGCCATAATGCACCTTGGGAATGTGGGAGGTGCATTGCATAGGCCAAATGGCATCCTCCGCAAGGCAAAAATGTCGTATAGGCATGTGAAAGAGGTCTTTTCTCTATCCTCAGGGGCAATAGAGATCTGATTGTACCCTGAGTACCCATCTAAGAAACAAAAGTAAGACCTCCCTGCCAATCTGTCGATCCTCTGATCAATGAGAGGAGGTGGGAAGTGGTCTTTTCGGGTGGCAAGATTCAATTTCCTTTAGTCCATGCAAATCCTCCAGCCGGTGACAGTTCTCGTTGAAATTAACTCATTGTTCTCATTCTTAAGAACCATCATGCCACCTTTTTTGGTACACATTGAACTGGGCTAACCCAGATGCTATCAGAGATTGAGAAAATAATTCCCGCATCTAACCACTTTATTACCTCTTCTTCACCACTTCCTTCATGTTCAGATTCAGCCTTCTCTGATATTCCCTATAAGGTTTGTATCCTCTTCTAGAAGAATCTTATGCATGCAATAGGCGGGGGTGATCCCCTTTATGTCTGTCATGGTCCAACCAATGGCAGGTTTGCACCCCTTGAATACCTGTATAAGTTGTTGAGCCTGCACATCTAGCAAACCAGATGAGATAATAACATGTAAAGTGGAGTTAGGGCCCAGAAATTCATACCTGAGGTGAGCTGATAATGGCTTAAGTTCCAGCTTTGGTGGTTCCTCAATGGATGGTTTTGCTGGAGGGGTGTCTCTCTTTTCTAGGTGTAGAGGTTCAAACTCCAGATGTATATCCCAAAACCTCCTACCTTCCAGTGCTAACACCCATTCCGCCAGACTTTCCCCATTTACTTCATCTAAGTTCATTAGGTATGCCGTTGGTGGATCCTTAGCTGTCAACGCCTCATCGTCTGTCTCCACTATCATATTTACTGCATCAATAAGGGAGCAATTTGCGAACTCACTTGGGCGCCTCATAGATTTCTGCACATTGAATATGATTTCTTCATCATTTAGTCTTGTCTTGAGCTCTCCAGTCTCACAATCAATCAATACTCTCCCAGTGGCCAAGAAAAGTCTTCCTAAAACTATAGGAATCTCCTCATCCACTTTGGAGTTTAAAATCACAAAATCAGCGGGAAACACAAACTTTCCCACCTGAATGAGCACATCATCTAAGATCCCGAATGGCCGTTTCACGGTCCTGTCAGCTAGTTATAGCAACACTGAAGTGGGTCTAGCTCTCACAATGCCTAGCCTCTTATAAATCACCAAGGACATAATGTTGATACTAGCCCCCAAATCACACAATGCTTAGTAAAAGCAAAGTTCCCTATAGTGCAAGGAATAGTAAAGCTACCTGGATCAGATAACTTTTCAACTATGGGTCTGGATACCACTGCACTACATGTCTAAGTAAGTATGACTGTGTCCAAGTCTTGAAAATCAAACTTCAAGTCTTTCATCATTTTAGCATATCCAGACATATCTTTCAAAACTTGAATTAAAGGAATGTTTACATGGATTTGCTTGAGCATTTCAAAGAACTTCTTGTATTGTTCCTCCTTTTGGTGCTTGGCTAATCTTTGAGGGATTGGGGCTAGAGGCCTCTTCTTCCCAATCTCAGTTTCTTGTTGCACATCAATATTTTCAGTTGTTGGCTGGACTGTAACTTCTGTCAATCCTGTAGACTCATCCAGTTCAATGGGTACTGGAATAAGTGTTTCAGCCTGCAAATTACGTCTAGTTATCTCTTGTTCAGCATCAAGATATCTACCATTTCTAAGACTCACTGCCATCAGCTGCTTTGGGACTTGATCTTTAGGGTTGGTTGAGTATCCGCAACTAATGTCCCTTGAGGACGATTGTTCAATGTCATAGCTGTCTGGAACACTTGCACCTCGATATTTTTAATGGTCGCATCGTGTGTGTGAGCACGTAATTTTTGCCCTACATGAGAATTACTCCCAAAAAAATTCAAAAAATAAAATAATTGTGTTGTGCGTGATTTTGTGATTTTTGTGTTATTTTTCTCTTATTATTTGCATTTTTGTGTGTGCATGTCTATTTATTTAAATTAATATAAAATACAAAAATGTTTGCATTTTCATATAAAATTCATGTTTGTAATTTAGAGTAATTAAGTTTGTTTTACGAAAATGAAAAATCACAAAAATATGTACTTTTGCATTTTTTTAGCCTTTAAATGTCCAATTGTGTGATTTGTCTTTTAAATATTGGTGATAATTACAACTTAGAGTTAATTGATATTTTAGGATAATTCGGTCGAGAATTAATTTAGGATTGTATTTTTATTTTAATTAGGAATAAATTGAAAAGAAAGAAAATAAAAAGAGGAAAATTGGATTTGGAGCCAATTATTAATTTAATCCCTAAGCCCAAATTGATTTTACCCATTCCAACCCAAGTAAAATCGGCCCAAAACACACCCCTGACCCGGTCTGCCTGAACCGCCCCACCATCCTTCTAATCTGAACCGTTGGATTCTTGTGAGCCAACGGTTTAAATAACTCACACATTTAACTAACTAAAGACCCCCCCCCCCAAACCCGTCCAACCCATTTCATTCACCCAATACAACCCCTCTCTCCTTCACTCATCTTCTCCAATGAAAACCCTAGTGGCCGCCCCCCTCCTTCTCTTCTCCGACAACCCTTCATCCAAACCACCCCCATCTCCATTTTCCGCACACCCCCAGCCCTCACAACCGCCGAAACTTCACCAACAACCCTTGAAACTCGTTGTCGACCAGCGACACCATCCAACAGCAGCCCCGCCGCCGTCTCCGTCCACCGTCGAAATCAACACCAATGAATCAACCGGTTACTCCCGCCCCAAATCCTATGTTAGTTTTGCTCGAATAATAGCAGAGCTCGGTGAATTTCAATTCAATTTGAACGAATCCTAGAAGCCAAGGCAGAATCATTCGTCGGACGATTCTCTTTGAAATAGGCAGAGAATGAAGCAGATTTGGTCTCAAAATAACGTCGCTCGCTTGGTCTTGACCAAGAATGAGCAAGTGACATTATTTGGAGATTAAATCGAGGAAAACCGTTTCAAAGCTTAAGTTCAATAGGTGAGTGTTTGTTTCAATTTGCTTTACTTTTTTCTTCCTACTTCATCTCGTGTACTCGAATTCACCATCGATTGGAGGTCATGGTCGTGCCGTGTGTGTTCTAGTTCGCGGTCTCATTTTTGAAATCATGTTGTTGCTGGTGATTTGATTTAGGAGGTGTTTACTTTTGCAATTCAATTGTTAAAGCTATTTCAGTAATGTTCGAGTGAATTTTGATTGAATTCCTAGTTGTTGCGAACTGAATCTGTGTTCTTGCATTAAATGAAAAATGAAAAACCTCATAGCCATTGTTGTTCTGATTCGGAAGTGAAGTATCAATTCTCAGTTCAATTCATTGCACTGATTTAGTCCTCTAGTGAGTCATTGTGTGTTATTCTGGTGACTAGGAGTTGATTTTCTTCATTCCAGTATTCAAAAATGTTTAAGCAAATGCAATCTTCTGCTGATTATATCTGTTTAAGATTGTTATGTGAATTTTGGTTAGGCATTGGTTATAGCTGATAGGTTTTTGGATAGATTAATAGCTTCAGTAGCTTTAGGAGTGTAGTTTAGGGGATTGAAACCTGAAAACTATTTAATTTAAGTACTCTACCAATGCTGAATATTAATGTACCACTAAGCTATTGAATTATTTAATTAAAAGGGACAAGTAGTGCAAAAGTACACCATGTCTAATACCTTTATTAGCTGGTAATCAGATAACACATGGGGGTACTGATAAAAGGTTCAAATGGGGGTGCACATGGGCTAGGGAATAACATAGGCTGGAAAAGGAATTGAGATGGGAGAATCTGAAATTTTGATGTTATAAATAGGGACTTGAACATACTGTAAAGGGGGACATTGGAGAATACTCTGAAAGAACAAAAAAGACTGTGAAAGAGGAAAACCAGAGAAAAAAAAGATACTAAGAGAGTTTTAAATACAGACAAGAATATCCTAAAAAATACTGTTTGATTGAGTGTTGCTGCTCATTTTGAAATTTCTCCTAATGGTTGAAACATTGTTGAGTAGTTGGTAACATAAACGAACTGAAATTGAGTCTGCTGAATTTTTCTGGTTTACTGCTGGGATTGAAGTGGATTTGTGAGTTTTCTTTTTTAAGTTGAATCAATTCCTCGGTAGCTGAGGATTGATACTGTTCTGGGCTGTTTACTTCATTCTTCTGGGTTAAAGCTTGGTAGGAAACTGCTGATTGTTGCTCTTTACCTGCTGATCCTTACCCTGTTCCTTTGTTTCTTCTACATCCAGGTATTCTTCAATCTCAAGATATATGTGAAGAACTAAATCATTGGTTGTATTCAAAATATTGAAGGAATGATACATTTCTGAAGCTGTTTGTGCTTAGTTTTGACTTCTAAGTCACGCCGTATTACTAATTGAGATTTAGGCAATCTATACTTTATGATATTGTAAGGACTCGACTGTTAAAACTCGATTCGGTTTTGTTTTGTTGCATTTTGTGTTATTAGCTTAGTTCTCGTATGGTTTGGTCCCTTATGATTAACATGTAGTTCTGAGTTTGTATTGCTAGCATTACACTCTATATTAAAGTAGAAGGTGTGAATGTTGTTGAGAAGCTTAGCTTTTATGGATGAACTCATAGTTTAACAGATTTGAAAAAATGGAAAATCAAATGTGTTATCTGTTATTTATGAACTTCAATATGGAATTGAGTGCTATACAACATACTTAGTCACTGAAGGTACCAGAATTCGTTAATACGTTACATTTTAGTTAAATTCTTTCATTTTTTTTATGTTGGACAGTTATTACATAACATATTTGGTTTAAACAAGCATGCTAAATAAAATGAATTCATGCCGTTAATTAGTATAAAATCATATACCACAACATGGATTTGTTAGTCAGATTTTCATACTTGTCCATAAAATTAGGCGTGGATTTAATCACAGTCAACTAATCTGGGACTTTACAATGAACCTCAACTGAAGGTAGGAATATGGTTATTAATTTGCAATATAAATTTATGCTTTCGAATTAGATAGCGGGTTCAGGTTAAAAGAGCCTTCCCTTTTGTTTGAATTCGGACTTGAATTCGACGCCCAAATTTATAGATACAAATTAATTAGCCCTTTTAGAGACAAATATTGAACAGAAAATCGTAGTCACTTTAGGTCGGCCTTTAAATAAAAATGAGATGAGCCTACGCAAAATAAAATGGATAAACTGTGGGGCCCTCATAAATGTATATATAAAAATACTTTGATTTCGGGATGTGTCGTTTAAGAGAATTTCATGGCCTTCCCAAAATAATAATGAGTTGGTTGCTTTAGGCACGATAGTTTAATAATCTTACCTCCTTAAACTCGGGTACACATTTATGGACCCAAATCCAAATCTTGATGAAGTCGAAATGTGTCGATAATCACGGGTACATTGATTGTGACGTGGTTCAAGATGCATTTACACGACGTTGTAAGTCTTTTAAAAAATAATAATAATAAAAGCGGTTAAAAGTTAAAATTGGCACATAGGTTCAAATATTTTAAAATCAGATAATTAAGCCGAATATAACAGTTGAGCGATCGTGCTAGAACCATGTAATTCGGAAATGCCTAACACCTTCTCCCTGGTTAACAGAATTTCTTATCCGGATTTCTGGTACGCAGACTGTTAAACAGAGTCATTCTTTTCCTCGATTCGGGATTCAAACCGGTGACTTGGAACACCATAAATCTTCCAAGTGGCGACTCTGAATCTCTTAATAAATGAATCCCGTTTTGATTGTCCTTTACTTGGAAAAACTCCATCGAGCCCTTGCGAGTTAGCGTCAAAAGGAGGTGTGACAGCTCTAGCGACTCTGCTGGGGAAATGTAACCCAGAACTTCGGTTCAGGGTTTAAGAATTCGAGCTCAGTTAAATTGCTATTTTTGCTTATATCTGATTTCATTATATGTTTTGATTAATGTGCTACATGTTTACTGGTTTGATATTGCGTGAACTGTATATATAAAATTGTGTCGAAAACCCTTCTCTTCTTTACCTCCGGGGATGTGCTTACTGGTTGAGACTCCCCTTTCTGTTAGTTTCAATACCAAAAATAAGAAAAAGAGGCCGGATAAGTTACAAAGCCGATTGACCCCGCGGGTCACCGGTACGTAGCCCCCTCCTCGATCCGAGTTGTCCGCTCGGGTACACAGTCTAGTACCACCAAAAATTAGGATATTGAGCCTAAATTGGAACGCTTATTTGCATCATGTTGCATTTGACTTAGGGGACTCAACACAGGGGTTGGGTCCGTCTAGGACAGGCGACCTGAAATAAAAAAGACCATCCTGTCGCATCCTGTTTGTTTCATGTAATTATTTGTTTCAGACTTGCATGCCGACCAACTCGTAAATATTGAGGAAAATGGAAAAAAAATAGAAGAAAAATAACAATGTAGAGAGATAACTACTCATTTTTAGAAAACAAACCAATGCCCAAGTAGTGTCGAAACTCTACCGGATTTTGAGAATAAAAAGAAGAGAATTGTTATTTTTAAAATAGTTTGCTATTACATAAAAGAAAAAAAATGTTTTTTTTTAATTAAAAAAAAAGAGAAAAAAAAAGCTTGCTTTATTTTTCAATAAAAAAATGATTTTATTCATAAAAAATATAGTTATTGGTTTGTCAATAAAATGAAATTTTAATGGTTCGTTTTATATGCCAATGAAAAAAAAATAGTTTGTTTTTAAAATAGTTCGCGTTGCTTGCTAATAATAATGAAAAAGAATACATAAAAAAAAGGGGGAAATGTCATTGTTTTCAAAAGTAGTTCGCTTTATCGGACCGAACTACGCTGGTTTGATTCTCACATGATGTGAGATACGTAGGCAACCTTCATCGGGTCCAACCTCCCCTTTTCCAAAGATAGCCAAAAATATTGAAATTAATTTTTTAAGTTGAGTGATGCCGTTTTCAAAAACAGCCGAATGTACCCGAAAGGGACGCCGGAAGGCTGACTTTGCATAAACGGCCACTTTTGGGTCATTTTGTAGATTTTAGTCAATTGACCTTCACAGCCTTATAATCTTCGTCCCCGAGGCGCTGAAAGGCCGTGTTTGTAAAAAGAAGGTTTTTATTCCAATTTGAAAAAAAAAGAAAAAGAAAGGGAGCTTAATAACAAGCGAGGTTTTCAAGGATAATTGAAAAAGAAAAAATGGAATGACGCATGCGGTGAATACATATATGGTTAACTGACTAGGTACATTGCATCCAACGTGCGATAACATATATGTTAATCTCAGTGAGCTAACAAGTTTGTTGCACTTCCAGAGAAGTTTAGCAGTTGACTTGACAAAATATACTGGCCAATCACCATTACCGTACTAGATCAAAAGGTCCAATTCCAGCAAGCATGTCTAGTTCCGGCAAAAGTATCGATGGAGAGAAAACAGAGATACAGATCATGAAAGAGGAGGTGGACCGGTTGAGACAGCAGATAACAGAGATGCACCTAGCCTGGGCTAGGGGACAGCCATCACCAAACCTTCCTACTCTTACACCAGCACCAGAGCGTCCGCCCATTGACCCCTCGACAAGTGCACCAATCTTTCCATATTATCAAGGGGAAAACCCTTATACATCCCAGGTTCCACCAGCCAGACAAAATCCTCCTCCCCCGGTTACCCCTGTTTTTGTGACACCTCCACTTGCTACTTTACAGAAGTCGTCCAGTGAGCCGATTTTTCAAATCTATGACAATCATTGTTATTCTCCCGAGCCTACCTTTAAGGTTCCTGAACCGCATTCACACACCCCTCATTGGGATAACCCGGCAGAACCGGAAAGACACCCCAAAAGTTTGGAACAGGAGGAGGTTATTAGGAAAGTTAAAAGCCTGGAGCAATCCTTCAGGAATATGCATGGTTTAGGCAACCAAGTCGGTGTTGCTTACAAAGATCTGTGCCCATTTCCAGATGTCCAGTTGCCTGCTGGGTTCAAAATTCCCAAGTTTTATCTATACGAGGGGCATGGTGACCCAGTAGCCCATCTCCGAGGTTTCTGCAGCAAAATGCGAGGAGCCGGAGGGCGAGAAGAACTTCTGATAGCTTACTTCGGTCAGAGCTTGGGAGGGTCCGCACTAGAGTGGTACACCGGGCATGATCCCAACAGATGGTTTACATGGGATGACCTGGCCCAAGCATTCATCGGCCAGTTTCAATATAATCTTGAAATAATCCCTGATCGCTTATCATTGCTAAAGTTAGAGAATAAACCCACCGAAAGCTTTAGAGAATTTGGGTTCCGCTGCAGGGAACATGCAGCAAGGGTAGATCCACCGATGAGAGAAAACAAGATGGTAGATTACTTCTTGCAGCCACTGGAGCCAACTTACTTTGGTCACCTGGTGACATCAGTTGGTAAATCTTTCAATGAGGTGGTCAAAATGGGCGGAATGATTGAAGAGGGACTTAAGTCCAATAAGATATTGAGCTATTCCGCATTAAAAGCAACGACTCAAGCTATTCAGAATGGCATAGGGGTTGCATTCGGGAAGAAGAGAATAGAAGAAGTTGCAACGGTAGAGGAGGGTACTTGGTCCAGATAGAAAGGTCCTTCACCTCATTACCAAGCCGGACCCTACCACCCAAATCACCCTAATCACCCTCCCCGAAACACATATCCACCACCAAGGGCCTACAATAACCCTCCAGGACCAGGTTTCCGAGGGAATCATGCCTTCGGAAAAGAAAAGGCACAAAGAACCTTCACTGAGTTGGGAGAAACTTATACTGCTCTTGTTCCACAAATTGAAGCAGATAGGTTTGTTGAGTCCGGTTGAGACAAGAGTGCCAAATCCCCTACCCCCAAATGTGGATCGCTCAGTAAGCTGTGAGTATTGTTCGAGAGCTCCCGGACATGATACCGAGAAATGTTGGAAACTGAAACATGCAGTACAAAATCTTATTGACACCAATAAGATCAAGGTTCAGACACCAGAGGCACCCAACATTAATCAGAATCTATTGCCAGCTCACCCTTAGATCTTGTGATCAAATTGATACACAAGGAAGGGAAAATTAAGAAGCCCGTTATATATTCCACAGCAAAACCAATCGGCAGAAGTTGGTATATAAGAAGTCATGCTTGGTAATCAGGAGGAGTTTTTGGTGGTTTGTTTTTGTTGTCATTTCTTTTGTCTGAGTTGTTTTCAGGGTTATGACCCGGATCTTGTCTTGAAGTAAAAACCTCTTATCTTTCCATTCTGGTCATTTCAATTTGCTTAGTCTTATCAAGTGTCGTTTCAGGTTTGTATTGTTGGTTTGCTTGTTTGTATTTGAACCTTTTCTCCGTTTAATGGAACTTTCGGTCTTTTATTACCCAGTCGTCTTTTTGTTTAGATTTGTCATCTATTTGAACGCCGATTCTAATGACATGGCATCACACATAATTTTTGCCTAATATTAAGGGTTAATCATGAAGCAATTGGAAGATAATCAGGGCATTTTAAAAGAAATAAAAAATGATTTGAGATTATTTGGAGCCTGAATCATGTGAGACTGGGGCAGGTAAAACACAAAGAAACCCTTAAGGGAGAATTGGACATGCTAAGACGGGGTTCACTCGTGATACTGAAATGAAAGTATCGTCCAACAATACTTTAAAATGATAGATGAAAAGGCGAATGGACGATATGGTTATCAATCAGGGCACAAACAGAATATGTCGTGAATAGGTTGTTTGTACTTGGCATGTTTTAAAGATTGGAATGACGAAGGCATTTTGTTCTGCTATCCAAACACTTTATCCATCGTCAACCCTTTTTACCTTATTTAAAAATCTTTCATACCCCTCCTTCGAAATTAGTTGTAAAGACTAGAAACACAAGTTTGAAAGACAAGAGAAGAAAGGGGATAAAGAAAAAAGAAAAGAAAAGAAAACGGCAAAAAGAGATAAAGAAAAGAAAAGAAAAAGAAAAATGGGAACTACGTTTGACCTGATTCCTTAAAGAGGATACGTAGGCGCTTCACAGCTCGGTCATAGTGTAAATAAAGAAATCCCCAAGTAAGAAACTGTGGCAAAGAAAAATTGTGTGTTGATTATAAATAAATCTAGGTCCGAAGGTTGTAAATTTTGAACCCAAAAATTGATTTGTTTTGAGCCTTTAATACCCTTTCTTTCTAGCCTTATCCTAATCCCACATTACGGTCCAAAGAAAGACCTTCCGATCAGTCTTCAAAAGATGCCACGTCAGGCGAGTGAAAGAGTCCTATCAGAATATAACACGCTGATTCTCAGCAGAAAAGACCTGATTCCCAGCAAAAAGGAAATACGAGAGAATCTTAACAGTGACACCCCAATCCCCAGCTAAAAGTAATACAAATGAGAGAGTCTTACCGGTGAAAACCTTCACAGGCACCATAAGGCGACGAAAGCCGAGAGAAAATCAAAATGAGAGAGGCTTGAAAGTGAAAACCCTTCGGGCATTACAAGTCGAACAAAGGTGATAATCAGATGGAAATCACGAGACAGAAATCGTGAAAGGCAATTAATGATGGAGTATAGGCCATATGTGCATGTCATGACCAGTAGAGTTGGTATTCGCATTTGATAAGTTTTTATAGTTATTTCTTGTTAGATAGTCATTTTTTCCTTTGTCTTCTATTTTGTTTCTTTTTATCTCTCTCATTTTTATCAAAAATTCCCCAATCAAAGTCTGTCTAGTCAGAACAAGTGAGAAATGACTTCAAAACTGGCCACCAACTTTCCAATTATTATGCAAAGCAAGGAAGTGTCATTGACGGCAGAGAAGTATGGTGCAAAGAAGATTATTAAACTGGGGCAGAAAATTTTCTTTTTACTTTGAAAATTTTCTGGAAGTCAAGTTGTACTTGGGGAAGAATGAAGATAAGACAAGCCTTAAGGGAAATGGTCTTCGAACCAGTGTAATCTCCAACAGCCCTTAGAAGAGTGAAACACCAATTTTGAGTAAATGAAAATCCGCCAGCAGTGTTATCTTCAGCCTGTTCCGAGGTGGTCGGACAACACAGAGTGGTAAAGGAAGAAAGGAAATCTCATCTTCAACAAAATAACCCCCAGCAAGTTGAGAAACATAGAACGGGGAAGGGATAAATGGAAAAACCCATCCCCATCAAGAATATCATCTCCAGCAAATGAAATTATTCCCCAACAAGTTTTGGGAACCCCGAGCGAGGAAAAGGGGAAAAGGAAAAACCACCCCACGGGAGCGGCACAACCGCTCACAATGTTTTGAACTAACAAATTTTCTTTGATGTGAAACAGGGAAAGAAAGTACTATTGATAGCAGAAAGTCATGCCACGAGGAAGAACACCAATATTGGGGCAGAAAATTTCTGCCGTTGTTGAAACTTTTCTCGTAGAAACGAGGAAGGCAATTCAAGAAGACGTATCAGGTTTGTCCACCTTCAAATAGGATGTTTCAGGTTGGTCCACCTTCGAACAGGACGTCTCAGGTTTGTTCACTTTCAAACATTGATATCATGGGAGTATTCGCCCTTGAATAGAATACGATGGGAGTATCCACCATCGAATAGGATACGATGGGAGTAATCTCCCTCGAATAGGATATGATGGGAGTATCCGCCCTCGAATAGGATACGATGGGAGTATTCGCCCTCGAATAGAATACGATGGGAGTATCCGCCCTCGAATAGGATACGATGGGAGTATTCGCCCTCGAATAGAATACGATGGGTGTATTCGCCCTCGAATAGGATACGATGGGTGTATTCGCCCTCAAATAGAATACGATGGGAGTATCCGCCCTCGAATAGGATACGATGGGAGTATCCGCCCTCGAATAGGATACGATGGGAGTATTCGCCCTCGAATAGGATACGATGGGAGTATTCTCCCTCGAATAGGATACGATGGGAGTATTCGCCCTTGAATAGAATACGATGGGAGTATCTGCCCTCGAATAGAATATGATGGGAGTATTCGCCCTCAAATAGAATACGATGGGAGTATCCGCCCTCGGATAGGATACGATGGGAGTATTCGCCCTCGAATAGAATATGATGGGAGTATCCGCCCTCGAATAGGATACAATGGGAGTATTCGCCCTCGAATAGCATTCGATGGGAATATTCGCCCTCGAATAGAATATGATGGGAGTATCCGCCCTCGAATAGGATACAATGGGAGTATTTGCCCTCGAATAGGATACGATGGGAGTATTCGCCCTCGAATAGAATACGATGGGAGTATTCGCCCTCGAATAGAATACGATGGGAGTATTCGCCCTCGAATAGGATACGATGAGCGTATTCACCCTCGAATAGAATACGATGGGAGTATCCGCCCTCGAATAAGATACAATGGGAGTATTCGCCCTCGAATAGAATATGATGGGAGTATTTGCCCTCGAATAGAATACGATGGGAGTATCTGCCCTCGAATAGGATACAATGGGAGTATTCACCCTGGAATAGGATACGATGGGAGTATTCGCCCTCGAATAGAATACGATGGGAGTATCCGCCCTCGAATAGGATACAATGGGAGTATTCGCCCTCGAATAGGATATGATGGGAGTATTCGCCCTCGAATAGAATATGATGGGAGTATCCGCCCTCGAATAGGATACGATAGGAGTATTCGCCCTCGAATAGGATATGATGGGAGTATTCGCCCTCGAATAGAATACGATGGGAGTATTCGCCCTCGAATAGAATACGATGGGAGTATCCACCCTCGAATAGGATACGATGGGAGTATTCGCCCTCGAATAGAATACGATGGGAGTATCCGCCCTCGAATAGGATACGATGGGACTATCCGCCCTCGAATAGGATATTCTACATTTGTTTTATTTTACATTGTCCTATGTATATTTCGTAAATTATTGCCAGAATGCATTTTAAATTCAAAAGTTGCTAATAAAAATAGGCGCCTACCTGTATAACAAGAGGCATGTTTTCAGTCTTTACATTACAGTAACCCACCATAAAGCAGAGGGCTACAACAAGAGTTCCCAGCGCAAATTCAAGCGCATGAGTCAAAGGAAGGGAGGGAATGAAGGAAATTTTTCCCAGCATCATTATCTTCAGCAAGCAAGTAAATGATTCTAAGGATATCCCCAGTAGTCAAGAAGGAAAACAACGCGACCCAAGAGGAAAGTAGTTCCAGAACAAGGTAATTTAGGAGAAAGGATGGTTTAAGAGGCGATGCAGGAAGAAGAAAGTGGTGCAGGAAGCAAAGGAAGATGATAGGGATGGGATGAAGTTCAAAGTTTGTTGTTGAAGTCAGGTGCCCGCCTGAAGAATGGAGTGGCGATTTATGTTCAAAATTTGTTGTTGAAGTCAGGTGCCTGCCTGAAGAATGGAGTGGCGATTTAATTTCGAAGTTTGTTGTTGAAGTCAGGTACCCGCTTGTAGAATGGAGTGGCAATTTATTTTCAAAGTTTGTTGTTGAGTTCAGGTGCCCGCCTGAAGAATGGAGTGGCGATTTATGATTAGAGTTTGTCGATAAAGTCAGAAGCCCGCCGGAAAAGCAGAACGGCGTCTCAGTTTCTAAGATTTGATAAGGATAGTGAACAATCGGAAAGTGACAAAGTATAAAGGAAATCCTCAGCACGAATCCAAGTTCAAAATCAGAAGGAAGGCAACGAGGGTCAGAAATGATAGATTCAGACTCCGAAAGAAAATAGTTCGAAGATCACGGGGAAGGGACCAACGGTCAGAGTTCGGCAATCAAGATAGGCCGAAATAACAATTGGCAGAAGAGAAGAAGCATCAGAAGGAAAAAGCAAGCCAACAAGGAAGCAAGGCGGCAAAAGCAAGTTGAAGAGATAGATAAGATTTCGCAATGCTGTAACTTAGTCTTGCTTCTTATTTTTCGTTTAGCACGATGTAATAAGGAGATTAGTTAAGCAGTGGCGTCAGCAGCAACAACAGTAACAGTAAGATCACAGCAGTTATGGTAGTCCCAGCTACCAAAACTTCCCGAACTACATTGACCTGATTCCCTTTTAGCCAGGGATATGTAGGAGACCTTCTAAAGCAAAGGTTCGGTCAAAAAATCTCTCATATCCGCTCACTTATCTTTGCACGAAAACTCTTTATGTTTCCGCGCAAAGAGGGGCTGTGAGCACGTGATTTTTGCCCTACATGAGAATTACTCCCAAAAAAATTCAAAAAATAAAGCAGTTTTGTGTTATGCGTGATTTTGTGATTTTTGTGTTATTTTTCTTTTATTATTTGCATTTTTGTGTGTGCATGTCTATTTATTTAAATTAATATAAAATACAAAAATGTTTGCATCTACATATAAAATTCATGTTTGTAATTTAGAGTAATTAAGTTTGTTTTACAAAAATGAAAAATCACAAAAATATGTACTTTTGCATTTTTTTTAGACTTTAAATGTCCAATTATGGGATTTGTCTTTTAAATATTGGTGATAATTAGAACTTAGAGTTAATTGATATTTTAGGATAATTCGGTCGAGAATTAATTTAGGATTGTATTTTTATTTTAATTAGGAATAAATTGAAAAGAAAGAAAATAAAAAGAGGAAAATTGGATTTGGGGCCAATTACTAATTTAATCCCTAAGCCCAAATTGATTTTACCCATTCCAACCCAAGTAAAATCGGCCCAAAACACACCCCTGACCCGGTCTGCCTGAACCGCCCCACCATGCTTCTAATCTGAACCGTTGGATTCTTGTGATCCAACGGTTGAAATTAACTTACACATTTAACTAACTAAAGACCCCCCCCCCCAAACCCGTCCAACTCGTTTCATTCACCCAATACAACCCCTCTCTCCTTCACTCATCTTCTCCAATGAAAACCCTAGTAGCCGCCCCCCTCCTTCTCTTCTCCGATAACCCTTCATCCTAACCAACCCCATCTCCATTTGCTGCATACCCCCAGCCCTCACAGCCGCTGGAACTTCACCAACAACCCTTGAAACTCGTTGTCAACCAGCGACGCCATCCAACAGCAGCCCCGTCGCCGTCTCCGTCCACCATCGAAATCAACACCAATGAACCAACATGTTACTCCCGCCCCAAATCCCATGTTAGTTTTGCTCGAATAATAGCAGAGCTCGGTGAATTTCAATTCGATTTGAACAAATCCTAGAAGCTAAGACAGAATCATTCGTCGGACGATTCTCTTGGAAATAGGCAGAGAATGAAGCAGATTTGGTTTCAAAATAGCGTCGCTCGCTTGGTCTTGACCAAGAACGAGCAAGTGACATTATTTGGAGATTAAATCGAGGAAAACCGTTTCAAAGCTTAAGTTCAATAGGTGAGTGTTTGTTTCAATTTGCTTTACTCTTTTCTTCCTGCTTCATCTCGTGTACTCGAATTCGCCATCGATTGGAGGTCATGGTCGTGCCGTGTGTGTTCTAGTTCGCGGTCTCATTTTTGAAATCATGTTGTTGCTGGTGTTTTGATTTAGGAGGTGTTTACTTTTGCAATTCAATTGTTAAAGCTATTTCAGTAATGTTCGAGTGAATTTTGATTGAATTCCTAGTTGTTGCGAACTGAATCTGTGTTCTTGCATTAAATGAAAAAAGAAAAACCTCGCAGCCATTGTTGTTCTGATTCGGAAGTGAAGTATCAATTCTCAGTTCAATTCATTGCACTGATTTAGTCCTCTAGTGAGTTATTGTGTGTTATTCTGGTGACTAGGAGTTGATTTTCTTCATTCCAGTATTCAAAAATGTTTAATCAGGTGCAATCTTCTGCTGATTATATATGTTTAAGATTGTTATGTGAATTTTGTTTAGGCATTTGTTATAGCTGATAGGTTTTTGGATAGATTAATAGCTTCAGTAGCTTTAAGAGGGTAGTTTAGGGGTTTGAAACCTGAAAACTATTCAATTTAAGTGGTCTACCAATACTGAATATTAATGTACCACTAAGCTATTGAATTGTTTAATTAAAAGGGACAAGTAATGCAAAAGTACACCATGGCTAATACCTTTATTAGCTGGTAATCAGATAACACATGGGGGGACTGATAAAAGGTTTAGAGGGGGGTGCACATGGGCTAGGGAATAACATAGGCTGGAAAAGGAATTGAGATGGGAGAATCTAAAATTTTGAGGTTATAAATAGGGATTTGAACATACTGTAAGGGGGGACATTGGAGAATACTCTGAAAAAAAAATGTGAAAGAGGAAAAACAGAGAAAAAAAAGATACTAAGAGAGTTTTAAATACAGACAAGAATATCCTAAAAAATACTGTTTGATCGAGTCTTGCTGCTGATTTTGAAATTTCTCCTAATGGTTGAAACATTGTCCAGTAGTTGGTAACATAAACGAACTAAAATTGAGTCTGCGGTATTTTTCTGGTTTACTGCTGGGATTGAAGTGGATTTGTGAGTTTTTTTTAAGTTGAATCAATTCCTCGGTAGCTGAGGAATGATACTGTTCTGGGCTGTTTACTTCATTCTTCTGGGTTAAAGCTTGGTAGGAAACTGCTGATTGTTGCTCTGTACCTGCTGATCCTTACCCTGTTCCTTTGTTTCTTCTACATCCAGGTATTCTTCAATCTCAAGATATATGTGAAGAACTAAATCATTGGTTGTATTCAAAATATTGAAGGAATGATACATTTCTGAAGCTGTTTGTGCTTAGTTTCAACTGCTAAGTCACGTCGTGTTACTAATTGAGATTTAGGCAATCTATACTTTATGATATTGTAAGGACTGGACTGTTAAAAATGGATTCAATTTTATTTTGTTGCATTTTGTGTTATTAGCTTAATTCTCGTATGGTTTGGTCCCGTATGATTAACAAGTAGTTCTGAGTTTGTATTGCTAGCATTACACTCTATATTAAAGTAGAAGGTGTGAATGTTGTTGAGAAACTTAGCTTTTATGGATGAACTCATAGTTTAACAAATTTGAAAAAATGGAAAATCAAATGTGCTATCTATTATTTATGAACTTCAATATGGAATTGAGTGCTATACAACATACTTAGTCCCTAAAGGTACCAGAATTAGTTAATACGTTACATTTTAGTTAAATTCTTTCATTTTTTTTATGTTGGATAGTTATTACATAACATATTTGGATTAAACAAGCATGCTAAATAAAATAAATTCATGCTGTTAATTAGTATAAAATCATATACCACAACTTGGATTTGTTAGTCAGATTTTCGTACTTGTCCATAAAATTAGGCGCGGATTTAATCACAGTCAACTAATCTGGGACTTTACAATGAACCTCAACTGAAGGTAGCAATATGGTTATTAATATGCAATATAAATTTAGGCTTTCGAATTAGATAGCGGGTTCAGGTTAAAAGAGCCTTCCCTTTTGTTTGAATTCGGACTTGAATTCGATGCCCAAATTTATAGATACAAATTAATTAGCCCTTTTAGAGACAAATATTGAACAGAAAAACCATAGTCAATTTAGGTCGGCCTTTAAATAAAAATGAGATGAGCTTACGCCAAATAAAACGGATAAACTGTGGGGCCCTCATAAATGTATATATAAAAATACATAGATTTCGGGATGTGTCGTTTTAGAGAATTTCATGGCCTTCCCAAAATAATAATGAGTTGGTTTCTTTAGGCACGATAGTTTAATAATCTTACCTCCTTAAACTCGGGTACACATTTATGGACCCAAATCCAAATCATGATGAAGTCGAAATGTGTCGATAATCATGGGTACATTGATTGTGACGTGGTTCAAGATGCATTTACACGACGTTGTAAGTCTTTTAAAAAATAATAATAATAAAAGCGATTAAAAGTTAAAATTGGCAGATAGGTTCAAATTTTTTAAAATCAGATAATTAAGCCGAATATAATAGTTGAGCGACCGTGCTAGAACCACGAAATTCGGGAATGCCTAACACCTTCTCCCGGGTTAACAAAATTCCTTATCCGGATTTCTGGTATGCAGACTGTTAAACAGAGTCATTCTTTTCCTTGATTCGGGATTCAAACCGGTGACTTGGAACACCATAAAACTCCCAAGTGGCGACTCTAAATCTCTTAATAAATGAATCCCGTTTTGATTGTCCTTTAATTGGAAAAACTCCATCGCGCCCTCGCGGGTTAGCGTCAAAAAGAGGTGTGACACTGTGCATCTACTCTTTCATTAATCTTGGCATTGGACCCAATAACTTACTGCATTATAGCTTCTAATCGTTTCTTCTTGTCTACCCCCATGCTGTTGTGGAGCTGGATGATACCCTTGTTGTTGATTGTTGAAAGCCTGTAGTCTAGGATATGGAGCCATATTGTTGGGTGGCCTTATACCTTCCATATTTTCTGCATTGTAATGTGGCTGAGGGGGTCTGTATTCCTGTGGAGCTTGCTGACCCCAATTCTAATTTCCCTGTCGCTGACCGCCATAATTAGCCACATAATTCATGTCTTCATGCTGATGGTGATGTTCATGTTCTGCAGTCTATGGGTTACCCATGGGTTGGCTAATGCAAGATGTGCATAAGCCCTCATTGGTAATATCTACAATATGCACATGCTGCTTAACTGCAGATTTTTCCACCTTTTTAGTCAGGATGCTCATCTGCGTCAATAGAGTGGCCATGTTTTCCGCCATAGTGTTGGAAGGGTCCAGGGGCACAGAGTCCACTGGAGTGATAGGTGCATTTCTGATTGTCCATCCTAAATTTTGAGCCATCTTATCTAGCAAATTTTGGCCTTCTCTCCAGGTCTTGCTCAGAAAAGCCCCACCTGCTAAGGCATCAACTATATTTTTCATGCTATCCGATAGTCCCATGTAAAACCTTTGTCCTAACATCTGTTGTAGAACCCCATGGTAAGGACACATAACTAGCATTCCTTTAAATCTGCCCTAAGTCACATATAGTGTCTCTATTGGTTTTTGCTTGAAGCTTACAATTTCATCTATTTGTTGAGCTGTTTTGTTAGGCGGGTGGAACTTGTTGTGGAACTGTTTGAATAACTCATCCAAAGTTTCTATAGAGTTGATAGGGAGTGAGTTGAGCCATACCTTTGTAGCTCGTGTAACTGAGAAAGGAAACAACAGTAGCCTGATTGCTTCCGGTGTCACATTGGGTTGTCTTTGCATTTTGCATATCGAGAGGAAAGTCTTCAGATGCTGCTGAGGGTCTTCAACTTGTGTCCCATAAAAGAGTCCATTGTTTTGCAACAAGTGTAACATATTATTTTTGATATGGAATGATTCAACTTGTATCGCGGGCACAAGAATGGCAGTAGCCAAGTTGTCAGTAGTTGGTTGTACCCAATCATAAAGTGCACCCTCAGGCGTAGGAGGTGCCTCTTCCCTAGCATTTAACCCAGCTTGCTGGTTATGATTATTCACGTCTCCCATGTCAATATCTAATTTCAGTGTCTGATGCGATTGTTGATGTTGTTTGTTTGCACGGTTTAGTGCCCGGAATATTTGCTCTGGGTCTGAAAATCCTTCAAGTAATTCTCCAGTCCTTGTAGATTTTCTAGGCATGCACCTGAGCAACCAATTCAACTATCGTCAAGAGTTTCAATCACAAGTTGGGTAGAGAGAATCTGACTACAATAAGAATCTTGTAATTCTGTCAATGGCAATTGATAATTCTGTTAACTCCCCAGCAGCGGCAGCGGCACCAACATTTGATCACGCCCAACTATGCCTTATAAAAGGACAATGCAGTCGCAGCAAATATAACCCAAGTATTTCATAACGGGTCGAATCCTCAGAGAGTTAACCTACCAACTACGATCTTCAAAACCCAATAATCTTCCGAATCAGCTTCCCAAATATTCAAATATCCTTTTTGAGTATTTCTTAATAACTACTTTTGCAAAGAACTAAATAACTGGAAAACTAGTAATATATTATAAACAAGAATGAGAAAGACTAAGGTGATGATTTCCCCTATTGATGGAATCCATTCTGGTTATGCTCATACAAATTTATCAATATCTCTCTATCAATCGTGAACAATATTCCTACCGTAAATCTCTCCCTAGTAATCACAGTAATTTACTATTGTACTCTTTCGAGTTATCCTAGCTTGTTCTAATTATCACAATTCGCTTTAGATTACACCCAAGATTTTGTTATTCCTAATCCCACATTTGAACCATCAATTATAGATTCCTCTAATAATCTAGGAATGATGTTGTTTAACAATAACCTAAATATGCATTCTTTTCCAAGTTTTGCATACTAAATAAGCACAGCTAATTGAGGATCCTATCAATTAACTACAACAAGAACGAAGTTGGACAAATAGACATTAACTAACAATTTGTATTTACATAAATCAAATGTTCATCAACCAATAGGTTTCATCACAACCTTAGATAGGAATTTAGCTACTCATAACTATGAAAATAAAAGATAGAATAGAATTCATGATGAAATTTCAAAAGAAAAGTAAGATATATTTTTAGAGAATTCTCTCACACTAGTTTCCTTGCAAAAGTACTCAATAATACAAACTTGTCCCCTTTGGGCGAATCCTAAGGTTTTATATAGGGTTTAGGTCATAAAAATCTCGTTTTTACACTTTAGTCCCATAACTTTCCGTCTGTCACCGGGGTTCTGCTGCGGTCGCGGTCGAACTGCGGTAAAACATACTCTCTGAATCTTATTTTTTTCAACAGGCTTCAACCATCGCGGTTTCACCGCGGTCACGGTGGAACCGCGGTGAAATGCGTTCTCTGAATCTCCAGGGCTGTCATGCGTGGACTTTAGCGATTTTTGCATAATTGGCCTTTTTCACCTTCTTTTGACTCCAAAATTGCTCTTTAGCCTTCTTCAACTATTTTGTACCTAGAATTCATAAGAAACACTAATAAGAGCATTTTGTCATCATATATATCATCAAAACAACTTTAAAATGTGATTATTTAGGGTATGAATATAGTAAAATTCACCTATTATCAATCACTTCCCAACAATACTCCATCCTCAAAGAAATATCTCCTTCTCCAAAGCAAGGCTGCCCCATTTCTCGTCAGTCAAATCAATAGAAATGATGTTCCCTTTATTTTGATTAATAGCTCAATGAAGTTTCCCATTCACAAACTTGCTTGAATCATAGATATAGACAAGCACTAACAAAGAATCACTCCTCACACTATATAGTTTTACTTCAATGTGTAATGAATGGTCTCTCACAAGGCTAAAGATAACCACTACCTTATAATCATCATGGAACTCATCATATCCAAAGCAAAATACGAATTAAAATTTTAACTGACTTTCCATATAATTTGAACTTGAAAGTATTCACAATTTTTTTTTTTTGGGTATCCAATTCGCATGCTGCCTGCAATGACTTCTACTTCCCTATTTTAGAAGTACACATATGCCAAAAAGCCTATTCCAAAGCTGGAAATAAATATAACTTTGAAACCCAAACGCCAAATACCTTTGTACAGTAACTGAAAGCCATTCATATCAGGCATGTGGACATTTGATACGATAACGTCAAAAGAAACGCCGCTGAACCGAAGGATGCACAATGCATCTCTTGCGTGGATAATGAGGTAAAAGGGAGCTGAAGTTCTTTAAAAACAAATGGGTATACGTTACATGGGGCGATCAAATAGGTCGCCCTATGCAATTTTTACCAAAATAGCCCAATGTTTTTACCAAAAATAGCCTATTTTTTGTATATTGGTAGTCTATTTTGTATATTTTTTGTATAGTGACATTCTATTGTATATAAAATGTATAGCGACAGTCTATTTAATATATATTTTTTGTAGTAACATTCTATTATATATAAATTATATAGTGACAATCTACATAGCATATCTTTTGTGTAGTGACTGTCTGTTTTGTATAGTGACATTCTATTGTATACAAATTGTATAGTGACTTTCTATTTAATATATTTTTTGTGTAGTCACAGCCTATTTTGTAAGTGACATTCTATTGTATATAAATTGTATAGTGATAGTATATTTAGCATATCTTTTGTGTAGTGACAGTCTATGTTGTATAGTGACATTCTATTGTATATAAATTATATAGTGACAGTCTATTTTGTATATTTTTGTATAGTGACAATTTATTTTAAAACAGTATATTGTGTGTAGATTGTATAGTGACAATTTATTTAGTATATTCCTTTTATAGTGACAGTCTATTTTGTATATATTTATATCTACACTTGGAAGATCAGTCATAGTCGTGTATTAACTTACTATGACATATAATATATCACAACTCTTCTTGTTATATAGTTCTACGACCCTCATTCTTTTGAGAATTTGAAGTCTATTGCAACAAATAAGCACTTGAAGTAATGTACAATTGAATGGAATCAGCTTTCACACTTGAAGCTTTGAGGCGTTCTAGTTTTGACAATTATACAAAACGAAGAAGAGAAATAAATAAAAGAATGTACAAACCATTTGCATACTCCCTTGTTATTGTGGATTTGCCCTTATTCTTGTTTTTAGGCTATAACTTATATGGGATAGTTTTGTGGTTACCGGATGATATAAGTATTGATTTATAGTGGCTATAAATAAATTTTGCTCCTGGCTTTACCTGATATATATGCCCAGTCCTATTAGCAAAATCTTTGAGACTCTGTTAGCAAAAATCTTTTCTTCCTTTTCAAGAAATCAAAATGTTTTTATTTAATTTATAGAGGATTAGAGCCATCACTTCATCAAAATAAGTTGCTTTATATAAGGCTATAGTTAGCCGTCTCTAGTGTTGGCGATTTACTAAAACTCTAAGTGGATAAAATTTTGATTCATCTCAAAGTCCTAGTATAAGTAAAATTCTAAAATTTACACTTTTACCATATAGTACAATTTAATATCACTATGTACCCTAGGAAAAAGGAGAAAACCTATAGATTGTTGCCTCCTCCATATATATGTCACAACCCAATTCCCACGTCCGGTCGTGATGGCACCTCTCGTAAAGACAAGGCCAGCCAACAGAATACCAACACCTCTTTTTAGTAGTTACTTAGCATGAATAAGTCTAAAACATTAATTAAATTAACATAAACGCGGGGAAAAAGTGATAAAACAGGGAAACCATCGCGACACAGCCCGAAATAGGGGTGCCACAAGTCATGAGCTACTACAGAGTTTGAATTAAGACAACAAAATGTAAAGTCTGATACAACTGTCTAAAGGAACAGCGAAAGATATGAAATAGGAGAGATAAGGGCTGCAGACATCAATAACTACATCGTCATTCCGACTAGCCACCTGATCTGGAAAGAATCAGTGCTCTGGGGTAGACTCCGAAATGCATGTATTTGCACACATGGTACAGGGAGTAATGTGAGTACTTTGACCCAGTGAGTAACAACAATAAATAATATCTAAAAGTAAGAAAACACATAACAACACAAGACAATTTTATATTAGGCAGTAAAAGTAGTAAATCCGTAGAACATTAGAGTATAAATGTGAAATTCCCTTTTGAAAGTAGAACCAGTAAATCAGGTAAGATATCAGATAGATAGTAAATAGAAATCTGCCTCTCGTGCCCAGTATCAATTGCTTAGAAACAGTATCAGCCCCTCGGGCTCATTATCACATCACTCAGATCAGAATCAGCCCCTCGGGATCAGTATCGCATCATATGGGTATCCACACTCACTAAGGGTGTACGGACTCCCGGAGGGGCCCCTTATGGCCCAAGCGCAATATCAAGCCACCTTATGGCTTATAAATCAAGGCTTGAAAGCCTGCTCACGTCACACCCGAGGCTTGAAAGTGTCCTCACAAATCACTCGAGGACTGATAGCCTCCTCACCTCACACTCAAGGCCTAAAAGCCTCACTTAGTCCAGAAAAACATCATAAGCCCCTCGGGCATCAATAAAATAAAGTTCTCAGCCCAAACATCAGTAAAATATCATTTAAAGTCTCAAAATTCATTTAAAGCGGTTGCGTTTGCAAAATAGTATAATCATAGTTGAGTTCATATAACATATCAAAATAGTGAGAAAATAGTGATAACAATCCCCGAAGAATTTAAATATTTCGGCTTTAATCCCAAAACAGGACAATAAGCCCAAATCATGATAAACAAATCAACTTAGTCAAATACGCGGTAAAATATCAAACGGGACGGACCAAGTTACAATCCCCAGTAGTAAACAACACTACGCTCGCTGTTAAGTGTGCATTTTACCTCAATACAATAATACATTGTGCAAATCCAGGGTTTCAAACCCTCAAGATATCATTTACTATCATTACTCACCTCTAGCCGGCCCAAAGTTTGGCTCGCTATGCCTTTTCCTCTCGAATCGACCTCCTCATGGGGTGAATCTGATCAAAATTAAAAGGAATATGTTACAATAGGCTAAGGGAACATAACCCAATCAAAAAGACTCGAAAAATACCAAAAATCACGAAATTGGCAAAACTCGAGCCACGGGCCCACTTCTCAAAAAATTAGTAAATTCACATCAGCTGATTCCTTATCGCACGATGGGTCTATACATATCAAATTTACCAAAATTCGAGCTCAAATGCTCCCTCAAACCTCAAATTTTGTTTCTCTTAAGTTCAAGCCCTAACCTCCATTTTTGACCTCTAATTCCTTGATTTTTCACTCTTAATTCATGTAATAACACATTAGATTTATGTTTTAGGCTCAAAATTCCTTACCACAATGAAGTCCCTTGATTCCCTCTCCAAAATCGCACAATAACCTCCAAGTTCAAAGTCAAAATGTTGAGTTCTTTCAAAAATTCGCCAAGATGGATTTAAATAACCCTGACCAGGCATTTTTGCTTCCGCAATAAAATTGTCGCTTCTGCGACTCCGCTTCTGCACATTTTCTTCCGCTTCTGCGATTTTCTCTTATTTTTCCCAGGAACACTTCTGCGGTCCATTATTTGCACAAGCGAGATCGCTTCTGCAGTCCATACGTTCGCTTCTGCAAAACATCCCAGAATCCACTTTTCGCTTATGTGACTCCCCCTTCACTTATGCAGAACCGCTTTCGCGTCCATTTCCGCAAAAGCGAAAACATCAGATATCAGAACTCTTCAGCAGCCACACAAGTCCAAAATTTACCCCGTTGGCCATCCGAAATCACCTCAAGGCCCCCGAGACTTCAATCAAAAGTGCCAACCCATTCCAAAACATCATCCAAACTTGCTCCAATCATCAAAATACATCTAACAACACTAAAATTATCAATTCTTACCGAATTCAGGCTTAATTTTCTCAAAAACTTCCGAAATACGCATTTGATAAAAACTCAATGAAAACACCTTAGAATGACCTGAAATTTTGCACACACATCCAAATTCACCTAACGAAGCTACTACAACTTTTAAAAGTCTATTCTGACCCTCGGATCAAAATTTCACCTATGAATAGAAATTCACCAAAATACTAACTTCGCCAATTCAAGCCTAATTCTACACCAAACCTCCAAATCAATTCCGATCACATTCCTAAGTCACAAATCATCCCCTAAAGCTAACGTAATCACCGAAAATCATATCCGAGCCCTCTAACTCAACATCCAGTTGACCTTTCCATAACAAGTCTTCCTTAAAGAGACTAAGTGTCTTATTTCCATCCAGAATCTATCAAAATCAGTTCATTCACACAAGAATCACTTAATAACACATAAGGAAGAAAGAAATAGAAAAAATGGGGCAGTAACTCACATGACAACGAGCCGAATCGTTACAATATACCAGTCTATACATGAATATTTCTCGCTCCTAGATTTCTTGTGCAATCAACCATTAATATATGACTAATTCATTACTAGTTTCTTCTTTCTCCTTTTAGAGTATTATTTGTCATATTTATGCTACTAATAACTTTCCCTTTTACCACCCCCTCATAAACTAAAAAAATACTCCAATCAATATCACTATATGATCCTCCAAAACAATAACTTGACAATATTAATATTGCTCCTAATTCTAATAAACAATATTGGAGTAGTAGTAGTAATAATGATTATGGGAATCAAGATCACAAGAAACATAAGGTTTTCTTCAAAATGATTTGTTATGTGCTCCTTTTTTCTAAATGTGGTTCGCCTTCTGCTAATAGTAGTAATGTACTCTCAAATAATATATGTGCTTGATATGTGGTGGATGCAAAATTAACGCTAAGGGGTCCAAAATAATAGAGATTGTGGCCAATAGGAGAATTAAACCAATGACTTACAAAGGTTTTGAGCCCCGTTGACCACTAGCAGCTTGTTTGGACGGTTGTTACCCATTTTATTGTACTGTTATCCCAAAATAATATTTGTTTTGACTGTTTATTTAAAATTAATTTTATTTATTGTTAAATGTACTGTACCGGAATAACTAAAAGTCTTATTTTCTGAAACAACTGATATTTTGTGTGGTGAGATTGTTTCCTTATTTTCCTTTTCAATTATGCCTTTAGTTATTACTTCATAATACTATTTTATCGTTTTTATTTTTAATTTTAACTCCAAATCTCAATGTATTTGACCTGCTTTGTCTTCTTCGATCTTTTTTAGAGTTGGTTTGCCCCATTTTTTGTATTTGATTCTTTGTCTCTTTCCATTATTTTTTTGTTGCTAATATTAGTTAGCCCTTTTTCTCCAATGTTTTTGCTTGTTTCCAAGCTACGTAATTAATGTTAAATTAGTAGAAGATATTTCTTAAATTGTTTTGTGTATAATTCTCAATTAAATTTATTGAAAACAATTAGGGGTATTATAGTGAATTTGTCAATTAGAGCAACAAAAATGCTATTTAACGACTGAAATCTATTCAACTATTGTATTCATAAAACGATACAATACAATACAATAGTGAATAATACAATACTTTATAAAATGATGGGTAACAACCATCCAAACATAGTGTACGATATGCTTTTGGACTATGAGGGTCTTTAGCTAAGCTTATAAGCTGGTCAAACTGGCTTATCTATGCATTTGGTAAAATTAAAAGTGCTTATAAGCCAAAAATAAGCCAAAATTCATAAGTTGGTCTCCCCCAACTTATCAAATTTCATCTTATAAGCACTTTAAGTTTGACCAAAATATTGATTATTCTATCCCTAAAATACTTTTTTTTAAAACTCTTCGTATATCTAGTTCTTCAGCTGCATATTATTAATTTCAGCACTTTAATCCAAACACGTAACTGCTTATTTTTTAAATCAGTTTCAGCACTTAAAAGTTCTTTTCAGCACCTAATGCTTATTGGCTACTCTAAATCGGCTAAGCCAAACGGGCTCTATTTCAAGGGATTCAAAATATAATATATAACAATATATAATAAATTTTACCACACATTGGAATTTTTGACGATGATGGTTCAAGTAGACTCTCTTCCGCTCCTCTAAATCCGCCCCGCCTTTGATAATGCATGAAAATGAAATCTTGGTTTGTGAGCACGTGATTTTTTCCCTAAGCAAACAAATTCCAATATAAATATAAAAATAAGATTTTTGATGTGCAATTGTGTGTTCTAATTGAAATAATTGTGTGTTTGTTGTTAAAATAAGTTTGAAATTAAAACTACAAAAGAATCAATCAGAAAATATCACAAAAAATATGAAAAGTTAGAAAAATCAACAAAAAATACAAAAATACCGGAAAAACAAAAGAAAATGGTAAAGGGATCATAAAATACTAGAAAAATCAGGAAAAATAGGAAAAATAAAAGAAATATAACAATTGAAAATAAATACAAAAAGAGAAAATGAAATACAAAATAAAAATACCAAGAAAATAATTAAAATACAAGAAAAATACAATAAATTTGGGCTGAAATACAAAAGATACAAGCCCAAACGAGTAAAAGCCCAAGAGACCAGCCGTCCGTCTAAGCTTTCAACCAAATGAAGACGTATAATGGTCAATTAATCTTAACCGTTGATGAAATCAATCCAATGGATCACAGAAGGCGGCCTAATAGAAAACTAAACGACGTCGTATAGGAAGTTAATCTTGACCGTCCATTGGAATGATCAGACGGATGTTTTTGAGTCTCATTAAAGATCAAACAATGTAGCATTGTGAACTAATCCTGACCGTCCATATTTGAACATCTAACGGACACAAGGAGGACTCTCACTTAACTAAACGACAACATTTTAAGGGAAGGGATCCCGACCATTGATCTCAGTTGATCCAAAGGCCAGGATCATGCGAGATCAAAGGGGTATATAAGGGGAAGTCTCCCGTTCATTACATACACATTATACACACAATACAGACCACTCAAACCCTAGCCACCTTATTCATCATCTTCAACCCTTTGTCTCTAATGGAGACTGGCCGGACAGGCCTGAAACCACGGCCGTCTCTGGCTCAAACCACCGTCAAATATCTTACCCCTAACCCCCATACACCATAACCACCATGATACCGCAGAAATCCAAAAAGCCACTTTTTTCTTGAAAGTCCGGTCGCCGGAACCCTAGCCGACGACCTCTAACCTATGAACCAGGCTCCCATTTTTACACCATAAGATCACCTCAAAGAGACCTTTCACCTCATCTAGGTGGCTGGTCTCGAATCTAGCCAGAATTGTTTGAATATAGCAAGGAAGCTCGCCAAAACCCTACTCCGACGAGCACCCAAAACAAACCCCACCCCCAAAACCTCTCAAACAACACCCAGACCACCCCTTACCCACCAAAACTCACAAAATAAGCCCATCGGAAAGATCTGATAATCAGAAGACTTCAAGTCTTCAAGAACTTCTGAAGTCTGGAAATAATAAAAGAAAGAGAAAGAGGAAATAAAGAAGAAGGAAAGAAAGAAAAGAAAGAAAAATAAAGAAAGAAAAAAGAAAGGAAAAGGAATCCTGAAAGCTAAGTTTTTCTTACCCTTATTCTTCTTTGCCTATTTGCCTTCTGTAAATGTTCTTGATGTTCTTGTTAGCATGTGTTCGTTGCATGCTTAAGATCTATTCTTTTTCATTACACATGCCTAGTCTGTTTTAGCATTTTTAGGGTTTTAATGATTATTACACATGAATCATGATTAAATATGCTTCTTTATGTGATTTGTTCATCATGCCATGTCTGAAATTATGCTTTGATTAATTAGGATTCAACCATTATCAAAACTTCTCTCTGAGTTCTAGTTGATTGGAAATTAATTTTACGATTAAGGCTATGTGTGCAATATAACATGAATTGGCTATATTTGTAATTTGATTCATCTGTTAGACCATTCTGAATCCTATAATGCTTTTATGATTTGGTTATAGCTGTAAAGATCTAGGGCTAGTTTCTGAAAGATAAAAATAGATATGGCTATTCCTGAAATGATATGAATTGATTATATTGTTAAGAGGTTAGTTTTACAACCTATTTCTGGTTAGTTACTTAGTATTAATAAGGGGATACATTGCTTAAGTCTGTTAAAAGGGGTTAAAATTGAAAGGGATTTGGGTCTGAATCAGTCTAAGTCTTAAATAGTTATAAGACAGTGGCCATTAATTAAATAGGTATTAAACCTAGTCTGCCCAGACCTTAGTAGGTCGGGTAAATAAAGAACAACAATAGGGATATAATAGAGAACAATAAATGGCATAATTGAGGATTTAATAGAGCCTATAGGGATAGAAAAGACTTTACTACCTAGTATTCTTGTAATTAATCACAAAGTAAAAGATAGAATAGGCATAATAAAAAGGCAGTATTGCAATTAAACTTAGCAAGTGAGGGTAGCTTAGTTAAACATCCCTAATAGAACATAGAAGAACTACCTAGAACCTTCCAGCAAGGGCTGGAAGGCATTTTGACACATAATTCAAAGGATTAAACTGTAAATCATTGAAAAATAAAGGGGAGGGGATTAGAAATAAGTTATTTGAATTCCCCCCTCAAGTTTCACCCAAAACCAGTCTATAAATAGGCTGTTAATTAGCTCGAAAGAGGGTCCAGATTTTGAAAACAAGAAAAAGAGTTGTAAATTCTGCAATTAAAAGGGTTACAACTCAAGGATTAGAATTCGAATATCTTGAAAGAGTTCTTTGGGTATTAATCTGGAGTTCTATTAGAGTTTATTGTTCTTCAACTTTGCTGGATTCTACTTGAGCTCTTCGATTATACTTGTTGATTTGCTGCTCTACTTTCTGTTTTGTCTGCTATTCTATTGCTACTCTATTGTTGCTATCTCTGCTGACTATTCTTCATCCCCAACCTAGACTCATAAGATTGTTTTGGTGAATCAGGTACGCTATCTTTTTCTGCAGATGTAATTACCAATTGATTGAAGAAATGAGAATCTCATGAGATATTTGAACGATTCTGCTATTGTTTTTCTTTTTAGCTTTATAATTATCATATCTTAGAATCCTTGTAATTTAGTAGGATAGTTTGTAATAATTGATACTTGTATGTAGTCGAGACAATGTAAGTACATAGTGTTGTAGTAGTATATACGTAGAATACAGCTATCATTTAGTCTTAGGTTGAAACAGGTTAACATATGAACCTAATTCGCCTAGTGAAACTGAGATAACATAGGAAATGGTAGTCAACCAACCTCACTAATTAGAACCTGATAATTAGTCTATATAAGGAAATGAATAGATGAGTTAAAATTATTTTGTCATTCAAACTCGTTTAACAATAATTTGCAATAATATAAGTTAAAATCCGGTAATTAATAATAGTTCAAGCCTGTTCTATTAGTATAGTCATCGTTGTTTAAGTAATTGAAATAGAAATATTATTACTCAAGTCCTGTTAATGTTTAATTAGTGATTAGAGTCCACAACTAGTATTGATAAACATGTATTCCAGAACTTTATGAAATGAAAATGACTTTTTTTAATCTGTTCTGTTGTCTAATGAATGTCTATTTAATTGTTATAAAATTTCAATTCTACTCTATATTTTTTCCGTCTGTTCTGGGCCTAATCGAAAACACCGGCCTAGACTGAATTGAATTCTCTTCTGGGCCTCTGAATAATGATACATGTATATACTGGGTTTCAGAAGCCCAGTTACGTGTAATAGACTGTTAATACAGTCTACAAGTCCAGGCCTGGAAATGGATAGTTGGTCTGGACGTAATAACATCAAATTCAGAAAAATACCAAAAAAAAAAACTATAACATAATTAGGAGAAAAACAATAGCGAATATAGTACTTGATAGGTTTGGACTTACAAAATAAAGGGATGAGCCTCGTATAAAATGAAAAACACGCGGGGGCCCCCACATGAACTTTAATAAGAATGTTAGACTCGGGAAGACCGTTTAGCGAATTTCACGGTTTTTTCTAAAGATAATAAGACGTAGACGTTATAGGCACGATTAAAATATACATTCCTAAATAAGAGTGCACATTTATGTGACTCAAATCTCAAATCTCGGCGAAGCTAAAACGTATTAAAGTCACAGGCTTACTGGTTGCGGTGTGACTCGAAATGCATTTTCGCAACGTCGCAAGTCGTTCAAAATATCAAAATGGGACATTCACATTTTGTAAAAGCATATGAAGAAATCAGATAAGACAAGAATAACAGTTGAGCGATCGTGCTAAAACCACAGAATTCGGGAGTGCCTAACACCTTCTCCCTGGTTAACAAAATTTCTTATCCGGATTTCTACCTTTTTAGACTATAAAAACATAGTCATATTTCCTCGGATTCAGGATTAAACCGGTGACTTGGGACACCATTATCTTTCCCAAGTGCTGACTCTGAAATTTAAATAAATCCCGTTCCGATTGTCCTTAAAGTGGAACAACTCCTTCCCTGTTGTTATTATTTTATCCTATCCCGTGGTGTATTAGTAATTAACGGGGTATAATTTATTCTTCAGAAAGGTAGTAAAAAGGGAGGTGTGACAGCTCTGATGACTCTGCTGGGGACAAGCAACCCAGAACTTCGGTTTAGGATTTAAGAATTCGAGCTCGATTAAATTGTCGTTCTTGATATTATTTGATTTCTTTATATGCTTTGATCAATATGCTACATGTTTACCGCTTTGATATTACGTGAAATGTATATATAAAATTGTGCCGAAAACCATTCTCTTCTCACCTCCGGGGATGTGTTTACTGGTTGAGACTCCCCTTTCTGTTAGTGTCAAATCCTAAATAAGAAATAGAGGTCGGATAAGTTACAAAGCCGGACGACCCCGCGGGTCCTCGGTACGTAGCCCCTTCCTCGATATGAGTTGTCCACTCGGGTACACAGTCTAGCACCATGAAAATATCAGGATATTGAGCCTAGATTTAGGACAATTATTTGCATCATATCTGACTTAGGGGACTCAACACAGGGGTTGGGTCCGTCTAGGACAGGTGACCCGGGAATCAAAGACCGAGCATTTTATATGTTGCATTTATTTGTCCTGGATTATTATGCAGACCGGTTAAATTCCTGAAAAATAAAAAGAAAGAGAATGTTAGAATAGAAAATATCTGTTATAAATAATAGAATAACAAGAGCAATATTGCAGAGAAAGAAAGAGAGAAAATTCTTATTGAATTTTGGGATGATTTACAATGGGGTAAGACCCCTCTATTTATAGGTAGAAATATGACTTAGTCACAAAGTAAAACTCTCCACAAGATAGACATTCACTCCAAATAGAATTATAGACATTCACTCCAAATAGAATTCTATTCTTAACACTCCCCTTGAATGTCTACTCAATAAGTAATGTGCCTCATTAAAACCTTAACTAAAATAAAACCCAATGGAAAAAAAATCTAGAAAAGGAAAAAGAGTACACATATCTAATATACGTCTTTTGGTTGCCTCGTTAAAAACCTCGCAAGGAAAACCCAGTGGGACAAAACCTTGTAAGGGAAAAAGAGTGCAACACGCATTAACTCCCCATGATGAGAGCATCAATTCACATCCTTAAGCCTTCACATCCCGATCTTGTACACTAGCTTCTTGAAGGTTGACGTCGGTAGAAATTTTGTGAATAAATCAGCCATATTATCACTTGAACGAATCTGTTGCACATTAATATCACCATTCTTTTGAAGATCATGTGTGAAAAATAACTTTGGTGAAATGTGCTTTGTCCTATCTCCTTTTATGAATCCTCCCTTTAGCTGAGCTATGCATGCTGCATTGTCTTCATACAAAATAGTGGGTAACTTGTCATATTTCACACCATATTTATCTCGAATAAGATGTATTATAGACCTCAACCACACACACTCTCGACTTGCTTCATGAATAGCAATTATCTCAGCATGATTAGAAAAAGTAGCCACAATTGATTGCTTAGTCGATCGCCAAGATATGGCAGTGCCTCCACAGGTAAACACATAACCTATTTGAGATCGAGCCTTGTGCGGGTCGGATAAATACCCAGCATCAGCATAACCAACAAGATCGGGAATGCAATTATTTCCATAAAATAAGCCCATATCGGTAGTCCCTTTTAGATACCGCAATATGTGTTTGATCCCATTCCAGTGTCTTCTTGTGGGAGCAGAGCTATATCTTGCTAAGACATTAACTGAAAAATTTATGTCGGGCCTTGTAGTATTAGCAAGATACATTAGTGTACCAATTGCACTAAGATATGGTACTTCAGGACCAAGTAGCTCTTCATTCTCTTCTTGAGGTCGAAATGGATCTTTGTTCACATCAAGTGATCGAACAACCATCGGAGTACTTAATTGATGTGCTCCATCCATGTAAAACCGTTTAAGTACCTTTTCTATGTAGGTAGATTGATGAACAAAAATTCCGTTTGCCAAATGTTCAATTTGCAAACCAAGACATAATTTTGTCTTTCCGAGATCTTTCATCTCGAATTCCTTCTTTAAATAATCAGTTGCCTTTTGGAGTTCTATAGGAGTTCCAATAAGGTTTATGTCATCAACATATACAGCAAGTACAACAAATTCCGATGTTGTTTTCTTTATGAAAACACATGGGCAAATGGCATCATTTATATAGCCTTCCTTTAATAAATACCCACTAAGACGATTATACCACATTCGTCCTGATTGCTTTAGACCATACAAAGATCTTTGCAATTTGATTGAAAATATTTTCCGGGATTTTGAATTATTAGGCATTTTGAAGCCCTCGGAAATTTTCATGTATATCTCATTATCAAGTGAGTCGTAAAGGTAGGCAGTAACCACATCCATTAAATGCATGTCATGTTTTTCATGGACAACAAAACTAATGAGATAACGGAATGTTATAGCATCCATAACGGGTGAATGTGTCTCTTCATAATCAACACCAGGCCTTTGTGAATATCCTTGTGCAACATGGCGTGCCTTTTATCTTTGTACCTCATTTTTCTCATTTCTCTTGCGTACAAAGACCCATTTATAGCCAACAGGCTTAACAACATTAGGTGTTTGGACTACAGGCCCAAAAACTTCACGTTTTGCAAGTGAATTCAATTCTGATTGGATTGCTTCTTGCTATTTTGGCCAATCAAGTCTTTGTCGACATGCACCAACAAATTGAGGTTCAAGATCCTCACTTTCTTGCATAATGCTGGATGCAACATTATATGCAAAGATATAATCCACCACTATATCCAATCGATTTAAATTTGTCTCAATATAGATTGGATTTATTGATAGTTCCTTATTTTCTTGAGTCTCGGGCTCAGTGGATTCCTCATGAATCTCAGAATTTATTAAGTCGTGGATTTCTTCATGAGATTCTTTCATAGTGTCATTTTGATCATTTATTTTCTTTTTTCTGGGATTTCGATCTTTGAAACCTAATGGTCTGCCACGTTTCAGTCGTTCTTTTGACTCATTAGCTATGACACTAGAAGATTGTCCAATAGGGACATTAATACGGATTGGAACATTCTCCGCAGGGATATGTGATTTTGTTATCCTTTTCATATCCGTAAATGCATCGGGCATTTGATTTGTTATTCTCTGCAATTGAATAATCTTTTGTACATCTTTTTCACAAATAGAGGCACGTGGATCAAAATGAGATAATGATGGATTTTTCCACAAAATTTCCCGTTTGGTTTCACCAACTTCTCCCCCTAATTTTGGGAAAAGTGTCTCAT
This sequence comes from Nicotiana noctiflora, assembly GCA_032618575.1. Taxonomy (NCBI): domain Eukaryota; kingdom Viridiplantae; phylum Streptophyta; class Magnoliopsida; order Solanales; family Solanaceae; genus Nicotiana; species Nicotiana noctiflora. The sequence continues at coordinate 436,516 of JASVEL010007329.1, forward strand.
CGAATCGACAATCTGCAAATCGTGCAGTAAAAAAATCCCCTGTCAATGGTTCGAGGTAACGAATAATGGAGGGCGATTCAAACCCAATATATATTCCTAACCTTCTTTGCAGACCCATTTTGGTGCGATATGGCGGTGCTACAGGCACATATACTGCGCATCCAAATATTCTTAAATGGGATATATTAGGTTCATGACCCAAAACTAATTGCAATGGGGAATATTTATGATAATTTGTCGGTCTGAGACGAACTAGCATTGCTGCATGCAAAATGGCGTGACCCCAAACAGAAGTGGGCAGCCTCGTTTTCATGAGTAACGGTCTTGCTATCAATTGCAGACGTTTAATTAAAGACTCCGCAAGACCATTTTGAGTGTGAACATGAGCTACATGATGTTCCACTTTTATCCTAATTGATAAGTAATAATCATTAAATGCTTGGGATGAAAACTCAGCAGCATTATCAAGTCTAATAGACTTAATTGGATTATCGGGAAATTGTGCCCGTAATCAAATTATTTGTGCCATTAATTTTGCAAACGCGATGTTGCGAGATGACAATACGCACACATGGGACCATCTAGAAGATGCGTCTATCAAGACCATAAAATATCGGAACGACCCACTAGGTGGGTTAATAGGTCCACAAATGTCCCCTTGTATACGTTCCAAAAACGCAGGGGACTCAATTCCAACCTTTTTTGGTGATGGTCTAATAATTAACTTGCCTTGATAACAAGAAGTGCAAGAAAATACATCATTTAAAAGAATCTTTAAATTCTTTAATGGATGCCCATTTGAGTTTTCTATGATTCGTCTCATCATAATTGATCTAGGGTGTCCCAATCGATCATGCCAAAGTACAAAAGTATTGGAATCGGTAACCTTTTGGTTTACAATAGAATGTGCCTCAATTGCACTAATTCTTGTCCAATACAGGCCACAAGACAAAGATGGGAACTTCTCAATAGCCCTTTTCTGGCTAGAGACATTTTTGGTAATGATGAGATATTCAAAATTATTCTCATCTATTTTCTCAATATGATATCCATTTCTGCGGATATCATTAAAACTCAACAAGTTCCTCTTGGACTTGGAGGAGAACATTGCATTCTCTATGATAAGTATTGTTCCCATAGGCAGAGTTATAGTAGCTCTTCCCGAGCCTTCAATTAATTTACTACTACCATAAATTGTAGTAACATCTGCCTTACACATACTTAAATGCGAGAAATATTTCTTCTCTTTGAGTATTGTATGTGTTGTACATGAATCAACTAAACAAATATTTTAATAATAAATCATTGATCCAAGTTTGCTTTGTGAGATATCCATATTTGCATCTGAAGCCAAATTTGTTACATACATACACGATTAGAAAGTGATGAGTCAACAAGAACACTACCCCGCTTCTTTATTTCTTAATCTTCTCAAAGAGCTTCTTGAGACGGTAGAGTCTCGTGCTGATAACGTGTTATAAAATAATAGAATAACAATAGCACTATTGCAGAGAAAGAAAGAGAGGAAATTCATATTGAATTTTGGGATGATTTACAAAAGGGTAAGACCCATCTATTTATAGGAGAAATATGACTTAGTCACAAAGTAAAACTCTCCACAAGATAGACATTCACTCCAAATAGAATTATAGACATTCACTCCAAATAGAACTCTATTCTTAACAATATCAAAATATTGACGAAATTCTGTCAAAAATTTGAAAAGAAAATTTGAATGTAGGTGGAACAATTCTTTTGAAATAAATTGTCACAAAATAATCTGACCGAACTACGCAGGTTTGATTCTCATCACTAGGTGAGATACGTAGGCAACCCTTGACGGGTCCAACCACTCCTTTTAGAAAATGACCAAAAAAAATGTCGAATTTTTAATAAATCGAAGTGATGCTATTTTTTGAAAATAGCCGAATGTTCTGAAAGAACACCGGAAGGCTGTTTTTGCAAAAAATGGACACTTTGAAGTTATGTCTTTTAATTTTAAAAAAAATAGCCTTGAATTTTTTACGGAAAGGCTAATTATTTCAAAATAATGAATAATTGTCTTTGAAAAATATTTTCTCTTTTTAAATAAAATCGCCTTTAATAAATGTGTAGGATGAGCACAATATAGAATGAACCCTTAGCACTAATGAAAAAAATCCCTTTGGAGTTGCGGTTATGGTGGAACGATCTAGGCCAGGGATAGGTTTGGGTCAATAGATATCTGAAAGATCTTACTGGGTTGATGGACATAATACCTCAGGATGATATTATTCGAGCCCTCGTTGCATGTTGGGATCCTGCACATAATTTACTCCATTTCTTAGATTTTGAACTCAATCCAATATTAGAAGAAGTTGCTTATTACACCGGGAAAGGCGAGGTTCCCCTGAAGGATAAATATCCTGTGGCTCCAAGGGCAATTACAGTGCATAGATTCCTCGATTCCCTAAAGATCGCCAGAAATGTGCACAATGAAGACTTGGCTCATGGGTTTTGTACTATGAGTTTCATCTAACGTAGATATGGTCATATTGAGGGATTTAACGACCCAACGAATAAACTGTGCAGTAAATCTAACCAAGTCAAGTGGGAGGAACATAGGTGATTCGCCTTTATGGTGGCATTTTTGGGATTGATTATATTCCCAAGGAAAGATGGAAATATCTATATAAGAGTCACCAGGATTGCCAGTACTCTCCTCGTGCAACACAATAGCACACGGGCACCGATGATAGTGGCTGATATCTTCCGTGCCCTCACATTCTGTAAAGCAGGGTACGACTTCTTTGAGGGATGCAATTTACTTCTCTAGATGTGGTTGATAGAACATTTGTGCCGTCACCCTCAGTTCTCGAGTTACAGATCGTCTGAAAAAACTTGCATTGAAGAGTTTTATATGAGAACAAAAGAAGTTAAATTGCCAGAAGGATCAAAAGGTTGGATCACATTCTTCCAATCGTTGACTGCTAGCCAGATTGATTGGGCATACATATGGTTGCCCCTCAGCGAGGTGATATACATGCCAACAGAAGGGTCACATTTTCTAAAAATGTGTCTTAAAAGCATCCAACCTTATGCACTATACAGGGTATTAAGGCAACTCGGGAGATATCAGGTCATACCAAAAGATGGGGACCTCAGCTTGCAAGCCATAGAAATCAGTCCTGACGGGCAATTACCGGAAGCAAAGATTCGGCAAATCTGGAATGAATGCTAATGCCTGAGAATAGACACTTGTGTGGGAAATCGAGCTCGAGGAGAAGTATCACCAGGATATGTCGTATAGTATCGCCCGGATGTTGAGCATGAGAGACCAATAAAGAGGCCTCACATTCAAGAGTTGACCGAGCAGTCTAAGGAACAAAAAGATTGGATGGCTAAAGAAAATAAGTACTGAGCCAGAATCAGCTTGTTGGAAAACAATTCCAAGACCTCAAATTCGAAAGCAGCTTACAAGCGACATACGATGAGGGTGAAAAGAAACAGCTGAGGAAAGAGAATGAAATTCTGAAGGCTTAAATTGCAAAGATGAAAATGACAGCTGAAACCCCTGTTCGACGTGCCCGAGATGAAAAGTTAATTGAAAATCGTCGGCGCAAAGTGAATGATTATAGCTTTGATCTAGATAAAGCTGAAAAAGAATTAGTCGGGGTTCGGAAACAACTGTCCAGGAATACTGAATAAAGAGTTCAAACGGTTCAGTGGTTACAAGATGAACATAATGTTGAGGTAGCCCGATTGAGAAAGAAGATCATTACAGCCGAAGTCAAAAGTAGCAAACAAACCAAAGAGTTTGAAGTAGAGAGAGAACATTGCTACATGGCTATGGGTCGGTTAGAATTGGAGCTACAATAAATACAAAAGAATAACCAGCAAACCTTAGATGCTCGTGCCGAATAGATTGGTAGGTTGCTTCAGGAAAAAGGGGTCATCAGGGAAAGAATTGTCAACATTGCTCAGTACATCACAAGGAAATGCCAAGTGTGCGATGATATGTCTCAGTCAACATTCACATCAGCAGTAATGTTCTTTCTAAAGCAAGTAATGTCCGATCTGGACAAACTCCAAAGTGGATTAGCATATGGGCCCGCGGCAAGACCGAACGATGTCTCGCGGGCACTAGGAGCTTTAATGTATTCATAGGGCATGCATTTTGTATTTGTATTTTCTTTTTGCATTTGTAGTACACCATCATTTATAACCGATGTTTGAGTATCAAAGAAAATTCAAAAGAAGTTGCCATTATTTTCTCTATTTTATATGCAAATTTCTTGGGCGATAGGCAAACATGTAAGAACGAAAAACAAAAAAGAAAAAAAAAGAAAAGGAAAATAAGAAAAAGAAATAAACGGAATGCAATGAAATGAAGAAAAACAAAAGTGAAAAAGAAAGCTGGTGGTTCAAAGACGAATAATGTCGGGATGATGCATAATGACTAGGCAAAAGTTGTGATTTTTAGAACTTGTGATGTTTCTCCTTTATGAGCTAACTATTAACGAGTTTTGTTGTTGATGAGTATTAGATTTTCAGTTGTCAACTGGCATTCTGGCAAACCACAGCTACAACACACGTTCTAAAGTCATGACCAAAGCAGTAACTCAGGAAATCGAGCCTACTATTATGGATCCGGTACAACAGGAAGAAGTTAGGGACGTAGGTAGTATGAAAGAAGAGATGTACAAATTAAAACAGCAGATGTTAGAGATGTACCAGGCTTGGTTTAGGGCTCAACCCTTGCCTTCCTACCCAGCCAACCCAGCATACATTCCTCCCCCGAACACAAACCCTGAACCACCCACTATGAACTCCTCCTCCACATATCCAACTTACCCGCATTACTATGCTAAAACATCACAAGCACCTCCACCTTTGTCTAAACAAACTCCACCACCACCTCAGGTAGCTCCAGTATACGTGGCACCGCCACTAGCTACTTTACACAAATCTTCCAGCAAACCTGTTTTCCATGTTCAGGACATCTATTATTATCCGCCAGAACCCACTTTCAGGCAACACAATGCTTACATCCCGCTCATAGATACGACAGAGGAGGAAAAACCTATCAAAAATATTGAACAGGAATAGATGGCTCGTAAGATGAAAAGTCTGGAGCAGTCATTTCGTAACATGCAAGGGCTGGGAGGCCAAGTGAGTGTTGCGTACAAAGACCTATGCTTGTTTCCGGAGGTACAACTACCTGCCGGGTTTAAGTTGCCCAAGTTTGATATGTATGACGGTCACTGAGATCCAGTAGCCAACTGGCGGGTTACAGCAGTAAAATGCGCGGAGCAGGAGGAATGGATGAGTTACTCATGGCTTATTTTAGCTAAAGCATAAATGGCTCGACGTTGGAATGGTATACTCGACAGTATCATACCAGATGGTTCATCTGGGATAACTTAGCTCAATCATTTGCAAGCCATTTCCAACATAATCTAGAAATTATCCCTGATAGGTTGTCGTTGACTAATATGGAGAAGAAACCCGGAGAAAGCTTTCGGGAATACGGATTCAGGTGGAGGGAGCAAACTGCACGTGTAGACCCACCAATGAAAGAAGGAGAAATGGTGGACTGTTTCCTATAGGCTTTGGAGCCAACATACTATGGCCACTTAGTGTCTGCAATTGGAAAAACCTTTAACGAGGTGGAAAAGATGGGAAGCTTTGTAGAAGAAGGGCTAAAGAAAAATAAGATCATGAGCTACTTGGCCATCAAGGCCACAAACCAAGCAATACAGACTGGAATCAGATGGTCGATTGGCAAGAAGAAGAATGAAGAAGTTGCGGTCATTGAAAGTAGATCATGGTCGCGGGACCCCAACCCATATCATCATCAATCTCGCCCATACCAACCATATCCACCATCACCATATAACCCACCTCCACCATATTATCCTTCAACCAGTCCACAGTTTTCGGTCTAACATGCTCAACCTTACCCACCGCCTCCATATTCATGGCGTACCCCAGTTCCACAAAATGTTTACCACGTACAAAATGTCTATCCGCCTTCCAAAAAATACAAAAATCCAAATCGACCTAATTTTCGTCCAAATTCAGAAGTAAAAGGTGATAGAGCCCAAAGGAAGAGAACATTCACTCCTTTAGGGGAATCATATACTAGTCTTTTTAACCGTTTGAGAGAACTAGGGATGTTGAGCCCTATTGAACCAAAAATTCCTAAGCCTCCACCCAGAAATCTAGACCAATCTATCTGTTGTGAGTATTGTTCCGGGGCACCGGGACATGATACAGTGAAGTGTTGTCATTTAAAGTCCGCAATACAGGAACTTATTGATACCAGGAGAATTGAGGTGCAAGCACCAAAAACTCCCAATATCACGCAAAATCCTTTGCCAACACATCACGAGACGCATATGATAGAGTTTAGAGCAGGGAGAGAGCTGTAGAAAACCTTCTCAATCAGTGATGATGATTAAAGCGAATAACAAGGTGGAGGGGGAACTTGAAAAGGAGAAAGTGTCAATTAAGTCACCAACAAAGAAGCCATCAGTGATTGAGCCCGTGAAAGTAGTAGTACTGAGAGTGAAGCCTTTGCTGACCATGAAGGGAGCTTATGTAGAGTCGGTGGTTATCAAACGATATGTACAGATGCCAGTTGTGAATACCAGGGCCATACCGTGGAACTATGATAAGGTTACAGTGATGTATAAAGGGGAGGAGGTTAAAAGAGAAATTAATGAAGCTCATGGTTAAACTCGCTACGGGCGATGCTTTGCCCCGGAAGAATTGAGAAAGACAAAAATGGTAAAGGAAAACCCGATTCATGTGAAGAAGGCAGTTACTGAAGAGGAAGCAGAGGAATTCTTAAAGAAGATGAAAGCTCAAGACTATTCTATAGTTGAGCAGCTGAGAAGGACGCCCGCACAGATTTCGTTATTATCATTGCTAATTCATTTTGATGAACATAGAAATGCGTTGATGAAGATTCAAAATGAAGCCCATATGCCCGAGAAGATTTCAGTATGTCGTCTGGAGAAAATCACAAACAAGATCTTTGAGACAAATAAGATAACATTTTCAGATAGTGAGTTGCCATTGGAAGGAACGGAGCATAATAAAGCACTATACCTCATGGTTAAATGTGAAGAATCTGTAGTAACCCATGTTTTGGTGGACAACGGGTCATTTGCCAATATCTGCCCACTGTCAACGTTGGGAAAGTTGAAGGTCAATCATGAAAGAATTCATTGGAACGGTGTATGTGTAAGGGGTTTTGATGGATGATAATAGGTGAATTTGACTATAATTATACCCTACATAATCACACTTTGTTATGGAATTAATATTGTTTATGAGGACAAAATGCTTTGATTACTGTTTGTTTGTGTTTTATAGGTACATGTGATACATTGGATGCTAAAAAGAGCTATTTTGGAGTCATAGGTTGATGAAAAGGCCAAAAGAAGAGCTAAAGTGAAGATAGCCAGAAGAAGCAGAGAAGAATCAGAAGGACTGTTCATCCCCGGTTCACTCTCAGCCGCGGATGAACCGTGAATAATGAAGCCCTCTGAAGTTTGCCTGTTCGCGGTCCGCTCGCTACCGCGAACGAACTGCGGAAGGCGCCGCAACAGTAATCCTAATTGTACTAAAACTTAGTTCTTAGCCTTAAAAAACTCTATTTAAAGTCCTAGTTTGCCCCATAGAGGCATGTTATCTTTATTTCATTACTTTGGCAAGATTTTTAGTAAGAGATATTCCTCTCAAACTCTTGATTTTATTTTATATCAATTATTTCTTTATGATTTCAATTATTATTCTTGTTTCTTCAAGCATGAGTAGCTAACTCCCTTTCTAAGGTTTTGATGGAACCTATTGAGTGATGAACTTATCGTTTATGTGGTTACAAATTGTGACTTAGATTTCTATTTGTTCAACTTCATTCTTGTTGTAGTTAATTGGTAGGATACACAATTAGCTGTGCCTATTTAGTGTGCATAACTTGGAAAAGAGTGCATATTTAGGTATATTGTTGAACAACACCACATGTAGATTATTGGAGGAATCTATAACTTTAGGCGTAAAGACGGGGTTAGGAATAACGAAGTCTTGGGTGCAATCTTAAGTGAACTATTCAAATTAAAGCTAGCTAGGGTAGCTCGGGAGAGTGCACTAGTAAATTATTGTAATTGCTCGAGAGAGGGTTACGATACATATAGCGTTCATGATTAATAGAATATATTATCAATTTGTATGTGCATAACGATAATGGATTCCATCAATAGGGGAAATCAATACCTTAGTCCTTCTCATAATATTCTTTTTACTCTACATTCAATTCTTTCTTTCAAGCATTCTTAATTATTGCAAAGTAGATATTCGAAAATCACACAAAGATATATTCAAAGTTTGGGAACTTGATTCGAAAGTACTTTTGGGGTTGTGATAGTTGCAATTGGTAGGTTAATTCTCTGTGGGATCGATCTTGGACTTATTAGACCAAGTTATATTGACCATGACCGTTGCTTGGACATGAATCAATTTTGGCGCTGTTGCTGGGGAATTAACGGAATTGTCAATTGCCATTGACAGAACTTCAAGATTCTTGTGTATTCAGGTTCTTTCTACACTCTACATTGAATATTTTGACGTTTGTTGATTTGGGTATTCGGGTGCATGCCTAGAAAATCTGCAAGGACTGGAGAACTAATTGAAGGACTCTCAGACCCCAAGCAAACCTTCCGGGCGCGTAACAAAGCCATCAAACAAATTCAACAATCTCAACAACCAATCAAACTAGACTTCGACATGGGTGACATGAACGATCAAAACTAGCAAGCCGGGCTAAATATACAAGAGGCGCAAGAGGCACAGGAAGGTGCACTGTATGACTGGGCACAACCCACTACGGATAATTTAGCAACTGCCATTGCTCTACCGGCAATTCAAGCTGAGTCTTTCCAGATTACCAACAACATGCTACACTTGTTGCAAAACAAGGGATTATTCTCTGGGTCTCAGGTTGAAGATCCACAGCAGCACCTAAAGAACTTTCTATCAATATGCAAAACACAAAGGCAACCGAATGTAACTCCGGAAGCTATCAGATTATTACTCTTTCCGTTCTCAGTTACAGGAGCAGCACAGATATGGCTAAACTCACTCTCTATAAACTCCATTGCAACTTGGGATGAGTTAGTCAAACAATTCCACAACAAGTTTCATCCACCTAACAAGACAACTCAACAAATTGATGAGATCGTGAGCTTCAAGTAGAAACCAATGGAAACATTACATGAAACTTGGGGCAGATTCAAGGGTATGCTTGTTATGTGTCCTCACCATGGGATTCCTGAGCAGATGTTGGGCCAAAGATTCTACATGGGACTTTCAGACAACATGAAGAACATTGTAGATGCTTCAGCAGGAGGAGCTTTTCTGAGCAAGACTTGGAGAGAGGGCCAAAATTTGCTAGACAAGATGGCTCAAAATTCCGGGTGGACATCCAGGAATGCTCCTATTACACCAGTGGTACACTCTGTACCTCTGGATCTATCCAACACTCGGGAAGAGAACATGGCAACTCTATTGACACAAATGAGCATCCTAACAAAGAAGGTGGAAGAATCAGGGGTCATGCAGCAGGTTCACATTGTAGATACTACCAATGGTGGTTTATGCACATCTTGCATTAGCCAACCCATAGGTAATCCATGGGCTGCAGACCAAGAACATCATCATCAGCATGAGGATATGAACTATGTGGCTAACTATGGAGGGCAGCGACAAGGTAATCAAAACTGGGGCCAACAGGCTCCAATGCAGTACAGACCTCCCCGGCCACAATTTAATGCAGCAGGTATGAGGCCACCACACAACATGGCCCCATATCCTAGACCTCAGAATTTCGGCAATCAGCAGCATGGATATCATCCACCTCCACCACCTCATGGGGGTAGACATGATGATGGGTTCGCAGAGTTCAAAGCTGTGATGTAACAGGTAATTGGGTCAAATGCCAAAACAAATGAGAGGATAGATGCACATGTTGCCGCCATCAAGAATATTGAAGTATAGGTGGGTCAGATTGCTATGTCTCTCAACAATCATCCTCAAGGGATATTGCCTGCAGATACACAAACAAACTCGAAGGACCAAATCCCAAAGCAAATGATGGCAGTGACTCTAAGAAGCGGTAGAGATCTTGATGCTGAGAATGAAAGTGAGAAGATTGACACACAGGCTGAGACATCCACTCCATTGCCCATTGAACTGGACGAATTCACAGGGTTGACAGAAGTCACAGTCCAGCCAGTTGCTGAAAATAAAGAAGCAAAACAAGGAACGGAGAAAGTGGCTGAACAGGTAGAGCAGCAGATTGATGAGAAAGTGATAGAAAAAGAAAAATCCCAAGTCACCGGGAAGAAGAGGCCTCCACCACCATTCCCCCAAAGGTTGGCCAAACACCAGAAAGAGGAGCAATACAAAAAGTTCTTCGAAATGCTCAAGAAAATCCAAGTAAACATTCCATTAATTCAAGCTTTAAAAGAAATGTCTGGTTATGCTAAGATGATGAAGGATTTGATGTCGTGGAAATTTGATTACCAAGACTTGGCCACAGTTACACTTACCCAGACTTGTAGTGCAGTGGTCTCTAGACCCATTGCTGAGAAGCTATCTGATCCAGGTAGTTTCACCATCCCATGCACTATAGGAAATTATGCCTTTACTAAGGCCTTATGTGATTTGGGGGCAAGCATTAATCTCATGCCCTTAGTTATTTATAAGAGGTTAGGTATTGGGAGAGCCAGACCCACCTCTATGCTTTTACAGCTTGCTGATAGGACGGTTAAGCGTCCATTTGGTATTATAGATGATGTGCTAATCCAGGTTGGGAAGTTCGTGTTTCCCGTCGATTTTGTTATTCTTGATTGCAAGGTCGACGAAGAAATTCCCATAATCCTGGGAAGACCATTCCTAGCCACCGGGCGAGCCATAATTGATTGTAAAACTGGAGAACTCAAGATGAGGTTGAATGATGAGGAGATCATCTTCAATGTGCAAAAATCCATAAGGCGCCCTAGTGAGTTCGCAAATTGCTCTCTCATTGATGCGGTGATGTGATAGTGGAGACCGACGATGCAGAGTTGACTATTGAAGATCCATTTCAAGCATGCCCGATGAACGTGGAAGAGGTAAACGGTGAAAGTTTAGCCGAATGGGTACTATCTCTGGAAGGCAAGGGATTCTGGCAGAGAGAGCTCGAGTTCGAACCTCTACACTTAGAGAAAAGAGAAAGCCCACCAGCAAAGCCATCCATAGAAGAGCCACTGAAGCTTGAACTTAAACCACTACCATCACATCTCAGGTATGAGTATGTAGGTCCGAACTCCACGTTACCTGTTATTATCTCATCTAGTTTGTTAGATGTGCAGGCCCAAAAGCTTATACAGGTACTCAAGGAATGCAAGATTGCCATCGGGTGGACCATGGCAGACATAAAGGGGATCAGCCCAGCCTATTGTATGCATAAAATTCTCTTGGAAGATGGACACAAACCTTCCAGGGAACATCAAAGAAGGATGAACCCCAACATGAAGGAAGTGGTGAAGAAGGAAGTAATAAAGTGGCTAGATGCAGGAATCATCTTCCCAATCTCAGACAGCAGCTGGGTTAGCCCGGTCCAATGTGTGCCAAAGAAAGGAGGCATGAGAGTAGTGAAAAACGACAACAATGAACTGATTTCAACAAGAACCGTCACCGGATGGAGAATATGCATGGACTACAGGAAGTTGATTCTAGCCACCCGCAAAGATCACTTCCCACTTCCCTTCACTGATCAAATGCTTGACAGGTTGGCAGGGAGGTCCCACTTTTGCTTTTTTGATGGATACTCGGGGTGCAATCAAATCTCTAGAGCCCCCGAAGATAGAGAGAAGACCTCCTTCACATGCCCATATGGTGTCTTAGCCTTCAGGAGGATGCCATTCGGACTATGCAATGCACCTGCCACATTCCAAAGGTGCATAATGGCTATTTTCACTGACATGGTGGAAGACATTATGGAGGTGTTCATGGATGATTTCTCTGTGGTAGGGAATTCATTCGATGAATGCCTTGCCAATCTGACTAGAGTGCTACAAAGGTGCATGGAAACAAATTTAGTGCTAAACTGGGAGAAGTGCCATTTTATGGTACAAGAAGGTATAGTATTGGGGCACCGGGTTTCAAGCAAAGGCATTGAGGTAGACCGTGCTAAAGTTGATGTCATTGCAAAGTTGCCTCCACCAACATCCGTCAAGGCCATAAGAAGCTTTCTTGGACACGCTGGTTTTTACCGGAGGTTCATTAAAGACTTCTCCAAAATATCAAACCCTCTCTGTAAGTTACTTGAAAAAGATCACCCTTTTGTTTTTACTGACGAATGCAGGATTGCTTTTGAGGAACTGAAGAACAGGTTGGTCACAACACCCATCATCATTGCCCTAGACTGGGAGCAACCTTTTGAGTTAATGTGTGATGCAAGTGATTATGCAGTGGGGGCAGTGATGGGCCAAAGGAAAGATAAGCTGATGCATCCAATATACTATGCAAGTAGAACTCTGAGTGGAGCACAGCTAAACTACACAGTGACAGAAAAGGAGATGCTTGCGGTCGTGTTTGCATTCGACAAATTCCGGTCCCATCTCATAGGATCAAAGGTAATCGTATACACGGACCATGCAACTTTAAGATATTTAATTGATAAAAAGGACTCTAAGCCATGCCTAATTTGTTGGGTGTTGCTTCTCCAAGAGTTTGACCTCGAAATTAGGAATAGAAAAGGTACTGAAAATCAAGTCGCTGACCACTTGTCAAGACTTGAAGGAGCTGAACTTGTCAAAGAGAGTGGGGAAATTCTGGAAACCTTTCCAGATGAGCAGTTGCTCACCACCACTCTCCTTGAAACACCATGGTATGCTGACTATGCTAATTACCTAGCCAGTGGCATTGTTCCTCATGACCTCTCATCGGTCCAGAGGAAAAGAGTTTTTCGTGAAAGTCAGTGTTATTATTGGAATTAACCATATTTGCTTAGGATATGTCTTGATAACATGATCCGGAGATGCGTCCCCGAGATAGAACAATCTTCTGTTTTGCAAGCATGTCACGCTTCAGCATATGGCGGTCACTTTGGAGGAATACGTACAGCTGCCAAAATACTTGAGGCCGGTTTCTATTGGCCGACGGTGTTTAAGGATGCGCACTTGTGGGTGAAAGGTTGCAACGAATGTCAATGCACCGGGAACATCTCCCGGCGTCATGAAATGCCAATGAATCCAATCTAGCAAGTGGAAGTGTTCGATGTCTGGGGAATAGATTTCATGGGGCCCTTTATTATCTCATACGGCAATAAGTACATACTTGTTGTAGTTGAATACGTGTCCAAATGGGTGGAAGCTGCAGCATTACCCACCAATGATGCTAAGGTGGTAGTGGGATTTCTGAAGAAGAATATTTTCACCCGGTTCGGGACTCCAAGGGCTATCATTAGTGATGGGGGCACACACTTTTGCAACCGAGCTTTTGAGAAATTATTGGCCAAGTATGATGTTAAACACCGTGTGGCCACTCCATATCACCCGCAAACTAGCGGGCAAGTTGAGGTCTCCAACAGGGAGATAAAAAGTGTACTGACTAAAACAGTGAATGCCACAAGAACCGACTGGTCCAGGAAGCTTGATGACGCACTATGGGCATATAGAACAACATTCAAAACACCCATTGGCATGTCTCCATACAAATTGGTGTTCGGAAAAGCTTGTCACTTACCGGTTGAATTAGAGAATAAAGCTTGACGGGCACTGAAACAATTGAATCTCAACTTAGATGAAGCAGGTAAAGCAAGGTTAACTGGGTTGCATGAGTTGGAAGAATTTCGGTATCTGGCATTTGAAAGTACAAGATTGTATAAAGAGAGGATGAAGCGGATTCATGATCAAAATATTGTTGAGCGAAACTTCAAAAATGGGGACAAAGTACTACTATACAATTCAAGATTACGACTGTTCCCAGGTAAATTGAAATCAAGGTGGTCAGGACCCTTCAAGGTAATTGAGGCATTTGAGTCAGGAGCTATGGAAATTCAAGCTATGGATGGATCACGTACATTCAAGGTAAACGTACAACGGTTGAAACAATACATAGCACTGGATGACATGGAGGACAAGGTAGAATTGCGGTTGGATGAACCTCAAAGGTCTAGCGAGCCGTAAAATGCGGTAAGTTGAGTCGTGCCGCGACGTTAAATCAGGCGCTACGTGGGAGGCAACCCACGAACATGTTGTAAGTAATTTTATCTTAGTAGTAATTAATAAAGTAAAATAAGAAAAAAACAAAATTTTTGCTGAACAGTCGAGAAAAAAAATTCAGAGAGGGGCACTGTCCGCGGTCCATCCGCGACCGCGAATGAACCGCGGAAAAATGCCCTCTCTGAACTTTCTCTATTCGCGGTCCATTCGCGGCCACGAACCAACCCTAAAAAAATGACCTCTCTGAACCTCGACTGTTCGCGGTCCATTCGCGGCCGCGAACGAACCGCGAACAGTCGCGGTCAGTTCCGCGGTCGGCTAAAATAACAATTTTTTTTTTATTTTCTTTTCCCTCCCTTTTTTAAAATCCTAAAATCCCTCCCCCTCTTTCTCACAAACACTCAGCCGCCCCCACTCTCCCAAATTCTCTCTCTCTCTAACTCAAAATCCTCCCCCTTCTCTCTATAAAATCCCAAAACCCTCTTCTCCAATTCACCCCATTCTTCCTCCATTACTTCTTCATTGTATTACTTGTAAGTTTCTCTACTTCTCTTCTCTTTTATTTTGTTTTTATTCTTAGTTCTTGATCATTTATTTTGTAGAAGTATTTAGATAGTGTTAGTTTAAGATACCTCTTGAATATGACTTGGTTTCGTTTTTGCACAATACATGTTTCCATGAATTTTTACTAAGGAACCTTGTCATATAGTTGAAGTTTGGTAAAGAATTGGTTTTTGGGTTTTCAATTATGTGTTGATGCTAATTTTATGGTTTGGAGACCTAAATAGTATGTACACCATCTATGTTGATTGGTAAGCCAAGTTGGGCAAATTATACTTGTTCATAATGTATTAAAGTAGTTTTAGGAGAAATAATGCCCAAACTCTTGAATTGGTAATGGTGTATTTTATTGGGGATGGACTAAGTCAATTGGGTAATATTAGAAGTGCTAAAATAACTAAGTGTGGGGTGCTCTAATATGCATGTGTAAAATAGTTATAAAGAATCTAAATACAGGAGTTTGAAGGATTTGCACAAAAGAATGGTCAATTGTGAGTTCTCAAGGATGGCGAAGTCTGAGTAGCCTTCCAATGACTAACGGTTTACAAATGTTTTTTGGCTATCTTATTTGTGCAGGCCCCAAAGAGAGCCCGACATGGTGCTAGATCATCTAGGCAACCAACTTATGACGAGTCTAGGTTTGCTAGTAAAGAAGCCGAGAATGCATTCCACATTAAAGCAAACAAGAAGTGGCTCCAAGAGGTAGAAGTTGACAGGATAGCTATCCACTCGGAGAAGCCGGAAATTTATGATGAGATTCGGAGGCTCGAGATGGAGTTCCTCTTTGACTCACCTCCTAATGTGAACAAGATGCTTGTCCAGGAATTCTACGCCAATGCCCCTTGTGCTACGGTCAGAGAAGTTTTCGTCAGAGGTAGGCGGGTCAATGCTCATATTCCTACTATTCGGCAGGTACTTCGTCTGCCATTGCACACTAGTGATGTTGACTACTACCACGATAGGCCTGTTGTCACATGGGACATGCTAATAGAGGCCTTATATGTAGATGGCATCCCAGTGTGGATTAGAAATCAAACTCTGCACTCTAACTATTTTACACACATTGCCAAATGTTGGTTCTCCATAATTTGCAACCGTATCTTGCCCTCGAGTAACACCCCAGATGTTAACTTTAATAGGGCTGTTTTGACTTGGTGTTTTGTAACACATCGGGATGTTAATATCGCCCGAGTTATTAGTGATGAGATGGTATTGAGGGGATCCCTCACTGCCAAGGGTTTTTATTACCCATCTCTTGCGCTACGTTGTGTCTCCTCAATCACACCCAGTTACTGATGCTGACGGTGAGCTACTACCGAAAGCTCCATTTAGAGCTGCTACTATCCGGGTTGGAAGAGACACAACTACAATTGACTTAGACGAGGAGGACGATCCTGTACCGGTTGCCCGGGCCAGGCACTCCACGGATTCAGCCGGACCTTCCAGGCCTGCTCCTCGTGGCGCAAGTATGTCTAGGTCCGAGTCCACACGACCTACACTAAGGTCCATGGAGGAGGAGGTTGCTGATCTACGCACCTCTATTGATGGCTTACACACACGGCTTGATGCCATGTCTACAAGGCAAGGCCGGTCAGAAAACAGGTTTATGGCATGGTTCAGAGCACTTGGACGAGCATGCCATGTCGACCCATCCACCGTCTCCGACTCTAAGTGAGTCTCAGGTAAGTTTTCTTGCCCCTCTTGTGCTTTAATTTTTATTTATGTCATGGGGGCATGACATATTTTTAAGTGTGGGGTGGGTGACTTATCTTGTACATGATGTATATATTAGTGTAGTAAGTAATATAAAATAATAAAAACACAAAAAAATCATAAAATTTTAAAAATCCAAAAATATGAGTAGAGGACTCTTCCTGATGAAGGACTATTTAGGATAAGTCCTCTTGAGGGAAGTAGTCCACATATGAATTTTTCTTTCTTTTATTTTTGTTTTTAGGTAATGTATCATCTCCCCCTTGGTTTTTCTTTTGACCGCAGTTCTTTTCCAAGGGTTTTTATTTGAACCGAGTTAGGTAGATTTTTCTTTTCATAGGATTAGAAAACAAAGGGCTACATGTAACCCCGAATATGCACATTAGCAAAAGCGTAAATTGAACTTGAGAATGTATCTTCTAAGCTTGATTGTAGAATCTCAATATGCCTTAAATTGTACAATAATGCTTGCTTGAACATCGATAGGACTTTGTAGATAAACTGGATTCCAAATGAGTTGCATGCCATGTGTGTGTGAGGTTTTTACTTACATTGTATGTTGTACATGATGCCTAAAACTTGCCATGTGTGTTTGCAAAGCGAAATAGAAGTTGTTTGGTTGTAGAAAGGATAAAGCCATTTCTTTGTGTAACCCCATATACCAATAAACATGAATTCACCCGTACATTATATCTTAGTTAACCCCTTTGAGCTTAAAGCCTATTCTTTGATAACCCTTGAATGTTCTTCAAATTATTGTTCTACTTTACCTTCTAGAAGCACTTGTATTGTAACGAATATGCAAAAGATTAAGTGTGGGGTAAAGGGAAATTGAAAAAAAGGAAAAAATCAAGAATGAATGTAAAAAAAAAAAAAAAAGAAATAGTGAGCTGGCCAAAATAATGTAAATGTATTGCAAAGCAACGAAAAGATGAGCTATATTAAATAAAATCTTAGAAAAGCCAGTCACATCAATAAAAGAAAAAGTGGGGGTAAAAGTGAAAGAAGGTGAATGTATGTTTATGGGAGACATAAGGAAGTAAACAAAAAGGGAAAGTTGTGAAAAAGAAAAGAAAAGTGCTTAGGGAGGCTAGTCACAATAACTAAAAGTATCCTACCCGTCCCATAGCCTACATTACAACCCTTAAAGACCTCTTGATCTATGATTGAATAACTCGATTAGTGGAGTATTACACTAGGGGCAAGCCTATAGTGTGTCGGTATTCATACGAATATTCTTTGTTGAGAGTGAGTGAATTTTTTCGATATTTATAAGTTCCATATATTTGAATGGTTAATGTATGGGAACTTCTCTCAATAAATTGTGTAAGGGCATGTGATTCAAGAGGAAGAAGATGAATTTGCAAGTTTTTGGTGATAAGTAGAGTAAGTAATAATGTGCGGGCATGAGAATTTGCAGTTAAGTAAAGATTGTGCATATCTTAGGTTGTTCATGTATAATAGCTTTTGTGACATATTTTGGGGGAGACAAATTTTTGTTAATTGGCCTAACAGTGTGTTTAAAGATTGCTCGAGGACGAGCAAAGGTTTAAGTGTGGGGTATTGATAATAGGTGAATTTGACTATAATTATACCCTAAATAATCACACTTTGTTATGGAATTAATATTGTTTATGAGGACAAAATGCTTTGATTAGTGTTTGTTTGTGTTTTATAGGTACATGTGATACATTGGATGCTAAAAAGAGCTATTTTGGAGTCATAGGTTGATGAAAAGGCCAAAAGAAGAGCTAAAGTGAAGATAGCCAGAAGAAGCAGAGAAGAATTAGAAGGACTGTTCATCCGCGGTTCACTCGCGGCCGCGGATGAACCGCGAATAATGAAGCCCTCTGAAGTTTGCCTGTTCGCGATCCGCTCGCGGCCGCGAACGAACCGCGGAAGGTGCCGCAACAGTAATCCTAATTATACTAAAACTTAGTTCTTAGCCCTAAAAACCTCTATTTAAAGTCCTAGTTTGCCCCATAGAGGCATGTTATCTTTATTTTATTACTTTGGCAAGATTTTTAGTAAGAGAGGTTCCTCTCAAACTCTTTATTTTATTTTATATCAATTATTTCTTTATGATTTCAATTATTATTCTTGTTTCTTCAAGCATGAGTAGCTAATTCCCTTTCTAAGGTTTTGATGGAACCTATTGAGTGATGAACTTATCGTTTATGTGATTACAAATTGTGACTTAGATTTCTATTTGTTCAACTTCATTCTTATTGTAGTTAATTGGTAGGATCCCCAATTAGCTGTGCCTATTTAGTATGCATAACTTGGAAAAGAGTGCATATTTAGGTATATTGTTGAACAACACCACACCTAGGTTATTGGAGGAATCTATAACTTTAGACGTAAAGACGGGGTTAGGAATAACGAAGTCTTCGGTGCAATCTTAAGTGAACTATTCAAATTAAAGCTAGCTATGGTAGCTCGGGAGAGTGCACTAGTAAATTATTATAATTGCTCGGGAGAGGTTTACGATACATATAGCGTTCATGATTGATAGAATATATTATCAATTTGTATGAGCATAACGATAAGGGATTCCATCAATAGGGGAAATCAATACCTTAGTCCTTCTTATAATATTCTTTTTACTCTACATTCAATTCTTTCTCTCAAGCATTCTTAATTATTGCAAAGTAGATATTCGAAAATCACACAAAGATATATTCAAAGTTTGGGAACTTGATTCGGAAGTACTTTTGGGGTTGTGATAGTTGCAATTGGTAGGTTAATTCTCTGTGGGATCGATCTTGGACTTATTAGACCAAGTTATATTGACTACGACCGTTGCTTGGACGTGAATCAATGGAGGTGGCAAGAACACTGTAGGGGATATCATATTAAATCTTACTATCTAACCGGTGGATTTCACTATGGAGTTTAGGTGCTGGATGTCGCTGTATCATACAACCTTTTATTGGGACGTCCGTGGATCCACGCGGCGAAAGCTTACCATCCTCTTTGCATCAAATGGTAAAATTTGAGTGGGAGCACCAAGAAATAATAGTGCATGGGGAAGATGATGTTTGCAATGCTATTACACCATTTGAGGAAGCTGAAGGAGATAAAGGTCCGTGGGTGTATCAAGTCATGGACACTATGGTAGTGAACAAAATATTCGAGGGAGAAAACAAGCCAGCACCCACGGTGGCCCCTGCAGCAGTGATGGTCGCTAAAGAGATGATAATGAATGCGTTTTCTCCAGGAAAGGACTTAAGAGTGACTTTGCAAGGTATAACACAGCCGATCCACCTTCCAGGCAGTACTGACACTTTTGGTTTGGGTTTCGAGCCAACCATTGCCGATATCCATAGAGCAAAGAAAATGAAGAAGAAAGGGTGGTCCCTCCTAAAACCTATCCCAAAACTATCCAACTCCTTTGTCAGGCTTAGAACACTGAGACGTCTGGCTACTGTTATGCCAAACCTTGCAGAGATAAAACCGAATGAAGAACTTCTAGTAAGATTTGAGAGGCTATTTGAAGATGTGAATGTGTTGGAGATGGGTGAAGAAACAAGCAAAATGGATGTTCAATTCGTGGGACCCTACACTATGCTAAATAACTGTGAAGCTACTCCTCTTCCGATCAGGAGGGAGTTGTGGTAGTTAGCTTTTAATATTTCATTCCCCCAAAATTGTCTTGTTTTTTAAAATTGTAATCCCACATCCCATCAAATCAGATGTATCCAACTCTTGTTACATTTTGAAAATTCAATGAAATGCAATTTCTTTTCTTCCTCCATTTTTGCCTTATTTTATTTTACTTCTTTTGGACAGTTCAGTATTTGCTGATTCCAATGATATGTCATGCATGAATGATTCCCGGTCCAGTCTTGATAATCGAATAGTTATACAGGAAATTGAATGTGAACATGAAATGGAATATGAGCATTATAAGTACTGGAGGAAATTAGTAAAGATTTGAGTCATTATGAGGAAAAACCCAAACCGAACTTAAATGAGACGAAGTCTATTAATCTGGGAAGTGAGGAGAATGTCCGAGAAACAAAGATTTGTGTGCATTTGGAGGCTCCCCTTAGAGAAGATTTAATCAAGTTGTTACATGCGTACAAGGACATATTATTTTGGTCTTATGATGACATGCCCGAGCTCAGTACTGATTTAGTGGTAGATAAATTGCCCATTTATCCAGAATGCCGGCCGGTAAAATAAAAGTTAAGGAAATTTAAAACAGACATCAGTGTAAAAATAAAAGAAGAAGTTGACAAGCAATTCGAGGCGAAGGTCATACGGGTCACTAAATATCCCACCTGGTTAGCTAATATTGTGCTAGTTCCGAAAAAGGATGGAAAAACTACGGTGTGCGTTGATTATCGGGACCTCAATAAAGCTAGTCTAAAGGATGATTTTCCATTGACAAATATCCCTATATTGATCGACAATTGTGCCAAGCATGAAATTGGTTCTTTTGTGGATTGTTATCCGCGTTATCATCAGATCCTAATGGACGAAGAAGATGCAGAAAAGACGGCCTTTATCACGCCTTGGGGAACATATTGCTATAGGGTGATGCCGTTCAGGTTAAAGAATGCCGGGGCTACATATATGAGGGCAATAACCACTATGTTTTATGATATGATACATCGTGAGATTGAAGTATATGTGGACGATGTCATCATTAAGTCCATAAAGCAATGTGACCATGTCAAAGATTTAAGAATGTTTTTCCAGAGGCTCCGAAGATATAATCTCAAGCTCAATCCAACAAAGTGTACTTTCGGGGTGCCGTCAGGAAATTTAGTGGGGTTCATAGTAAGCCGGCGTGGTATTGAATTGGATCCGTCAAAGATAAAAGAAATCTAGAATTCGCATCCGCCGAGGAACAAGAAAGAGGTGATGAGTTTATTGGGCAGGTTGAATTATATCAGTAGATCTATTGATCAGTTAACATCGACATGTGAGCCCATTTTCAGATTTTTGAAGAAAGATGTTGCGGTGAATTGGACTGATGAATATCAAGAAGCATTTGACAAAATTAAAGAATATCTGGCTAATCCTCCTGTATTGGTTCCTCCAGAACCGGGAAGGCCTTTGATCCTTTACCTGATTGTATTGGATAATTCTTTTGGTTGTGTACTGGGGTAGCATGACGAAATAGGGAAGAAAGAGCAAGCAATATATTATCTCAGTAAGAAGTTTACATCTTACGAGGTAAAATACACTCAGTTGGAGAGAACGTGTTGTGCTTTAACATGGGTTGCGTAGAAATTGAAACATTACTTGTCGGCTTATAACACTTATTTAATATCTCGATTGGACCCATTGAAGTATATATTCCAGAAGCCTATGCCATAGGAAGGCTCGCTAAATGGAAAATTCTACTTACAGAGTTTGACATCATTTATGTAACTCGTACGACAATGAAGGCACAAGCAGTTACAGATCATTTGGCAGAAAATCTGGTCGATGATGAGTATGAACCATTAAAGACATATTTTCCTGATGAGGAGACAATGAACATTGAAGAGGTAAAGCAAGATGATAAGCCACGCTGGAGAATGTACTTTGTTGGGGCCGTCAATAGCAAGGGAGTTGGAATTGGAGCAGTGCTCATTTCAGAAACGGGTCAGCATTATCCCATTACCGCTCATCTTCGATTTTTCTGTACTAATAACATGGCCGAGTATGAAGCATGCATATTGGGATTGAAAATGGCAATAGACATGGGTGTTCAAGTGATTTTGGTCATGGGTGATTCGGATATATATCAGATTCAAAGAGAATGGGAGACAAGGGATTGGAAACTAATACCTTATCGACAATGTCTGCATGAATTGTCTCAGAGATTTCAATCTATAGAATTCAAACACATCCCAAGAATGCACAATGAACTAGCGGATGCTCTAGCCACATTATCCTCCATGTTGCACCATCCAGATAGAGCTTACATAGATCCATTACAGATACAAGTTCATGATCAAAATGCTTATTGTTTCACTGTGGAAGAAAAACTTGATGGCGAGCCGTGGTATCATGATATCAAAGAATATTTGAGGACAAGTGTGTACCTAGAGTAGGCCACAGAGGACCAGAAAAGAGCTATAAGGCGATTAGCAAATGGATTTTTCCTTAGTGGAGGAGTTTCATACAAAAGAACACCAGATTTAGGTCTATTGAGATGCATAGATGCACATCAAGTATTTGAGGGCCCCGCAATTGTGTTTTTAATGCGGCGAGGCTCATCTCATTTTTATTTAAGGTCATGTCTAAAGTACTAAATTTTCTATGCATTTCGTCTCTAATCATGAAATAAGTGTCCTAAATTATTTATCCATTACCTAACATTTTGGCATTTAGAGCCATAAACCCTGAGGGTGCAGGATTATTTCTTATTGGGCTTGATTACACCCATACATCGATTTCTTTAATCTACATTTTGGTCTAGATCGGCCCATAAAACTGTGGCCCAAAACAATTTTCAATATCATTTTCCCAAGCCCATATCCGATCACCATATCTATTATATTTGGGCTTTTCATTTTAACCTTGCTCGAATTGAATTCACAACAGAAGCGATTTCTTACTACTTCATTTTTAGGTTGTTATAATTCTAAATTCAGATTCAGGAAAGTATTATGTGTATATATGCAGAACTTTCATAAAAAATCTTATATTTGGAAGGACCGTTTAGCAAACTTCACAGACTTTTCCAAAGTTAATAAGACGTAGATACTATAGGCACGATTTATAATAATATTACCTTCTTAATATAGATGCACATTTATGTGATCGAAATCCAAGTCCCAACGAAGTCGAAATGTGTTTAAAGCCAGGGGCGTACTGGTACGGCATGGTCAATTAAATATTTTCATGATGTTTTAATTATTTGAATAATAAAGCGGAATACTAATAATGCACATAAAAATAGAACATATAAAATCAGATAAAAATAAATACAACAGTTGAGCGACCGTGCTAGAACCATAGAATTTGAGAGTCCCTAGCACCTTCTCACATATTAACAAAATTCCTTATCCGAATTTCTGGTTTGCAGACTCTAACAGAGTCAAAACTTTTCTCAGTTCAGAATTCATCCGATGACTTGCTACACCATTATTCTCCCAAGTGGCAAATCTGAAATTGGATAAATAAATCCCGTTCTGAGTGTCCTTAAATTGGAAAAACTCTTTCCTTTTAATATATCCCTTCTCAGGGTGTAGTAAATAGGCTCCCGTAGCGTAAAAAAAGAGGTGTGACAGGGCTCGAAAGCCCCGAACGTCAAACGAGTGAGGTTCGAGCAAAGTAGAAAAACTTAAGAAAAGCTGGAGTTGTTGCTTCTGGCATAAGTTCATCTGTAGTTCTTGGACAACAGAAGTGGTACCGCAAATGCGGTCAGCCCATCACAAAAGCAAAAAGGGCTAGGCCAAGGGGAAACCGTAGAAACGGCCCAGGGACCGCAGAAACGGTCGTGCTTAAGCAGCCCCCAGACCGCAGAAGCGGTCCAGATCCTTTGGCCCAAATTCTCATAAGCGGCTCGACATTCGCAGAAGTGGAGCTACATAAGCAGGCACCTGATTGCAGAAGGAGTCCAGGCTTCTTGGGCCATTTCCGTAAAAGCGGGCCTTTTTCTGCATAAGCTATTTCTGTAGAAGTGATCATGATACCGTAGAAGGGGAAATCACTGGTGATATAGAGTTCATTTAATCCGAACTCACACCCATTTGTCCCATGCACAACTCCACACTTGGGCGATTTTAGGTGCTTCCAAAGAGAGGGTTTCAACATATTCTTGCAAGGTAAGTAAGCTCCCTCCATTCTTAGTTTAATTACATGAACATTAGGTAGATTAAACACTAAAATTTAGTAAAAATCAAGGTTTAGAGCTAGACCTAGGGTTTTAATAAAATTAATATTTAAGCATGTAAAATGCTATGTAAAGAACTAGAAATTATAAATTTTAGATCCTTATGTTGTAGAGAACAATTTTCTTCAAAAAATATCAGAATCCGGGCACGTGGCCATGGGGTCAAAATTTAGGAAACTTGTGGAAAAGGCTGGAAAATTACTTAAATAGTTAGAATTCGACCTTGTAAGCATATATTGACTAGTTCTTATATATTTTAACTGGTTTGTGATTGTTCGGCTCCGAATTGAGAGATTGGGCTTGTTCTTGATATTAGAAATGCGTTTGGGAGCAAGGTGAGTCTCCTTTATAATAGTGTAAGAAGGAATTTCCCCAATAGGTATAATAATTTAATAAGTTGTCCTTATATTCGGGGGCTACTTACGTACTAGGTGACAAGAGTCCGTGCATAGTGATTATTATGCTAAGTCCGGGTAGTTTAGGACCCATGAGCATGCTTTACGTGATTTTCTTTTATAATTGATTATCTTGGATTTATATGAACCCATGTGACTAAGAATAATGTGTTGGAAAATGACAATTAACCTATTGACTCTTAAAAGAAAATAATTGGCATTTCTTTGTACGGCCACCCTCATATGCGTATTGATTGTTGTTGTTGCTTGACCATGAGCTTATTTACATTTGACCATGTCGCATGAGTGATTCGCGAGCGGGGTAATAGATGTATTTATGATTTAAGATGTTCGACCCTCGGCATTGCACAATTTACTATTTCCATGTTGGATCTGGCCGTATGTTCCTCGATGTTTATATGTGTATGGTTTATGTGACACATTGTTGTGGATTGGGCCTCATATTTACTTTCATGTAGATATGGATACTAGTAATGACCACCTAAAGGAAGAAATTATGTTTGGTACTTCTTAATTATTATAAACTGAGTTTTTAATGTTTGTTATAAATTTTTCTCATTTTATTCGACCTTAGTAAATATCATGTTGACCTCTCGTCTCTACTTTTTCGAGATTAGACGGTATACTTACTAGGTATATATTGGTTATGTACTCATGCTATGCTTCTGTACTTAAATGTATTGGGTCTGAGGATGGTGGATGTGGTTATCATTCTAGTGCACATTAGCGAGCAGCCTTGGGACTTCTATGGGGAGATGCTTTCCTTCCATGTCGACCTGCAGCCGAAGAAGTCTTCTTTTGTATTATTATTTCCTGTCTATTTTAAGGCTGTCTTTTGGGCCGGGCCCGGTCCTAAACGAGTTTGGCGAGTCGGGCCTGTCGGTCTTGGGCCTAGCGGGCTTCATTTGTGGCAGTCCCAAGCTGGTTTATTTCTAGTAGATCCATCTACCTAACATGTAGTAGGGGGAGACTAGGCCCCAATTTCTTAGGCTCTAGGCCATGCAGCTATAGTATATCAGACTCCGGGTGTACTACGCGCTGATGGGGCTCATCCAATTGCTGCAGTGGCACCCCAGCCCAAACTATCTTTAGATGGTGACCTACAGAAGTTATTAGACAGATGGAATAGGCTTCACCCTCTAATCTTCGGGGGTGAGCATCATGAGTATGCTCAGAACTTCATAGACAGGTGCAGGTACAAGCTGCACAACAAAAGGATATTGGAGTCACATGGAATTGACTTCACTACCTTCTATATTGAGGGAATGGCATGTAGATAGTGGCAGTCCTATGTACTTGGTATGAAAGCAGGTTCTCCTCCCCTAACCTAGGGTCAGTTAACTCAGTTATTCCTGGATCGGTACATTGCTCCCTCTGAGAGGGAAGAGCTACAGTATCAGTTTGAGCACCTAGATCAGGGTCAGATATTAGTTCATGAGGTGAGGTTCTCTGAGTTGTTTCGCCAAGCACTTATGATACTTCCCACTGAGAGAGAGAGAGAGTGCGGAAGTTTGTAATGCGGTTACATCCCACCATCTGGTCTTGTATGGCTTGAGAGGTAGAGATGGGTACAGGGTACTAGCTAGTGGTTGAGATTGCTTGTAGGATTGAGGGTTATCGTTTGAAGGGTAGAGAGGAGATGCATCAGGATTAGAGGGAAAGATTTTGAGGAGAGTTCAGAGGTGCCCCAGCCAGGAGTAGAGGCCACTTTGAGAGGGGTTAGCCTAGAAGGACCTCACACTTAGAACCACCACCCCCTCCCTGAGGTGCCCCAACGAGGCCTTATTTTAGTGTGATGCCATAGGGTTCTTACCGCGCACCGGTTACTCAGGGTTCCTCCGACGGCTATGCTGGATATCAAGATTCTTCTTGTTCTCCTTTCAGCACCATGCCAGAGAGTTCCCATCGTCCACCAGCTATTTAGGGTTCTTCTAGTGGGTATTTAGGTCAGTAGACTCAGACTTCAGGGTAGCAGGCTATGGTGCCTCGAGTGTGCTACAAGTGTGGAGATGCGGGTCACCTGAAAAGGACTTGCCACAGAATTCGGGGCAAGGCAGTACAGTAGGGCCAATAGTCCTAGACTCCGGCACTAGCTGCCCATCCACCTATAGGTGGAGCACAGGCGGGTAAAGGCCGTTCGAGAGGTGGAGGCCAGACATGGAGGTCAATCAGTTACTCCCCAGTCAGGTGAAGGCCAGGCAGCTGGCACTCTAGCTAGATTCTATGGTCTCCCAACCAGGCTAGATGCATTGGCCTCAAATACCATTATTACATGTATTATGTTCGTTGGTGGTAGGGATGCTCTGGTATTATTTGATCCAGGATCTACTTATTCATATGTATCATCTCTGTTTGCTCACTTTCTGGTTGTTTCTTCTTAGCCTTTGGGTGTTCCTGTTCATGTGTCCACTCATGTGGGTGATTTTATGGTTGTGGATCTGATTTACCGGTCCTATATGGTCACTTTCTATGGTTACGAGACTAGAGCAGATCTTCTGTTGCTGGACATGATTGATTTTAAGGTCATCTTGGGCATGGATTGTCTATCTCCATATCACGCCGTCCTTAATCCATGGCAAGACTGTTTCACTAGCAATTCCAGGGTTTCTGAGATTGGAGTGGTATGGGTCCACAGCTAACATGCCTATTAGGGTTATCTCTTTCCTGAAGGCTCAGCACATGGTTGAAAAAGGGTGTTTAGCTTACTTAGCTTATATTCGAGACACCACTACAGAGTCTTTGACGATTGATTCAGTGCCAGTGGTCCAAGAGTTCGCAGATGTATTTCCTTTTGACCTTCCCAGCATGCCTCCGGATCATAATATTGATTTCTGCATTGATTTGGCCCAGACACTCAACCTATATCTATTCCACCGTACCGTATGTCTCCTAAAGAATTGAAGGTGTTGTTAGCAAAGGGGTTTGTCAGGACCAGTGTATCGCCTTGGGGTGCACCAGTGCTGTTTGTGAAAAAGAAAGATGGGACTATGCGGATGTGCATTGATTACCGCTTGTTAAACAAAGTCACCATCAATAACTAGTACTCGTTGCCTCCTATTGAGGATTTTTTTTGACCAGCTGCAGGGCGTTAGGGTGTTCCCTAAGATTTACTTGAGGTTGGGGTATTATCAGCTGAAGATTCCGACTCGGATGTTCCGAAGACTGCATTTCAGATAAGATATGGCCATTATGAGTTCCTACTAATGTACTTTACCTTGACCAATGCACCAACAATATTTATGGATATGATGAACAAGGTATTAATGCCTTATATTGACTCATTTGTTATCGTGTTCATCGGTGACATCTTGATATACTCACGTCACCTGAGGGAGCACGAGCAGCATTTGAGAGTAGTTCTTTAGACCTTACGATTGTAGAAGTTGTATGCTAACTTCTCCAAGTGTGAGTTTTGGCTTAAGTTAGTGTATATTTTGGGGCATATTTTGTCTGGAGAGGGTATTAGGGTAGATCCCAAGAAGATTGAGGCAGTTCAGAGTTGGCCACGTCCCACTTCAGTAACCAAAATCAGGAGTTTACTGGGATTAGCAGTTTATTACTGATGATTTATGTAGGGCTTTCATCTATTTCATCATGCTTGACTAGGCTGACCTAGAAGGGTGCCCCATTCATTTGGTTTGATGATTCCGAGGAGAGCTTTCAGAAGCTTAAGGCAGCTTTGACTACGACACTAGTTCTTGTATTGCCTTCTGGTACGGGGATGTATAATGTGTATTGAGACACTTCTCGCAATTGTCTGGGATGTGTGTTGATGCAGGAGGGGAGAGTTGTTGCATATTCATCATGCCAGCTAAAGATTCATGACAAAAATTACCATGTGTACAATCTGTAGTTGACAGCGATTGTTCATGCTCTTAAGATGTAGAGACGCTATTTATATGGGTATCCTTGTGAGGTTTACACCGATCACTGCAGCTTGCAACATTTGTTTAAGAGGAGGGACCTCAATTTGAGACAGAGTAGGTTGCTTCAGTTGCTAAAGGATTATGACATTACCATTCTTTATAATCCGCGCAATGCGAATGTGGTTGTGGATTCCTTGAGTAGAAAGGCAGAGAGTATGGGTAGTTTGGCATTCATTCCAGTAGAGGAGAGGCTCCTAACTCTGGACATCTAGTCTTTAGCTAATAGGCTTGTGAGGTTGGACATTTTAGAGTCGAGTCGATTTCTAGCATGTGTTGTTGCTCAATCCTCGTTATTGGGGAAGATTAATGTCCGACAATATGATGATTAACATTTGGCAGTTCTTAGAGAGACGGTACTTCAGGGAGGTGCCAATGAGGTTTCTATGGGCAAGGATGGTGTTCTGCTACTCAAAGGTCATCTATGTGTTCCTAATGTTGATGACCTGGGGGAGATGATCCGAGAGGAGGCACACAGTTTGCGGTATTCTATTCATCGGGAGTCACGAAGATGTATCGTCATTTGAGGCAACATTACTGGTGGCGAGGGATAAAGAAGGACATAGTGAAGTATGTGACTAAGTCTTTGAATTGCCAGCAAGTCAAGTATGAATATTAGAGGCCAGGTGGCCTACTTCAGCAGATTCCCAAATCAGAATGGAAATGGGAACATATCACCATGAACTTCGTAGTTGGGTTACCGCGGACTTTGCGAAAGGTTTACTCAGTGTGGGTCATTGTAGATAGATTGACCAAGTCTTCCCATTTCACTCCAGTGGCGACTACTTATACAGCAGAGAGGTATTGTCATGACCCCAAAACCTGGCCGTGATGGCGCCCAGCATATTGCTAGGCCAGCCCGACCAAATACACTCTCATCTCGAGCTTAGAGCTCAAAATCACTTGTTTTAAGTCATTATCAGAGAAAGAAAGCAAAATTAAAAGTGATAGGTATAATAATATCCCAAAACCTTCTAAAATCAACGTAACTTCCCCAAGATCTGGGGTGACGAGCCAATAGCCTCTATCAGAATATCAGTCAATACTGTAAATAACTATATAAGTCTAAGAGTACGCGGAATAAATAATAACAGAGTAGTAAGGAGGGAAATGTCGGGTCTTGCGGATGCTAGGCGGCTACCTCGACGATCCCAACTAGGTCTAGACCAGCACCCAGCTCAACTAAGCCTCCAGGTACCTGAATCTGCACATATTGTACAGGGAGCCGAGTGAGTACTTCCACCTGAGCGTTAATAAAAGTAAATAATGCTGAGGAAAAGAAAACCACACAAAGCACTATCTCATGCTATAAACATACCAAATTATCCATTAATTTGAAATACACTTTCTGTGTAATACTTTATAACATATATGAGAAGATTATTTAGAAATCTCTTTTTTAACTTCTCTTTCGTTCATTATAACATATCAATACCTGGGTACAACCACAAATAGTGCAAGTATGCACTCAAATCAGCCCCTTGGGCTCAACGCTCCTTAATAATTTCCACCAGATGTTCTGGTCAATAAGGCAGATAATACATGTATGCCAGTAATGTATGAGTGCTAAATGTCGTACCACGTAGTACAAGTAAGCCAATGTATGGATGCAATGCAATGCATTTGACATTGTGGCATATAGCCCGATCCATGAAAAGTCGCCCACGCTCACTGGGGGTTTATAAAGACTCCGTAGGGGCTCCTATAGCCCAAGTACAATAATACTGCAGCGTGTAATCCGATCCATATACTACTGCGACGTGCAGTCCATTCCATGCAACATGCTATTGCGGCGTGCAGTTCGATCCATGCAACATGCTACTGCGGTGTGCAGTCTGATCCATGCATGTATATGCATATGCTCACATATCACTCGAGGCCTGAAATCCTCCTCACATATATCGTCATGCCCTCACATATGGCCCACTATAACGACCCAACAGGTCATTTTGACCTCTGACGCCTCAATCGGCAGTTTGTGGCCATGAGGAGCTTCATTTCAGGTATATTGATTTGTGTGTATGGTCAGAATTAAAATTCAAAAAGTTTGGAGTCAAATCTAAATGAAAATTCTCATTTGAGAGCTTAAAATTGAAGAAATGAACTGAAATTGGAATTTTGAGTAAACGACCTCAGAATTTGAATCCAAAAGTTCCAGCAGGTTCATATGATGATTTCAGACTTGGGCGTATGCCCGTATCGAGTTTTGGATAACCCGAGAGTGTCTTGGCGCTTATTATGGAAGATAGCATTTTAGAAAAAATTGCATCAGTTTGGCTTAAAATGCATTTCACTGTTATTGATGTCCATTTGGGATTCCGAAACTGGGAGTAGCTCGGTATGGTGATTTTGGATTTGGGAACGCGATCGAAAGTGAATTCGGAGGTCCGTAGATCATTTAGCAACCGTTTGGCTAAATATAGAAATTTGAATGTTTTTGAGAAAATTAGATCGGAAGTCGAAATTTTGATATCGGGGTCGGAATGCTATTCCAAAAGTTGGGACAAGTCTGTAATGTCGAATGTGACTTGTGTGCAAAATTTGAAGTCATTCCGGAATGATTTTGGTAAGGTTTGAGACACTTAGGCTGTTTTAAGGAAGATTAAGTTGGAAAAGTCAACCGGATATTAACTTATGTGTTAGAGGGCTCAAAATGCAAATTTTATGGTTCGGATAGCTTCGTTAGGTGATTTGGGACTTAGGAGTGTGTCCTGAATATTTTTGTGATGACCAGTGTAGAATTAAGTTAGCGTTTTGGCAAATTCTGGTTGATAGCTGAAATTTTGATCCGGAAGTCGGAATGGAATCCGAGAGTTGTTGTAGCTTCATAATGTCATTTTGCACTTGTGTGCAAATTTGAAGTCAATCGGACTTGATTTGATAGGTTTCGGCATCAGAGATAGAAGTTGGAAGTTCTAAAGTTCATAAAGCTTGGATTGGAGGTTGAATCATGATTTTAGCGTTGTTTGATGTGATTTGAGGCGTCAAACAATTCCATAACATATTATGGGACTTGTTAGTATACTTTGTTGAGATCCTATAAAGCTCGGATAAATTTTTCACGAGTTTTTAAAAGATTTTTTTACCTTTTTGAGCATAAATGTAATTATCTAAAGGTTCATATTTAGTTCTAGAGATCCAAATTTGATTCCGAGAATTTTGGAATTTTGATAATTAATTGTAGGACTGATCTAGAAATATTGGTCCAATTTCATCAAGTCACGATTGGGTTTTTGACGCGAAATATGAGTAATTGTTTAATGAGCGAAATGGATATCGCACTAGGCAAATGAGCTCCGAATTGAGTTTCGATTGAAGGGTTGTATTTGTATTTTTATATGTGACTTATAGGAACAAGAATCATCTAATTTCGAGTTCGTACGGATGAGTTAGAGCCTTTTAGTGAAATTAAATAGTGCTGGTGCATCAGGTCTGGTGTGGCACTTTTAGTGACCAGATTATCACCTTTAGCGATCAGATCCTAGTCTTTAACGACCAGATTTGCTTATTAAAAAGGTGTTGCGTTTTCTACTCAGTTTTTTTTTTTACCTATTTTCTTGCGAAATAACACGGCTTGGGTCGATTTTGAATAAGAAATCATGGGAAATCTTGAGGTAAGTCACTTGTGATTATTTGTACTCCATAATATTGAATTATCATCAAATAATCCGACTAGATTACATGTTTTTGAGGTGTAAATTGAGAGTTTTTGACCTAGGGATTTGAAAATAAGATTTGAAGATTTGAGAGGTCATTTGAACTCCAATTTTGATAAATTTTATATGTACGGACTCGTGGCGAGCCGAGGATCCCAAAAATGTGAGTTTCATATTTTTTCAAGAAGCGGGCCCGCATCTCAGTTTCGCTAGTTTCAAGATTTTCGTTATATTTTGCTTATTTTCGATTGGGTGTTGTTCCATTAGCCGATTATGATATATTTGTACTACTTTTGGGTAGTTTTGACGCGCGTGGACGCCAGTTCGAGAGGTAAAGGCGTGATTTTCGGTTGACTTGCACTTGTTCGGGGTAAGTGCTTTGTCTAACCTTGCGTGGGGGAACCTTCTCCCCTAGGGTATTATGTGTTGATTTAAATGCCTTGTACGCGAGGTGAGGGGCGTGTACTTGCGTAGATTGTTGAAAATCCTCCTTACTTGAACTGTTCAAATCGTGTTATCCTTGATATTTAATTCATTCAATTGTAAGTTTTATCTGATGTTAGTTAGAGGAGCATGATTAGATAGGATTATCTATCTAAGTGCCTACTTGTCTTAATTGAACATCCTGGAACTTGTTGAGACTTGATTCGGAGTAATTTTTAGCTATGTACTTCATATTCCTCAGTATTTTTCCTCTTATTGATTGTGTTTGTGTTTGTGGACTACGGGTTAAATTCCCAGAGATCCGAGGGCTGCGAGTTCGATTCCCGGAGACCCAGAGATACTGATATGCGGATTGCGGGTTCAATTTCCATAGATCCTGAGATATTGAGATATGGACTGCGGGTTCAATTCCCGAAGATCCTAAGATATTGAGATACGGACTGCGGGTTCAATTCTCGGAGATCCGAGGGCTGCAGGTTCGATTCTTGTAGACCCAGAGATATTGATATATGGACTGCAAGTTCAATTCCCGGAGGTCCTATGAGACTGGTATATGGACTGCAGGTTCGATTTCCGGAGACCCAGAGATATTGATATATGGACTGCAAGTTCAATTCCTGGAGGTCCTGTGAGACTGGTATATGGACTGCGGGTTCGATTCCCAGAGATCCTGAGTTGCTGAAGATAGAGAGGGACTGCGGGTTCAATTCCCGGATATCCTGGACTTGTTGATTTGTATTATGTTGTGTCGGTTACTCCTTGTTAGCTTAATGGTAGACGGTTGCAGTATTTACTTTATTGCTGTTATTTTAGTCTTATTCTTATTTGAACTGCTCGATATTATTATTATCATTATGCTATTATTTCTTAGTAGGGCCCTGACCTTCCTCGTCACTACTCCATCGAGGTTAGGCTTGGCACTTACTGAGTACCGCCGAGGTGTACTCATACTACTCTTCTACACACTTTTGTTGTGCAGATCCAGGTACATCTGATCGAGTACATTATCAGTGATCCAGGAGTTATATTGGGAGACTTGAGGTATGATCTGCTATGTCCGCGGATTCGGAGAGTCCCCTTCTATTCTCATTTGTGATATCAGCTATTTTCCTTATTTCTGTTGTATAGACATTCTTGATGTATAGAGCCACAGTTGTACTCTTTCTTCGTCTGTGTTGCCCGTGAGTTTCCGGGTCTTGGTAGTATGTCTTCTTCTGGTATATATTTGAGGTGTATGTGTCGAGCGGCACTTAATACATTTCTTTTACATTATTCCGCTGTTATATTCCCAAGAGCAAGGTGGGAAGTTCTTGGAGGGAAGGATGCCGGGGGTCTATTTGGAAACAGCCTCTCTACCCCAGGGTAGGGGTAAGGTCTGCGTACACACTACCCTCCCCAGACCCCATTAAATGGGATTATACTGGGTTGTTGTTGTTGTTTTGTATTCCGCTGTTATAATAACTTTATTCATAAGAGTTGTACATTCCGCATCGTGTTCGGCTTACCTAGTCGCGAAGACTGGGTGCCGTCATGACAGGTTCACGATTGGTGAACTAGGGTCATGACAAGTTGGTATTAGAGCTCTAGGTTCATAGGAGTCACATGACACATGCCGGTTTATTAGAGTTCGTTGATCATTATGGAGACGTCTGTACTTATCTACGAGAGGCTATGTAAATGTTAGGAAAATTCCACTTCATTTCATTCCTTATCGTGCGTCATTTATTCAGTTAGAGCCTATATTTTATGTTCTTTTGCATCCACTCGTGTATTGAAATTGCGCACTCAGTATCAATTATGCGCCGACGGTCGTGATGCTACAGAAAGATTTCAAGGGAGCCAAGAATTTGCTCAGCCATTGTTACCACGCATCATCCATATCGATAATGCAGAAGTATTGGGAGATCATTCAATTGTGCACATGTGTGGGTGCAATAAGTTTTGATATCTGGTTTATAAGAATGATCTTGAGAAGGTTTACTTAATTGCCTAAACGTTGTAATAATGGTAGAGTCACGAAGTGGATATAGACCTGAAGATAGTTGGTGGTAAGAGGGACTATGTGGTTCGTATGAGATGTCTATTTAGCGAAGGGTACAACTAGCAACTAAGATACTGGAGGAAGTGAGTTTAACAGTCCTAAGAAGGAGATGTACCAAACGAATATCTTGAGTTGTCTTATGATGATGATGTACAAGCTATAAAGGTTAATATCGTGGATTATCAGGATGTATCTTATGGCTTTGCGCCAAGTGAAAAGAGTTCATTATCAACAATCAACTTGTGGGTCATGTGTCATATATGATTTGGCCTACGATGTATTTAAGTGGTATTCAAAAGTTCTCTGAAACTTGCTTATGAGTAAGAGCTGAGATTTGTATGGGATGATGTTGGGACCTTTAATGTTCCTATGTCCATAATAATTCTATATTTCAGTATCAACAGGGAAATGGAAACGATTTCGGAATACTCGTAGTTCTCCAGTTAATCAGGGCACTCTCATGGGGCAATCATCTTTTAATGCACCACTGGCATGGGATTCCTTAAATGGCTATTCTAGTTATCTAGCACAGACTCAGTATGAGCAGCAAAACTACAAATGGGTTGTTATGAATGTGGTGACCCTAGAAACATCATGATAAATTATCTTAGACTTGGGAGAAATCATTTTCATCAGAACGCACAATCAACACACCCCATTATAGTTACTAATCTGTGTACGCTACAAGTCAGATATGTAGAACAAACAGGTAGATAACTCTTAAGAGGTAGATGCCCGACCCATTAATATAATTGCTATAGTGTGGCTGAGGCCACTACACCAGATGGTGTCATTACATGTACAATTCTGATTGCTAAAAAAATGGATATTTTTCCTTAACTTGATTTGGTTTGAAAATTGAGGCCAGTCCTCTTAATATGCATAACTAATGAGTGAGCTTCGTAATCCTAAAATCTACTTATGTGATCACTCACGTTGGACTATTATATGGAGATAGCTATCCCTATCATTATGTGTTGGTCACTAAAAATATCTATGATGCTAAAATTGACTTTCTATTACTTACTACAGTGGGTTTTGATGTGATTTCAGGATAATTAATTTTAATTGTAAATTATATGGCCTATCGGTATGAGGGTTGATTATATGCTGTGATCCTGTTTGACGGGAATTATTGAAAAGAAGAAACGAAGGAAATGAAAATTTTCAGTTGGTACAATGTGCAAATACTTGTGAATTCAGAGTTGAGGGTGATATCCTCGAATAATTATATGATGTGAAATGCTTTAAACTGAGCTAGAAGATACGGTGGATGTTATATAAGTACTAGGTCCTGGCGGTGAAAAGTTTATGTGTTTAAAAATTCTTATTTTATGAATTTAAAAATTTTGTACTATATTTTAAATTGGATTCATGCCCGTTAGGCTTATTTTCTTGTCTATTCTCTTTTCATATTCAGTATTTTTTGTATGTGTTGTAAACATTGAGCTTTAGTCTATGGGATAAGCGCCCAGGTGGTTTAAATGTGACTCGTCAATTCGGGTAAGTCCTTATGAGATCTTCATGCTTCGTTGTGAGTAAAGCGGAGGTCTGAAATGAGATGTTTGTTAACATAAGGTTAATTGGCAATGTTTTGATTTATGAAAAACTATTATGGTCATACAGATGATGTGTTTCATGTCCATATATCATTATGATAAACTGATGCTTGTAATGCAGAGATATTAGATATATATATATATATATATATATATATATATATATATATATATATATATATATATATATATATATATATATATATATATTGTGGTGTTTCATTGGATTGTGGATGTGTTGTTAGGAGTTATTTTGGTGTTACTCTGTCAGGTGGATAGAGCCAATTACAGGGGAGGCTCTGCCAAAATTTTTGAAAATAATTGGGAGTTAGAAAAATTTGAGATATTAAGATGTGTGAAGAAAGGAATAGGTTACGTTATGTATTTGAGGACGAATGACCCTAAGTGGGGGAGAGTGTAACATCCTGAAGAAAAATAATTTTGAAGTAATTAAGTGCTATTAAAAGTTGAAGTATGTTGAAATGAGACTAATGCAGTGTGACAATTTGGAATTTAGGCCCGTTAATTATTTCGGAAGATGGTGGGAGCTTTTCCCACAAGAAAATTGTAGAAGTGTGACATATAGTCACTTGATTAATTAGAAATTTAAACCAAGTATGAGGATTTTAGTATTATCATCCATTTGAGAATTTATGCCTAGAGGGCACTCTACTTATCGGGTTATGGACCTGTAAAATATTATTGGTCTAGCTTGGTGCGATCAGGATAGACTTGAGTTCGGTGGATAGATTTAAATGTGGAAGTGAGCTTTACGTCAGGCTAGTTGTATTTATTTCAGCAATGCGCTCTTTATGGAAGGATAGTCACAGTCTTATTTCGTGGGTCAGCTAATTCATGCAAAGATATATTGTGCCGTATGATTTATTAGATGGCATGGTAAATTCCTTATGTGTTGAGGTTCCGCGCAACGGTGATATTATATGAGCAGGATGGCACTTGAGTTTTAGATCATGTATCGCACCTCAGTTGTGCTTGAGTTTGTAGCCTATAGTGCTATATGTTTCCCTGGGGATGGTATTATGCACCTTAGTGTGTTTATGACCGGTATTTGGTATTTTGATGTCATGAGCTATTCATCTTGATGTATATCTCCTTATGTGAGTTGTATATGTGGATCGCGTGGCTCACCGCCATATGTATGTTGTTTGGATCGGGTTGCGCGCACAACAGTGTGATGTTCAGTTTAGTGTACCATATTTGCTTTTATGTGTGATGTTTCCTATTTTCTGAGGAAGTCCATGTTAGTGTGCGAGTTGAGTAGTTCTTTCTAGAGTTCCCCTTCCTTTTGTATCACATACGAATTAGTAGCAAACAGGCACATTGTGTCGTCTTGCGGGACTTTTGATTATGTCTGAGGTGGCTTATCGCATGAGCAGTTCGTACTGCGTGAGATGAAGTTATTGGATTTGGGGTCAGTACAAACTGATTATATGAAGTATATTATAGAGCAAAGATCATTCTCTGGTTCAGACAAGGTAATAGATCTTTTCCGGAGTATAGATCCAATGATTTGTTGATTCATCAGTTGGTTATGAATTTTGGCACGTCTCTTCCGTCGTATCGGTGTTGTAAAAGCTAGAGTAAGACCTATGTAGGTCATGAGATGCAATGGGAGCATCAGATTTGTGAAATTTCGACTATTACATTTAAAGAATTTTATTGTGATCTCATGAGTAAAGTAATGCAAAGTGTGAATTCAACAAAGTTATGCACTCATGTTTGGGTACAACGTGTGAAGATTGATATGGTGGTCGTATGATGGAAACAAGCTTCGCAGGAAATTCCAGATGTTGGAATTAGGCCTAATGGCTTATTTGCTTGAATAAATGAGTATATCTACAGAGTTATCGAGCTAATGTGCTCAACTAAATTGTGGAAGCACAGGAAGGTGCATAAGGTGTTAAACAAGTGATTTCAGACTACTTCAGTGTAGTTCTCAGCACGTTCGAGGACGAACGTATGTTTAAGTGGGGGAGACTGTAACGACCCAACAGGTCATTTTGAGTTCTTTTACCTCATTCGGCAGTCTGTGGCCATGAGCAGCTTCATTTTAGGTATATTAACTTGTGTGTATGGTCAGAATTAAAATTCAAGAAGTTTGGAGTCAAATCTAAATGAAAATTCTCATTTGAGAGCTTACAATTGAAGAAATGAACTGAGATTGGAATTTTGAGTAAACGACTTCAGAATTTGGATCCAAAAGTTCCAGCAGGTTCATATGATGATTTTGGACTTGGGCGTATGCCCGGATCGAGTTTTGGATAACCCGAGAGTATTTTGGCGCCTATTATGGAAGATAGCATTTTAGAAAAAATTGCATCAGTTTGGATTAAAATGCATTTCAGTGGTATTGATGTCCATTTGGGATTTCGAGACTGGGAGTAGCTCGGTACGGTGATTTTGGATTGGGGAACGCAATTGGAAGTGAATTCGGAGGTGCGTAGGTCATTTTGCAACCATTTGGCTAAATATAGAAATTTGAATGTTTTTGAGAAAATTAGACCGGAAGTAGAAATTTTGATATCGGGGTCAGAATGATATTCCGAAAGTTGGGACAAGTCCGTAAGGTCGAATGTGACCTGTGTGCAAAATTTGAAGTCATTCTGCAATGCTTTTTGTAAGGTTTGAGACACTTAGGCTCTTTTAAGGAAGCTTAAGTTGGAAAAGTCAACTGAATATTGACTTATATGTTAAAGGGCTCGAAATGCAGATTTTATGGTTCGGATAGCTTCGTTAGGTGATTTGGGTCTTAGGAGTGTGTCCGGAATATTTTTGTGATGACCGATGTAGAATTAAGTTTGAATTGGGAAAATTAGCATTTTGGCAAATTGTAGTTGATAGGTGAAATTTTGATCCGGAAGTCGGAATGGAATTCCGAGAATTGTGTAGCTACATTATGTCATTTTGCACTTGTGTGCAAAATTTGAAGTCTATCGGACGTGATTTGATAGGTTTCGGCATCAGAAATAGAAGTTGGAAGTTCTAAAGTTCATAAAGCTTGGATTGGAGGTTGATTCATGATTTTAGCATTGTTTGATGTGATTTGAGGCCTCGAACAATTCCATAACATATTATGGGACTTGTTAGCATACTTTGTTGGGATCCCATAATGCTCGGATAAATTTTGGACGAGTTTTTGAAAGATTTTTTTTACCTTTTTGAGCATAAATGTAATGATCTAAAGGTTCATTTTTAGTTCTAGAGATCCAAATTTGATTCTGAGAATTCCGTAATTTTGATAATGAATTATAGGACTGATCTGGAAATTTTGGTCCAATTTTATCAAGTCGCGATTGGGTTTTTGACGCAAAATATGAGTAATTATTTAACGAGCGAAATGGATATCGCACTGAGCAAATGAGCTCCGAATTGAGTTTCGATTGAAGGGTTGTGTTCGTATTATTATTTGTGGCTCATAGGAACAAGAATCGTCTAATTTTGAGTTCGTACGGATGAGTTAGAGCCTTTTTAGTGAAATTAAAGATTGTTGGTGCATCAGGTCTGGTGTGGCATGTTTAGCGACCAGGTTAGCACCTTTAGCGATCGGATTTGCTTATTAAAAAGCTGCTGCGTTTTCTGCTCAGTTTGTTTTTACCTATTTTCTTGCGAAATTACATGGCTTGGGTCGATTTTGAGCAAGAAATCATGGGAAATCTTGAGGTAAGTCACTTGTGATTATTTCTACTCCATAATATTGAATTATCATGGAATAATCCGACTAGATTACATGTTTTTGAGGTGTAAATTGGTAATTTTGGACCTAGGGATTTGAAAATAAGATTTGAAGATTTGAGAGGTCATTTGAACTCCGATTTTGATAAATTTTATATGTACGTACTCGTGGCGAGACGAAGATTCCTAAAATGTGAGTTTCATAATTTTCGAGAAGCGGGCCCGGGGCTCGAGTTTTGCTAGTTTCAAGATTTTCGTTATATTTTGATTGATTTGGATTGGGTGTTGTTCCATTAGCATATCATGATATATTTGTACTAATTTTGGCTAGTTTCGACGCGCGTGGACGCCAGTTCGAGAGGCAAAGGCGTAGTTTTGGGTTGACTTGCACTTGTTCGAGGTAAGTGACTTGTCTAACCTTACGTGGGGGAACCTTCTCGCCTAGGATATTATGTATTGATTTAAATGCCTTATACGCGAGGTGACGGGCGTGCACTTGCTCAGATCATTGAAAAACCATCTTACTTGAACTGTTCAAATCGTGTTATCCTTGATATTTAATTGATTCAATTGTAAGACTTATCTGATGTTAGTTAGAGAAGCATGATTAGATAGGATTATCTATATAAGTGCCTACTTGTCTTAATTGAACATCCTGGAACTTGTTGAGACTTGATTTTGAGTAATTTGTAGCTATGTACTTCATATTCCTCTGTATGTTTCCTCTTATTGATTGTGTTTGTGTTTGTGGACTGCGGGTTAAATTCTCGGAGATCCGAGGGCTGCGGGTTTGATTCCCGGAGTCCCAGAGGTACTGATATACGGACTGTGGGTTCAATTCCTGTAGATCCTGAGATATTGAGATACGGACTGCGGGTTCAATTCCCGGAGATCCTGAGATATTGAGATACGGACTGCGGGTTCAATTCCTAGAGATCCGAGGGCTGCGGGTTCGATTCCCGTAGACCCAGAGATACTGATATACGGACTGCTGGTTCAATTTCCGGAGATCTTGTGAGATTGGCATATGGACTGCGGGTTCGATTCTCGGAGATCATGAGTTGCTGAATATAGAGAGGGACTGCGGGTTCAATTCCCAAAGATCCTGGACTTGTTGATTTGTATTTTGTTGTGTCGATTACTCCTTGTTAGCTTAATTGTAGACGGTTGCAATATTTAATTTATTGCGGTTATTTCAGTCTTATTCTTATTTGAACTGCTCGATATTATTATTATCATTATGCTATTATTTCTTAGTAGGGCCCTGACCTTCCTCGTCACTACTCCATCGAGGTTAGGCTTGGCACTTACTGAGTACTGTCGTGGTGTACTCATACTACTCTTCTGCACACTTTTGTTGTGCAGATCCATGTACATGTGATCGAGTACATTATCAGTGATCCACGCGTTATATTCAGAGACTTGAGGTATAATCTGCTACGTCTGCGGATCCGGAGAGTCCCATTCTATTATCATTAGTGATATCAGCTATTTCCCTTATTTCCGGTGTATAGCAATTCTTGATGTATAGAGCCACAGTTGTACTCTTTCTTCGTCTATGTTGCTCGTGAGTTTCTGGGTCTTGGTAGTATGTCTTCTTCTGGTATATATTT
This sequence comes from Nicotiana noctiflora, assembly GCA_032618575.1. NCBI lineage: Eukaryota > Viridiplantae > Streptophyta > Magnoliopsida > Solanales > Solanaceae > Nicotiana > Nicotiana noctiflora. The sequence goes on from JASVEL010007329.1 coordinate 478,230, forward strand.
GAGGTGTATGTGCCGAGCGGCACTTATTATATTTCTTTTACATTATTCCGCTATTATAATAACTTTTATTCATAAGAGTTGTACATTCAGCATCGTGTTAGGCTTACCTAGTCGCGAAGACTGGGTGCCGTCATGAAAAGTTCCCAATCAGTCAAACGAATAATCAAAAAGCCCTTCGTGCAACAGTATCATATCAGCTCACAGCTAAAAATGTCATCAAAACCTTGTTCAAGTTTTTCAAATTTTATGAAAATGCTGAGTAGCAAAAATACCATTTTAAAACCTTAGATTGAGATTATAATATACATAGTATTATCAAGAAGGTGATACCAATCCATAAAGGATTCAGATAATCGGCACGAAGCCCTAAACATGATAATTAGTCCAAATCCTGATAATTAATATCTTTATTAAAGTGTCAATTCAATTTCAAGCAATTAGGTAGTACTTTTCTTAAGCGGGACGGACCAAGTCTCAATCCCCAATGGTGCTCTACCCCACGCCCGTTATCCGGCATGCAAGTCACCTCAATACAACACTAGGATGTGGAAGTCCAGGGTTTGCTAACCCTCAGGACATCATTTACAAGTATTACCCACCTCGATCCGGCAAAAACTCAAGCCCGTGATGCCTTAGCTCCTCGAACCGGCCTCTATGCACGTCAAAACTAGCCAAAATTAGTACAAATATATCAAAATAGTCTAATGGAACAACACCCAATCGAAAATAATCAAAATACATGAAAAGTCTCGAAACTAGCAAAACCCGAGCCCCGGGCCCACTTCTCAAAAATTTATGAAAGTCACATTTTTAGAATCCTTATCTCGCCACGAGTCCAAACATATAAAGTTTATCAAATATTGGACTATGTTTGCCCATTCAAATCGATGATATTCAATAACCCAGGCTTAGAGCAAAAACCTCCATTAAAACACATCCATACCTCCATTTTCATGTGTTAATTCCATAATTTATCAATGTAAAATCATAAATTGAGTCCATAGTTGTTTACCTGAAGAATCCTCTCGATTTTCTCCTCAAAATTGCCCCAAATCACCTCTTGGATTAAGCCTTAGGGTGTTATAACATTCTAAAATTTCGACCCATCTGTTTCTTTAACATAGACACGATTTCCGCATCTATGGTCTTGGACTCGCACCTGCGAGTCCGCTTCTGCGATGTATTTGTCGCTTCTACGACCCTCACTTAATCGTCCATTTTCATTCTACGGTCCAGGTCTCGCACCTGCGAGACCGCTTAAGCGAACAATCTTCGCTTCAGCGAAGATCCCCCAACTGCCCTTCTTCCGCTTCTGCGACCATGGGCTCGCAAAAGCGAGCCCGTTCCTGCGATTTCTTAACCGCTTCTATGGACTTGGCTGGCCATGTACAATCTCGCTTCTGCGAGACAAACATCGCTCCTGCAGATCCTTTTCTGCGGTTCCCTATTCGCAGAAGCGGAATCACTGCTGCAGTTCATGACAGCAGTTCCATAATACCAAAATTCTTCCGTTTGACCTCCCGAAATCATCCCGATGCCCCGGGGACCTCAACAAAAAATACAAATCCACTCTAAATCATCACACGAACTTGTTCAAATCATAAAAACACACCCTCAAACACAAGAATAATCGAATTACGGCAGATTCAAGCCTAAGTTTCAACCAATTCTTCCGAACGTCTATCAAAAACCCGACCAACCGATGTCTGAATGACCTGAAAATTGGCAAACATATCCAAAAGCACCTAATGAAGCTACTGCAACTATCAGAATTCGATTCTGACTCCCGGATCAAAATCTCATATATCTGTCGGATTTCGCCAAAATTCCAACTTAGCCAATTTAAGCCTATTTCTACACCGGACCTCCAAATTCAATTCTGATCGCTCCCCTAGGTCACAAATCACCTCCTGAAGCTAACAGAATCACCGGAATTCGATTTCAAGCCCTCTAACTCATAGTCAACCTCAGGTTGACTTTTCAGAAACAAAGTTCACTCTAGAAGGCTATATGCCTTATTTCCAACCACAATAAATCCGAATTCTCCCGATAGACTCTAACATAGATATAGAAACATGAAACAACATAATGAGGGAAAGACGAAGCGGTAATTCACGTGACGAGGGACCGGGTCATCACATTCTCGCTAACTTAAACAAACGCTTGTCCTCGAGCGTACCCAGAGTTGTACTAGAAGCAACCCCGTAGTTGAATGATCTTACCAAGCACATACTCGGGGTGATACCAGGCCACCCTATCCATCTTAAGTCAAATAACACAATATAGCTAAAATTCCACAGTCCATCTGAACCATAAACCACATTGCACTTTCCGAAATTATGTACCAAATCGAAATCCCACGTCTATACTCAAAATACGCCCGAACCAATTGTAATAACCCATACTCGCCACTAGTGCTTGCAATTTCCAACAACAGCTAAATAGTGCCGATACACACGATATACAACCACTGCGTAGGCGGATTACGAGAACCTCTAGTCTCTAACACATATATAACACATAATTTAGTATACTCGATTCCACACTCCACCATACGAGTACATAACACACATCAAGCATTCATGCATACCATGAAAGCCATTCAGAAATTTCACTATGCCAACAACGACTAAATTATTATTGTCGATCCAACAAGAGAATACCGCGATACCACCGGATATTATTAGCTAACATTACCTTACCCTTTTTGAACATATCCCTTCCAAATCACTAGAATAGCTGAACCATTATATTATGAACTAAACCCAAACCTTGAACATGCCATTATCAACTTTTCATAGCACATCACATATACCATACCACACTAAGATAACATGGAAATTTCTATTCCTCTCCTACGCCGCAAACATCGATGCACTCAACTAGTCAAGGACTTTTATGATCCCATATAGAAGAAAAATCATTACACATTCCAAGCTTCGCATACCAACAGAAGATATACTCATGTTCAGACCACAGCAAAAACACATCTCGAACTCTTTCTCCCAATTCCATTGCACAAACTAAACTGCCAGGACTGAGTCTTTCTAGCCACATCGAGCTACGCAACGGCCAGCACTCAAGAGCTTTTTTGCACAATGCCTGCAAGACTCATTACTTCAAACACATACCAGGAGTTAATTGTATCCTTATTATACTATTTCAATTTATTATCAAGCTATTTCATTTACCCAATTTTCTTTCTGATTCATCTTTAATTTATTATTAGCCCTTACTGTAACGCCACAATACCTCAACTCAGCTTACAACACAAGACTCATACATAAGACCACACGGTCTAGGACCCATAGGCCACTGAATACTCTCTTAGGTGTTTCCCAAAAGTACCATACTCTACAGTACTTTATTTTGAGGAACTTCCAGCGATTCGAAATTCGTTATCATTATCTTCCAATACGGATACATAGAATCCCATAATTAACATAACATACCACAAGACTCGGTTTCTTCTAACGAAGCCACAGTCTTTAGCCACATAAACAATCTTAAGACACCTGACTGTTACAAGCAAAATCTTGAAGATCGTAAAACCATTCTCGGGCGTCATTCACCCTTATTCTGCTGTAGTTCAACTGTCTTATTGAACAGAACCACTCGTGCTTTGTTAGAACTCTAACACCGTAGGACAAGATTATATACAGATACAAATAACTATGTTTCTTTTCTACACTGAGCATTCTCTATCAACAGCAGTTCAAAACATCCTAATATTTCTTCCTATCAACAAAGAACTATATACTCTGCATCAAAATTTCCCAACATACCTAAAGACAGAACTAACATAGCATACAACAGTGCAATTAGTTAATTAATAGCAACCTCTCCAACTTGGCTTGAATATATCAAAACACCTTTAACCACTCATAGCATTCTTACTCAAATGATGCTACAATGTGATAGTAAGATTAAACTAGAGTCATTTACAAGCTGTGGCAGAGACTCGAATCATCAGAATTCTTAACTCTTCTACAATTCTTGCATTTATACCCACACGACCGTTAAGCCTACTCTTTAGGTGACAAAATCTTTTCTAAGTCCCAAATTTTCCAAAAAATTTCGACAGAGTTTCCTTTGTAATTTGGCCTCCACCTGCTAGAGAATCACCAAAATCATCTTAACAATACATCCGCAACTTGACAAGACATCACAATGTACATCAACAATATTAATCTCAATACTACACAAATTACCTTATCAAAATTGATATATAGGCATGCACTACACCTGCTCGAATCATAACATATATCAACTACCTTTCACCACAATACAAATAGTGCAACACATTCGGTCTTCCTGAGTCTGAACTCATACTACCACACGTAGTGCACTTTACCTTTCCACTAAGAGACATGAATATATTCACCACGCCCATAGCTAGATGCTACACAACGTATCACAATAAGAGTCGAACACCTAACAGCTCACCCATTATCAAACCGCCATTACCATAATTAGGTACTATACTTATCATATAAATTTTATCATACCAGCTCGCAAAATCAGCACCTCGGTGCTCAAGCCATAGACAAAGATCCGGGCTCAAGTCCTCCCGACTGGCCCAACATGAACTCACGAAGATTATATCTCGCCCCTCGATCGGGGAGTCACAAGCCATCAAGGGAATTATATTACTGAGCGCTCGAGTGCGCATACAGATATGTGGAAGGAATTTCAAGAATTACATCTCAAGCTAAATCAAGTATGCACGATAATTCCAAGATTGTGAAGTTTTTCCTAAAGGTTCTGCAGCCTCCCGAGGATAAGAATAGGCGTCCCCGTACCGATCCACGAGAGACTGCCAACCGGCTCATGAATCATGAGGCCTAGTAACCTAGGCTGTGATACCAACTTGTCACAACCCCAAAACCTGGTCGTGATGGCGCCCAGCACATTTCTAGGCCAGCCCGACCAAATACACTCTCATCCCGAGCTTAGAGCTTAAAATCACTAGTTTTAAGTCATTATCAGAGAAAAAAGCCAAATTAAAGTGATATGTATAATAATATCCCAAAACCTTCTAAAATCAATGTAACTTCTCAAAGATCTGGGGTCATGAGCCAAGATCCTCTATCAGAATATCAGTCAATACTGTAAATAACTCTATAAGTCTAAGAGTACACGGAATAAACAATAACAATGTAGTAACGGGGAAAATGTTGGGTCCTGCGGATGCCAGGCAGCTACCGCGACGATCCAAACTGGGTCTAGACCAACACCAAGCTCAACAAAGCCTCCAGGTACCTGAATCTTCACACATGGTGCAGTGAGTTGAGTGAGTACTTCCAACTCAGCGGTAATAAAAGTAAATAATGTTGAGGAATAGAAAACCACACAAAGAACTTTCTCATGCTATAAACATACCAAATTATCCATTAATTTGAAATACACTTTCAGGGTAATCCTTTATAACATATATGAGAAAATTATTTAGAAATCTCTTTTTTAACTTCTCTTTTATTCATTATAACATATCAGTACCTGGGTAAAACCTCAAATAGTGCAATTCCGCACTCAAATCAGCTCCTTGGGCTCAACACTCCTTAACAATTTCCACCAGGGGATCTGGTCAATAAGGTAGATAATGCATTTATGCCAGTAATGTATGAGGGCTAAATGTCGTGCCATGTAGTACATGTTAGCCAATGTATGTATGCAATGTAATGCATATGACGCTGTGGCGTACATCCCGATCCATGCAATGGTACCCGTGCTCACTCGGGGTGTGTATAGACTCCGGAGGGGCTCCTACAGCCCAAGCACAATAATACTACGGTGTGTAGTCTGATTCATATACTACTGCAGCGTGCAGTCCGATCCATGCAACATGCTACTGCAGCGTGCAGTCTGATCCATGCATGTATATGCATATGCTCACATATCATTCGAGGCCTGAAAGCCTCCTCGCATATATCGTGATGCCCTCACATATGGCCCTCGGCCTCAATCAGTCAAACAATAATCAAAAAACCCCTCGGGTAACGGTATCATATCAGAGCTCACATCTAAAAATGTCATCAAAACCTTGTTCAAGTTTTTCAAATCTTATGAAAATGCTGAGTAGCAAAAATACTATTTTAAAACATTAGATTGAGATAAAAATATGCACAGTATTATCAAGACAGTGATACCAATCCCTGAAGGATTCAGATAATCGGCACGAAGCCCAAAACATGATAATTAGTCCAAATCCACATAATTTATATCTTTATTAAAGTGTCAAATCAATTTCAAGCAATTAGGTAGTACTTTTATTAAGTGGGACGGACCAAGTCTCAATCCCCAATGGTGCTCTACCCCACTCCCGTTATCCGGCGTGCAAGTCACTCAATACAGCACTAGGATGTGCAAGTCCGGGGTTTGCTAACCATCAGGATATCATTTATAAGTATTACCCACCTCGATCTGGCAAAAACTCAGGTCCGCTATGCCTTAGGTCCTCGAACCGGCCTCCACGCACGTCAAAACTAGCCAAAATCAGTACAAATATATGAAAATAGGCTAATGGAACAACACCCAATCGAAAACAATCAAAATACAGAAAAATTCTCAAAACTAGCGAAACCCGAGCCCAGGCCCGCTTCTCAAAAAATTATGAAAGTCACATTTTCAGAACTCTTACGAGTCCATACATATTAAGTTTATCAAAAATCGGACTCCTTTTTCCCATTCAAATCGATTATTTTCAGTAACCCAGGCTTAGAGCAAAAACCTCCATTAATACACCTCCATACCTCTATTTTCAAGTGTTAACTCCGTAATTTATCAATGTAAAATCATAAATTGAGTCCATAGTTGTTTACCTGAAGAATCCTCTTGATTTTCTCCTCAAAATCGCCCCAAATCGCCTCTTGGTTTAAGCCTTAGGGTGGTATAACATTCTGAAATTTCGACCCTTTTGTTTCTTTAACACAGACACAATTTCTGCTTTTGCAGTCTTGGACTCTTGCGATCCTCACTTAACCATCCATTTCTCTTCTGCGGTCCAGGTCTCGCACATGCGAGACCGCTTAAGCGAACTATTCTTCGCTTCTGTGAAGATCTCCCAGCTGGCCTTCTTCTGCTTCTGCGACCATGGGCTCGCAGAAGCGAGCCCGCTCCTGCTATTTCCTAGCCGCTTCTGCGGACTTGCCCGGGCAGGTAAAATCTTGCTTCTACGAGACAAACTTTGCTCCTGCGGATCCATTTCTACGGTCCCCATCCATAGAAGTGAAATCATTGCTGCAGTTCACGACACCAGTTCCATAATACCAAAATTCTTCCATTTGACCTCCCGTAATCATCCCGAGGCTCTCGGGACCTCAACCAAAAATACAAATCCATTCTAAATCATCATACGAACTTGTTCCAATCATAAAAAGACAGCCTCAAACACACGAATCATCAAATTAAGGCGGATTGAAGCCTAAGTTTCAAGCAAATCGTCTAAAACCTACATTCTATCAAAAACCCGACCAAACGATGTCCGAATGAGCTGAATATTTGCAAACACATACAAAATCACCTAACAAAGCTACTACAACTGTCAGAATTCTATTCTGACTCCCGGATCAAAATCTTACCTATCGATCGGATTTTGCCAAAATTCCAACTTAGGCAATTCAAGCCTATTTCTACAGTGGACCTCCAAATTCAATTTTGATCGCTCCCCTAGGTCACCAATCACCTCCCAAAGCTAACCAAGTCACCAAAATTCAATTCCGAGCCCTCTAACCACATAGCCAACTTCAAGTTGACTTTTTAGAAACAAACTTCACTCTAGAAGGCTATATGCCTTATTTCCAACCAGAATTAATCCAAATTCCCCGATAGACTCTAACACAGATATAAAAACATGAAACAACATAATGAGGGAAAAATGAGGTGGTAATTCACATGGCGACGGACCGGGTCGTCACAAGTATGCTCTGATTTATATTCTGGAGATAGTCTAATTGCATGGTATGCCAGTGTCTATCATATCAGACAGAGGCTTTCAGTTCACTTCCCATTTCTGGAGAGTCGTGGAGGGTGAGTTAGGGACTCAAGTATATCCTAGCACATCATTCCATCCTCAGACCATTGGGTAGTCGGAGCAAATAGTGCAGATCTTGGAGGATATGCTTAGAGCATGTGCGATTGATTTAGGAGGGAAGGGGGGTGATTTCTTGCCCTTAGCAGAATTCGCATACAATAGCAGCTACTAGTCTAGCATAGAGATGGCCCTATAAGAGGCTTTATAGGGAAGAAGTTGGCATTCGCCTATCGGGTGGTTTGAGTTTGGAGAGGCTAAGTTACTTGGCATGGATCTAGTATAGGATGCGTTGGATAAGGTAAAATTGATTCAGGAGAGGCTTCGCACAGCTCAGTCAAGACAAAAGAGCTATGCGGATCAAAAGGCGCGTGATATATTATTCATGGTTGGCGAGAAGGTCATCTTGAAAGTCTCACCCATGAAGGGCATTATGAGATTCGGGAAGAAGGGCAAGTTAAGCCCAATGTTTATTGGCCCCTTTGAGGTGTTGAGGCGAGATGGAGAGGTTGCTTATGAGCTTGCCTTACCCCTAGTTTATCTGAAGTTCACCCAGTTTTTGATGTTTCGATGCGTGAGAAGTATCATGCCGACCTATCCCATGTATTGGACTTCAGCACCATTCAGTTAGATGAGAGTTTGGGTTATGAGGAGGAGCCAATTGCTTTTATTGAGAGACAGGATCGCCAGTTGATATCCAAAATGATTTCTGCGGTGAGAGCCTAGTGGAGGGGCCAACCGGTTAAGGAGCTGACCTCGGAGTCCAAGGAGGACATGCGTAGCAGATATGTCCACTTATTCAGCAGCCTAGGTACTTTTCTATGCATGTTTGAGGACAAACATTTTAAGAGGTGAAGAATGTAACAACCTGATCGAGTGTTTTACTTTTTTGAACCTCGTTCCCCAATAAAGCCTCCTGTATTTGGTTTAACTAATGTACATTTTGCGTGGGCGATTGGTTCGGGAGTTGGAAGCACTACAACAAATGTGAAATTTAGCTACAAAATTATTAGTTACGATACAAAATTTGTCACTAATTGTTCATTGTTTGTGACAAAAATTGCAATTCGTCTTTAATATATACGAACCATATATTTTTAATTGCGAAACACAAAAATTCGTAGCAAAGTTTTGTCCATTAAAGTTTCCCACCAAAAAATGAGTTGGCGCCATTTATTAGGTAATAGTATTAGCCACAAATTTAAAATTATTGATGACGTATTATTTTGTCACTGATGGTGCACTCAATTAGCGACGAACCATTATTTGCCTTAGAACTATTTAACTTTTGGACATGAAAATTTTTTGTCAAAAAATATATGTTATTATAATAGTGGCGAATTAGAATTTATAGTTAAATATTATAAATTTCAGCGATAAAATTTTATATTTAATTGTGACCTTAGTTTTTGTCGCTAATAGTGCAAGTACTTAGTGACAATTATTTTATTGTCTCTATTTAATTTACAATTCAGTCACGATAAAATTTTGTCACAAATATACAATTTTAAATGGATACGACTTAATTTTGTAGTTGAATCATGCAATAAATGGCTACAAAAAAGATTTGTAGTTAAAAATAAAAAACTTATACTTCGTATTTAACTATAAATCTGAAGTTTATGCAAGCGTGAGACACATACTTTACTTCTTTAAGACTAATTGCACTTTAGATTGAAATAACCATCTTATAAGAATTATCAAGTTCGAGAAACTCAAACCTCCTTCTTGCTTAGAAATTTTGGGATTCTTTTTGCTTTGAGTACAATTCAAGTTTCTATTGGAAAGCATAAGTTTATTTATTTCCGTGTGGGAGACGAACCATTCAATTTGTTTCTTTACAAAAAATTAAGTCGTAATGTCACGACCCCAAACCCGGTCGTAATGGCGCCCAACACACTGCTAGGCCAGGCCGACCAATCAACAGAAACACGGAGCTATCAGCTCACATTTAACCCCTTTTTTGGCATAAACAATGATAGTATAACAATGAAAATATCCAAACACCGGGATTCAACATCCCAAACCAAAACAATCTCCCAATAGACCAGGAGTCACAAGTCACGAGCCTCTACCCGAATATATAAAGTGTGATAGTGTATACAACTGTTCACAAGTGCGGAATAGTCAAAACAAAAATAAAGATAAGCTGGAGAGTCAGGTCCTGCGGAAGCTGGTAGTTACCTTGACTGTCCAGAAGCAACTCCAAGCAGCTATAGAATCAAGTCTGCTGCGATGTACCTGGATCTGGACACAAGGTGCAGGGAGTAAAGTGAGTACTTCCAGACTCAGTGGTAATAAGCAGGGGTAAGACAGCGAAGGTAAGAATACCCAATATAACACTAAGTAAAGCTATACAGAATACCCTGCAACAATATCAACATGAACAATATCCGAACCAACAATATCAGCTAACAACATAACAGCTAACAGGTATAGCTAAATGCAATGCAATGCATGAATATGACCGCTACGACGCGTAGCCCTATCCATTTAGGTACCTGTGCTCACTCTGGGGGTTCAGACTCCAGAGGGGCTCCTACAGCCCAAGCACAATATGTCACGACCCGGATTTTTCCCCCAACATCGGGATCGTGATGGCGCCTACTCGTGGTAGCTAGGCAAGCAACTGTATTCATACTATCCTGTTATTAACAAAATTTTAATTAAATAAATGCGGAATAACAAATCACACGGTGAAAATCATACTGAAATCCTCTCTCTACCCAAGACGTGGAGTCACCAACTCACAAACTACTATGGAATACTACACATAAAAGTCTGAAAGAAATATAACATAATTCTGTTTGTCTCGGAACAATGAGACTACAGCTATTAACATAAATAAAGAGAGAGACGCCGGGCCTGCGGACGTCTGCAAGCTACCTCGGTCTCAAATATGATTAACTCCCACGCAATCTATTTACTGCTGCTGCTGCTCCTGATCGTAACCTGGACCTGTGCAAAAACGCACAGAAGTGTAGCATCAGCACAACCGACCCCATGTGCTGGTAAGTGCCTGGCCTATCCCGACGAAGTAGTGACAAGCCTAGGACCAGACACCCACATAAACCTGTGCAATTCAATATATATATATATGTGTACCACAAAATAACAAGAAATAATCAAGTATTAACACAATAAGGAATATCTTAAAGAATTCAACAATTAACCACAGTTAATAATTTCACAAGGAAAACAAGGTATAATGGAAACACATGTAATATCAAGTCAAGAAATGACAACAATTGCACGGCATCACCCTTCGTGCTTTTACTCTCATCCTCACATCCATAGTACGGCATGATCCTTCGTACATGGTTCAATAATAGGGCACGGCATGATCCTTCGTGCATAATCAATAATAGGGCACGGCATGATCCTTCGTGCATAATCAATAATAAACATGGCACGGCATGATCCTTCGTGCATAATCAATAATAAACATGGCACGGCATGATCCTTCGTGCATAATCAATAATAAACATGGCACGGCATCACCCTTCGTGCATTATCTCTCTTCCTCACCCAAATAACAATCACAATTAAGGGCAAAGAAAGAAACAACAATTCATAAATCGTCCCATCAAGGGCAATCAATAATTATCTTCACAACAAGTCCCAACAAGGGAGAACAATAACAATTCATCTGTAATATATCTCAAAATAATTATTTTCCAACGACTCACGGTCATGCTAGACGCCGGTGTATGGATGCTCGTCACCACAGCCCATACACCGCACTCGATCACATAACACATAACACATAATCCTATTCCCTCAAGCTAGGATAGAACAAACACTTACCTCGAGTGCTTATGAACAATTCAATCCGTGGATATGTCTTTTCTTTCAATTTGGCTCCAATTCAACCGTATCTATACACAATTGATTTAATATCATCAATTCTACTCAACAACTAATTCTTAAGACCAAATAACACTTTTTCAACATTCTGCCATGAATAGTAAATTTCAACCCCGGGCCCACATGGTCGGAATTCGGGGTTATGACTAAAATCCGGTTACCCATCCCCCCACGAGTTCATATATATAATTTGTTTCAAAATCGGACCTCAATTCGAGGTCCAATTCCCCAATTTATGAAAAACCCTATTTTCTAACAAAAACAAGAATTTTACAATGAAAACATTTGATTTCTAATGAAAAACATGTTTAATGATGTTAGGAATTGAAAGAATTAAGTAAAAAGTGACTTACAATCGATTTGATGAAGAAGAAATCCTTGAAGAATCGCAAATGGGTGTTTTGGTTTTGTAAAAATGTGAAGAAATGATTGAAATCCGTGTTTTTCAGGTCTCCTGTGTTCGCATTTGCGAACATGGGTTCGCAATTGCGAACCCCGACCAATTTCTGGAGTTTGAAAAATAAGCTAAGGGTGGAAAGTTCGCATTTGCGAACTTTTGTTCGCATTTGCGAAGCATGGCTTAGCAGTGAAGGCATCGCATTTGCGAAGAATGCTTCGCATTTGCGAAGCATGGCTTGGCAGTGAAGGCATCGCATTTGCGAAGAATGCTTCGCATTTGCGAAGCATGGCTTGGCAGTGAAGGCATCGCATTTGCGAAGAATGCTTCGCATTTGCGAAGCATGGCTTGGCAGTGAAGGCCTCGCATTTGCGAGGTTATGTTCGCAATTGCGAACCCAAGCCTTCCTGGACGCCCTTCGCATTTGCGATCAAGGGTTCGCATTTGCGAACCCTGCCTTGGTCTGTCATCTTCGCAATTGCAAAAAATACTTCGCATTTGCGAAGTCAACAACTGGGTGAAAAACCAGCAGTGCAAAAATTCAGAAATTTAACCAACGGCCTATCAAATCTTTACCCGAGCCCCCCGGGCTCCAAACCAAATATGTACACAACCTCAAAAACACATTATGGACTTGTTCGTGCGATCATATCGCCAATATCACTTCGTTTTAATCAAATCGAGCCTCAAACTCATGATTTTCATACTTTTGATTTTCAAAACTTCTTAACTTGGAACTCAAGGTCCAAAACATCTCAAACGACATCCAAATGTCACCAAACTTTACGGAAATCACATATATAATATTTAAGACTTGTACCGGGCGTCGGAACCAAAATACGAGCCCGATACCAAGGTCTATTAATTTATTTCCTTTAATAATTGCATCAAAAACAATTTCACATAAAAATTCATAACTTGGGCTCTAGGCCTCGAATTCGACTCCGGACACATGTCCAAGTCCCATATTTTCCTACGGACCTCTCGGGACCATCCAATCTCGGGTCCGGATCCGTTTACCAAAAATGTTGACCGAAGTCAACCATATCAATATTAATATCATTTTTATCCAAATTTCTCATAGACATATTTTCTATCACAAAATCTTTCCGGCTACATGCTCGGATCGTGCACGTCAATCGAGGCAACATAGAATGAGGTTTTCAAGGCCTCAGAAGCTCGAAATTATTAATAAAATAAGTGATGACCCTTTGGGTCGTCACAATCTCCACCTCTAAAACAACCTTTCGTCCTCGAACGGACAAAAGAAAGAAGTACATGTGTCAGGAAACAAGTGTGGGTAACGGCTCCGCATATCAGACTCGGACTCCCAGGTCGATGCCTCAGGAGGCTGACCTCTCCACTGAACACGCACAGAAGGATAACTCTTCGACCTGAGCTGTCGAACTTGCCGGTCTAGAATGGCTACCGGCTCCTCCTCGTAAGATAGATCATTGTCCAATTGGACAGTACTGTAGTCTAACACATGTGTGGGATCACCGTGGTATCTCCGAAGCATAGATACATGAAAAACTGGATGCACGGCTGATAAGCTAGGCGGCAAAGCTAATCCGTAAGCCACCCCTCCCACTCTGTCTAGAATCTCAAATGGGCCAATATACCTAGGGCTGAGCTTGCCCTTCTTCCCAAACCTCATCACACCCTTCATAGGCGACACTCGGAGCAATACTCGTTCACCAACCATGAAATCTACATCTCGAACCTTACGATCCGCATAAGTCCTTTGCCTAGACTGAGCTGAACGCAATCTCTCCCGAATAGTCTTGACCTTATCTAAGGCCTCCTGAACTAAGTCCGTACCCAACAACCGAGCCTCTCCCGGTTCAAACCATCCAACTGGTGATCGACATCGCCTACCATACAACAACTCATACGGAGCCATCTGGATGCTAGATTGGTAGCTGTTATTGTAGGCGAACTCTGCTAATGGTAGAAACCGATCCCACGAGCCTCCGAAATCAATAACACAGGCTCGAAGCATGTCCTCAAGAATCCTGAATAGTCCTCTCGGACTGGCCATCCGTCTGAGGATGAAATGCTATACTCAACTGAACCTGAGTGCCTAACTCCTGCTGGACCGCTCTCCAGAACCGCGAGGTAAACTGCGTACCCCGATCGGAGATAATAGATACTGGCACCCCATGGAGACGAACAATCTCCCTAATGTAAACCTCCGCTAACCTCTCCGACGAGTAGGAGACGGATACTGGGATAAAGTGTGCTGATTTGGTCAGCCTATCAACAATGACTCAAATAGCATCAAATTTCCTCCGAGTCAAAGGAAGTCCAGTAACGAAGTCCATAGTGATCCGCTCCCATTTCCACTCGGGAATTTCAATCCTCCGGAATACACCACCAGGTCTCTGGTGCTCATATTTCACCTGCCGACAATTTAGACACCGAGCGACATACGCAACGATATCTTTCTTCATTCTGCGCCACCAATAGTGTTGCCGTAAGTCCTGGTACATCTTCGCGGCGCCTGGGTGAATAGAATACCGCGAACTGTGGGCCTCCGCTAAGATCAACTCTCGAATCCCTTCGACATTGGGCACACAAACTCGACCCTGCAATTTCAATACCCCATCATCATCTAGATTTACCTGTGTGGCACCTCCCCGCTGTACTGTATCTCTCAACTCACGCAAATGAGGATCATCAAATTGCCTCTCACGGATACGCTCTAATAAAGAAGAACGAGCGACCGTGCGGGCTAACACCCTGCTAGGCTCAGAAATGTCTAATCTCACGAACCGGTTGGCTAAGGCCTGAACATCTAGAGCTAATGGTCTCTGACTGACTGGAATATAAACAAGACTGCACATACTGGCTGACTTCCTACTCAAAGCGTCAGCCACCACGTTTGCTTTTTCCCCGATGATATAAAAAGGTAACATCATAATCTTTCTGCAATACCAGCCACCTTCTCTGCCTCAAATTCAACTCTTTTGTTTAAACAAATACTGAAGACTCTTATAATCGGTGTATACTTCACATACTACACCATACAAATAATGCCTCCAGATCTTCAATGCGTGAATAATCGCCGCAAATTCTAGATCATGCACTCGGTAATTCTTTTCATGCATCTTCAGCTGCCTCGAAGCATAGGCAATAACCTTGCCATCCTGCATTAACACTGCACCAAGCTCTGTACGAGATGCATCACAATAATCAGTATAAGGTCCCGCACTTGTGGGTAAAATCAATACCGGTGCTGTAGTCATGGCTGTCTTGAGCTTTTGAAAGCTCGCCTCACATTCATCCGACTATTCAAATTGAACACCTTTCTGTGTCAATCTGGTCAGTGGGATTGCAATAGACGAAAATCCTTCTACGAATCGGCGATAATAGCCCGCTAATCCCAAGAAACTCCAAATCTCTGTGGCTGATGTTAGTCTAGGTCAGTCCTTGACTGCCTCAATCTTCTTCGGATCAACCTAAATACCTGCTGCCGTCACAATATGACTCAAGAAATGCAACTGAACTTAGCCAAAATTCACACTTCAAAATTTTTGCATATAGGCTGGCTATCTTTCAGAGTCTGTAAGGCCACTCTGAGATGTTGCGCATGCTCCTCCTAACTGCAGGAGTAGGTCAATATGGAAACAATGAAGACTACAACGAACAAGTCTAAATAAGGCACGAACACCTCATGCGTATGCACATATCCATGACTCTGAAGTCTGGCCATAAGAGTTGTTCTTAAATTACAACATTGTCAATTAACCCCGTTATCAAATATCTTATTCCAAAATCCCACTTTACTCAGAATGAGGTATGGTGACCTCGTGATTATTTTCCCGAATTAATGCGTCATATTTATCCTTACCTGGTGCTCGTCTCAAAGGCTAAGCTCAACGGTTTCAAAATAGAAATGGCTAATATGAATAGAAACTATACAAGAATTGTCAAATAGTCCTAACGGGCATGACTCTTATTTACGAATGCAATACGAAAATATTAATTTCATAAAAGAAGAATTTTAAACACATAAACTCTTACTAGCAGGACCCAGTCCTCATATGATATCCACCGCAGCTTGAAGCTCGGCTTAGAAATATTTCACATTATGCCAAAAATTGGAGGATCTCATCCTCAACTCTGAATCAGAGTGCTTGCACATCATATCATCTGAAATTTTTCATTTCCTTTCTTTCTTCCTTTCAATAATTGTCCGTCAAAGATAATCACGACATAAAATAAGCCCTCATACTGATAGGGAGCACAATTAACGATTAAAATTAGTTATCCCGAAAATTATATCAAAACCCACTTTAATAAGTAATATAAAGTCACTCTTAGCCTCATGGATATTTTAGTGACTAACACCTAATAATAGGGATGTCTATCCTCATGTAATATCTCAACGTGAGTATTTCCCTAAGTAGGTTTGATGATTACGATGCTCGCTCATGAATGGAGCATGTTAAAAGGACTCGCCTAAATTTTCATTCAAAAACCAAATTAAATTAAGGGAAAAATTATTCTGTCTATAACAATCTGAATTATACGTGTGATGACCACATTTGGTGTAGTGACCTCCCTCATATCATAAAAATTATATCAATGGTCGGGTCTCCACCTCTAGGATTTTCACCTCCACCTCTAACATCATAACCTCTACATCCTGGCTGGCCATGTAGGATAATTATTAACTGCAATGGAGCGTGTAGCCTGAGTGCTTTCCTAAAATTGTATTTCTCCAATATTCCACATTCACAGCAATTCCTTTAAGGATCGGTTAACTTATTGCTCATGGCAATATATATTCGGACACAGTCATTGTGACCTGGTACAACCGTTCAGATCGCACATATCACATATTGCAGAGAATCTCGGGGTGACGTCTTCATAACATTTTCTAAAAATAGAGTTTAGAAGATAGCGTTGCATTGGCCGGCTTGCCCTCTTGGTAATCTTGTCACAAACATTGATGGCCAATTTCCTCTTTTGCTATGTTGGCTTAACACCGTTGAGCTACCCCGTTTACTCACAAACTCTTCGTTATTCTTCTGGGGCGATTTCTTACCCCATGAAATGAACCAACCTTAAATATGTATAAATTATTTAGAGGACCTTTCTATACCATATATATATAGTCCAATAACTCACCATATTTGCCTTCACAACTCCAACACATCGACCGGACGTCAAGGTCCGTTGAAATCCAACACGATTTATTAGGTGATCTCCTGATATAATTGCATCTTCCGTTGGGACCATAACTGATGTGGTAAATACATTATCTTCCCACTATTTCTGTGTGCCTTCTGTAGCACAGTAAAATGAACTCCTCGCATTCGACTATTCCCACGTTCCGTAATTCCTCATAAGAACTGTCAAGCACAATCTCGTGGGTTCTCAAAAGATGCACCGCTGAAGGTGGTAGCAAAGACTTTGGTGAAACCTATCTGTCCTCCGTAAAACTTTTGAAGGCATAGTTGATCTATCACCACCCTGTGCCATTGTTCAGCTGGATAAGCAGTACGTGACTACGCCATTCGTGGGAAGACAAGAGTGGAAATTTAACTTAACACTTTGAAGAACAAATTCGCACGATAAGAAAGAACAAATAAGAGACTCTTTCCTAACTCAATAGACTCTGGAGGACAAGTACAGACGTCTCCGTACCTACCTCTCAAACTCTACTAAGCTTGTTCGTGAGTGGTGAGACCTATGTAACCTAGAGCTCTGATACCAACTTGTCACGACCCGGATTTTTCCCCCAACATCGGGATCGTGATGGAGCCTACTCGTGGTAGCTAGGCAAGCCACTGTATTCATACTATCCTGTTTTTAACAAAATTTTAATTAAATAAATGCGGAATAACAAATCACACGGTGAAAATCATACTGAAATCCTCTCCCAAGACTTGGAGTCACCAACTCACAAACTACTATGGAATACTACACATAAAAGTCTGAAGGAAATATAACATAATTCTGTTTGTCTCGGAACAATGAGACTACAGCTATTAACATAAATAAAGAGAGAGACGCCGGGCTTGCGGACGTCTGCAAGCTACCTCTGTCTCAAATGTGATCAACTACCACGCAATCTATTTACTGCTGCTGCTGCTCCTGATCGTAACCTGGACCTGTGCAAAAACGCACAGAAGTGTAGCATCAGCACAACCGACCCCATGTGCCGGTAAGTGCCTGGCCTATCCCGGCGAAGTAGTGACAAGCCTAGGACCAGACACCCACATAACCCCGTGCAATTCAATATATATATATGTGTACCACAAAATAACAAGAAATAATCAAGTATTAACACAATAAGGAATATCTTAAAGAATTCAACAATTAACCACGAGTTAATAATTTCACAAGGAAAACAAGGTATAATGGAAACACATGTAATATCAAGTCAAGAAATGACAACAATTGCACGGCATCACCCTTCGTGCTTTTACTCTCATCCTCACATCCATAGTACGGCATGATCCTTCGTACATGGTTCAATAATAGGGCACGGCATGATCCTTCGTGCATAATCAATAATAGGGCACGGCATGATCCTTCGTGCATAATCAATAATAAACATGGCACGGCATGATCCTTCGTGCATAATCAATAATAAACATGGCACGGCATGATCCTTCGTGCATAATCAATAATAAACATGGCACGGCATCACCCTTCGTGCATTATCTCTCTTCCTCACCCAAATAACAATCACAGTTAAGGGCAAAGAAAGAAACAGTAATTCATAAACCGTCCCATCAAGGGCAATCAATAATTATCTTCACAACAAGTCCCAACAAGGGAGAACAATAACAATTCATCTGTAATATATCTCAAAATAATTATTTTCCAACGACTCACGGTCATACTAGACGCCAATGTATGGATGCTCGTCACCACAGCCCATACACCGCACTCGATCACATAACACATAACACATAATCCTATTCCCTCAAGCTAGGATAGAACAAACACTTACCTCGAGTGCTTATGAACAATTCAATCCGTGGATATGTCTTTTCTTTCAATTTGGCTCCAATTCAATCGTATCTATACACAATTGATTTAATATCATCAATTCTACTCAACAACTAATTCTTAAGACCAAATAACACTTTTTCAACATTCTGCCATGAATAGTAAATTTCAACCCCGGGCCCACATGGTCGGAATTCGGGGTTATGACTAAAATCCGGTTACCCATCCCCCCACGAGTTCATATATATAATTTGTTTCAAAATCGGACCTCAATTCGAGGTCCAATTCCCCAATTTATGAAAAACCCTATTTTCTAACAAAAACAAGAATTTTACCATGAAAACATTTGATTTCTAATGAAAAACATGTTTAATGATGTTAGGAATTGAAAGAATTAAGTAAAAAGTGACTTACAATCGATTTGATGAAGAAGAAATCCTTGAAGAATCGCAAATGGGTGTTTTGGTTTTGTAAAAATGTGAAGAAATGACTGAAATCCGTGTTTTTCAGGTCTCCTGTGTTCGCATTTGCGAACATGGGTTCGCAATTGCGAACCCCGACCAATTTCTGGAGTTTGAAAAATAAGCTAAGGGTGGAAAGTTCGCATTTGCGAACTTTTGTTCGCATTTGCGAAGCATGGCTTAGCAGTGAAGGCATCGCATTTGCGAAGAATGCTTCGCATTTGCGAAGCATGGCTTGGCAGTGAAGGCATCGCATTTGCGAAGAATGCTTCGCATTTGCGAAGCATGGCTTGGCAGTGAAGGCATCGCATTTGCGAAGAATGCTTCGCATTTGCGAAGCATGGCTTGGCAGTGAAGGCCTCGCATTTGCGAGGTTATGTTCGCAATTGCGAACCCAAGCCTTCCTGGACGCCCTTCGCATTTGCGATCAAGGGTTCGCATTTGCGAACCCTGCCTTGGTCCGTCATCTTCGCAATTGCGAAAAATACTTCGCATTTGCGAAGCCAACAACTGGGTGAAAAACCAGCAGTGCAAAAATTCAGAAATTTAACCAACGGCCTATCAAATCTTTACCCGAGCCCCCCGGGCTCCAAACCAAACA